>BLBF01000045.1:14047995-14076479 GCA_015471245.1 Laticauda colubrina
TATGTATGTATGTATGTATGTATGTATGCATGTATGTATGTATATACACACACACACACACACAGAGGGGGGGGGAATGGATCTTTTCATTTCTAATGTTGTAATTTCCAAGGTTAAAAAGTGACAATTCATTATTATACTGTAATCATGGTCAGTTATTAAGCAATCCCTCAGCACTGAGATAGGTGAGAAAGAAGATGCAATAATGAGAACTTGATAGTGTAGAGAGAATTGCTCAATGAAAAATTGTTCGGACGTTGTAAATTCAAAATACAAAGAGCTCAGGGTTGGGATTCAACCAGTGTTACTACTGGTTTGGTGAGAGTGCATTCGATGAGAATGTTCATGGAGATTCTCTGTCATCCAGATCATAGTTGTCTTCAAGGTCCTTTTCCAAAAGGCAACTGGACTATTTTTTTCTTGGAGGAACAAGACAAACATTTACACTTCTCATCCCCCCCCCAAAAAAAACATCCTTCATCGGTTCTGGCAGGATGGTGGGGGCTATGAAGTAATAAGAACTAATCCCTCCTTGGCCCAACCATTCTTTCAGAACTAATGAAGCTTCTTATATTGCTGGATGAGAAGAGAAAAGTGTCCTCCTTCCTCTTCAAGGAAAAAGCTATCCAGTTACCTTTTGGGGAAAAAACACATTTGTGACAAGGCAGGTTGAAGAATGCTTCAGGGAGATCATGAGAAGCTTTTGGTGTGTTGAATTGTGAGTCTTACCAGACTCCCAATAAAGTCATCATGGCACAAATTTTAAAACAGTCTTGGTATAGAGTTAAATGAATTTCTTCCTGTCCTTCATAACATTAGAAAACACCAAAAAGGGGAAATAAGATTTACTTGAAGAAACATATTCAGGTGCTTCTTGTGGACAATCTGGAGGGAAACCCATTTTCTTCCACTTTCACAATTTATAAGTGAGTTAGAAAAATTGCAGGATGTTTCTGACATATATTTCTAGTTTGTAATCCACTGGAGTTATAATTTTAAAAAATGTTATTTTTTTTTAATTCTCTGTCATTTGCCCCATGAGCCAAATTATCAGTAAAAATGGAGTATTATTACCGATTCCCAAACCTTTTCTTCAAAAAGATTGCTAGACAGATCTGAGGGCCTGTAGATAAGTCAGATATTGGACATGTAGCATCAAGGGTACTAATGTATGACAACATTGTAGTCACCCTGATTTAGCATGGACAACATTTTGATAAATGCTTAGTTTATCAAAGTAAGAGAGCACGAGAGAACTTAACTAAATATATTCTAACATACAACATAATGTAGCTCAAATTACACATCCTAAGTATGGTCTTAAAAACACTTTAAAAAGTTATCTTTATATCAAAAGGAATTACTTTGAAGTCAAACAGAAAAACTGAGAACTATTTAACTCCATAGGATAATTAAGCATCTGCTTATCTTTCCACCACTAAAATCAAGGCCAGTTAGTGTCACTATTTCTTTGTGTCCATCATTCTCCAAAGCTTGGAAAAATAATACCTTAGAGTAAAATTTTAATCTCAAAAAGAATTATTGTGACTCTCCTAAATTAACATTTAACACATTTTATTGGAAAAAAAATTCCCTGATCCCTAGGAAAATGTTATATCTTTTGAATGTTAATAAGAGAAAGTTCTGACATTAGAGGAGATGAATTGTCTTGTATTCCTCTTACTGTACCTAAATTTTGGTCAGTTTCTAACCAGTATTATATTGAACATTTCAGAATTACATGTAAATATATTTGTTTTTTTCTGTTTTAGGTCATTCATACCATGAGAGTAATTGACAAGGATGATCCCAAAAATGGACATTATTTTGTTTATAATCTTCCATCTGAAATGGCCAACAACCCTAATTTTACAATTAAGGAAAATGAAGGTAAATATAATTGGTGGTTGTACTTTTTGCTGTGTTCATTACTAGTGTACTTAATGTCCTTCTGTCTTTTACTATGAGCATTTTCCTTTAATTTTTATGACACGGTCAGTGTTTGCTTTCAAGGTATCGGGATGAGAGATGGATGGATGGATGGATAGATGGATAGATGGATAGACGGATAGACGGATAGACGGATAGATGGACAGATGGATAGATGGATAGATAGATGTATATGTGTATGTATATATGAGAGAAAGAGAGAGGGAGAGAGACAAATATATATATATTTGGTTTTTTTAAGTTTTTGCGGGTACTTACATGTATGCTGTTCAGCTTCCTTCGGGTATTATCCCACGTCATTGTAGTTGTGCTTTTAAAGTTGTAGCAACGTTTCAGCAGAATTTCATATGCCATCATCAGGCTTCTGTATTGAGTTCATCTGGGATACAGTACAATACAGAAGCCTGAGGATGGCAGATGAGATTCTGCTGAAACGTTGCTACAACTTAAAAAGCACTACAATGACGTGGGATAATACCCGCAAAAACTTAAATAGATAGATAGATAGATAGATAGATAGATAGATAGATAGATAGATAGATAGATAGATAGATAGATAGATATGCAGGTCTTGGTGTGTTCGGGTCTTTTCCTGTGTTAGGTTGCGAGCATCTTAGCAATGTTTTGATGAGGTCCTACTCGCCATCTTCTGGCTGGTGCTTTCGGCTTTGTGCTTGTTCAAGCAAAGCGTGATCGGAACTGCTGTCTCCCTATATATACTGGTGGGGAAGTTGGCTGTGTTGTCATTTCTTTTTTTTTTTTTTTTAAGAATTTTATTAATTTTTAATAAACAAACATGTACAAACAAACACAAAACATAAAAAACATAAAATATCTTTTTGGACGGCAGTTTGATCCCGAGTTACATCTTTTTGTACAGAGATAAATTCAAGTTCATGCTTACTTTTAAATAACATTCCATTTCTTATTTATTATTTTGCATTTTCTATATAGCTTCTCCTCTCTTTTCACTCTCTTAATTCTATTATATTTATTTCATCTCAATTTAAATCATTATACTTATATCCTTTGTCTGTTCTATTTCAGCTAGCTATTTATCTTTTCTCATTAACACAAAGTTTCTTCTGTAATGACTAATTGGAGTATAATACCTTGTCATACTTATCCCTCCCCTAGTTTTAAAGCTTAACATGACACATAATTTTCATTCGGATTCTGCGTAGTACATTCTAAAGATAAACTCAATATTTTGAAACTATATTTAAAATATATAATATAATTAAAACAACAATCCATAGCAATTAAAGTTATATCATTCAAATTAATATTCATTTAAGTCTTAAACATTTTACACAATCCTTTCTAAATAAGTATCATGCTTCTATGGGAACACTTATAGATTTTTCTTAATTACTTCCCCCTATTTCACTTATATTTTAAAATATTAAACAATAACAATGTTCCCATTTTTCTTTAATTCAATTCTCTCATATTTGATTTCATTTATTTTTATTTAAAAAGAAAAAATTTCGCTAAGTTACATTAAATATTTTGTCCCATTTTATAATCATATATTATTCCAATTTTCTAACATTTTTTCAAATACAAATACAACAACACAATCTTATGTATCTTTGCAGAATCTCTTTTTCAGTTATATGTTTACCCATTATCTCTAAATAAATTCTGTTTCTTTACATCTTGTTTCAAACCTTTGTAGCTTCTCTTCCCTTCTTTCCTCCCTTGCTTCTCCACTCTACCCTTTTTACCCCCTTGTCTCTTAATCTCCACCTTCTTGTGTATTCCACTTTTCTGTTGCTTTCTGATGTTGTGTCCACTTTTCACCTTGTTTTTCTCTTTTTTGGTTGTTTTTTTAAGTCTTAAATTCTCCATTCTCTTTCTCCCCTTTCCCCTTTCTTCCCCAAATAAAGTTGCTTGTTCATTAAGGATGGTTTCTTCTTCATCCCAATCTTCTTGTTCTTGTAGTTTCTCATATGTAGAAATTGCCATTTCTAAAAAATTAAAAATAGAGCCAAAAGAATCCTTCCCTTCTTGTTTCTCTTGTTTATATTTTATAAATTCCATTTTCAGTTCATCCCTAAGTAATACCATTGTAAAAGAAAAAAAGAAAAAAAAATTCAAACGACCCAAATGATTTTAATCATTCAAATAAGAGTTTCCAGAAGTCCCAAAGTCACCAAACAATCCAAATACACACAGTCTATTTCATTTAACATTTTCTTCTTTTTTTTTTCCCTTTTTTCCACTTTAATGCTTCAAAAAACTTCAAATTCTTTTAAACCTTCAGTCCATCTGATAGAGTAGCCAATTATGATCCAAAATGGAAAAATCCAATAATAAAAATGGCCCAAAGCCAAAGAAGAAAAAGGATAAAATAAAAAAAAATAAAAATATTACTAGAATTGAAATATACAAAAAGGCTGGTGAGTAGAGATTTCACAAGTATATATATATATGTATATATATGGACTGCACACTGCACTTTGTTTATTTATCCAAGGCTCTTATTATGACTCTCTTCTCCAGCAGCTTCAAAGCCAAGCCTCAAGTGTTGAAACATTGATAAGAGTCCAGGAAAACACCTGTAATAATATTTTTCTGTGCTCTCCCTCCATCTTATCACATTAAAATGTCCTTGAGAAGGAGTGTTTATACATTTCTCCCCAGTTCAAATAAAATATTTTCAAGCCTCTAGTTGGCAGTGTTGCAAAGTCTCTTAATACTTTTTTCCCCCCTCAGCCAGAAAGAAAAGTAATGTATACAAAACTCAGAGGGAAAAAAAAAACAAAGGGGGCCTCTATCCTAAAGAAAATTAAAAAATCAAAAGAAGCATAAAAATATATATAAGAAAAAATTCAATCTGATTAGCTACAAAATCACATTAAATTCCTCAGAGAAAAAAATAGTAAGGAAAGAATCCAAGCCTCAATTTGACATCACTTTAAAAAACGCCGCTCAAGGAGATTCCAGTCAAAGAAAAATAAAGGTTTCTTCTTTGTTCAGGATATCCTTTCAGGTCTCAGCCAATTTGCAATACAAAAGAAGTTTCTCACCCAGCCGACACACCCTCTCTCCAGCCTCTTTCTTTCCGGAGCTGTCCCGACTTCAGCAGCTTTGGAGGCTGCCTTTTCACCGCCAGCAAAAGGGCTTCTCCCGGATCAAACCAGAGATTTTGCGATATCTCTGGGATCCTGGGACTGTGCCCTTCACAATCCCCGTCTCTACGGGACGGTTTAGGTCCGTTAGGACCGACCAGGGGTGAAAATATCAGCTGCGATCTCAGAGCCCCAAGATCGCAGCTGTAGCACCGGGACGAGGCTCCGCCTTCTCCGGCTGTGTTGTCATTTCTTGATTGGTTGATGGAGTTGATGTTTGCAGATTGGCTGGTTATAGGGAGATGGCATCTCCGTCTCGCACAAGCACAAAGCCAAAAGCATCAGCCTGAAGATGGCGAGTGGGACCTTGTCAAAACGTTGCCAAGATGCTCTCAACCTTACACAGGAAAAAACCCAAACAGGCCAAGACCTGCATACCTGTACCCATGAAAATCTATTTTGTATTGGAGGCTTTCAGTGCAGCTTGGCTTCCCGTGAAAGGATGGCTATTATCTATTAGGAAGCTAGGTTTCATCTGGGTACCTGGTGGGGGGGTGTTTGAACTGGAGGTATCAGAGGGAGTCTGTTTGTGCCCAGGTGTTTGCCTGGCTTGTGGCGTGGAGATCTTTCTATTTGAGAGTGCAGGCTTCCAAATGATTGACAGTCTGGTGGATTCATCTCTTCTATTCATGCTTTCAAACAAACAAACTCCAAGTCCAATAAACACAGACCAAGACTCCCAACCAATCAGGATGTAGAAAAAAAACATCCTGCTAGCCTCAAATTTAAAACCAACGGCTGTGAGACCCTGACCCACATACAAACTCAATACAGAAGCCTGATGATGGCAGATGAGATTCTGCTGAAACGTTGCTACAACTTTAAAAGCACTACAATGATGTGGGATAATACCCGAAGGAAGCTGAACAGCACACACACACACACACACACACACACACACACATATATATATATGTGTGTGTGTGTGTGTGTGTGTGTGTATGTAAGTATGTATGTGTATATATATATATATATATGTGCTGTTCAGCTTCCTTCGGGTATTATCCCACGTCATTGTAGTTCTGTTAAAGTTGTAGCAACGTTTCAGCAGAATCTCATCTGCCATCTTCAGGCTTCTGTATGTATATGTATATATATATATATAGTATTCAGCTTTGTTCGGTTATTTTCCCACATCATTATAATTGTGTTTTTAAAGTTGTAGCAACATTTCAGCAGAATCTCATCTGCCATCATCAGGCTTCTGTATAGTGTTCGTCTGACTATATATTCTATTCCTATACACTGGATTACAGGGAATATAGACACAATAATTATTTCAGCAAAATATTTCAGGAGATTTATATATTGTAGTACATTTGTTGCTCTTTTTGATGTAACAGTGATTATTTGTATACATTACAGTATATTTCTTCACAGAAAGCACTATTGACTTCATGTTTAACAAGGGGTGACATTATTTCCAGTTGTACATTTTGCTGCGGTGTAGGTTTTCTTTGTCCTACACTACATTCCTTCTGAATTCTGACTGAATGATGATAAATATTTCAATTTCAGAATCACAGCAGTTTTCTGTAATTTCTGTTTTGATTTATTTGCCTTTTCCAACCTTCAGTAGATTACTACGTATTTTTAAAGAAATGAAATTGGAACTAAGATAGTTTCTGGATAGATAATTTTTCTTAGATTTGTTTTTGTATATTTCTGGAACTATTTGCAAAAGAGTTTGCAAAAAGGAAAAAATGGAAATGGCCAGATAGAATTTCAGACCAAATTGAAAAGCCTTCTTGAAACCATAATTTATTCAAGATTTGGAAAGACATAAAAAATGTCCCCAACTAATAAAGGAGAATATTTGTAGCTCAGGGTTAGCAACAATCATCCTTGGTGTTCTCTAAGCTTGCTTGCTTTCTTGCAGACTTTCCAATATCCAAACTAGTTAACATAATCAGCGTGAGTAAGTAGTGCTACTTGCTGTCAGTTCATATTTTCATTTATTTATTTGATTTGTCAATCACTTACAAGATAATAGGTATAAGTAAAACATACTTAGATATATACATAGATATATATAAGAATAAAGAAACAATAGGACAGGCATGGTAGTCATGTTGGTGCGTTTATGCACCCCCCCTACAGACCTCTTAGGAAAGGGGTGAGGTCAATAGTAAACAGTCTAAGGTTAAAGTTTTTGGGGTTTGGGGAAGAAACCACAGAGTCAAGTAGAGTATTCCAGACATTGACCCCTCTGTTGCTGAAGTCGTATTTCCTGCAATCAAGTTTGGTGTGGTTTACCTTGAGTTTGCATCTATTATGTGCTCTTGTATTGTTATGGCTGAAGCTGAAATATTCATTGATAGGTAGGACATTGTAATGTATGTTTTTATACACTATACTTAAATCGGACCGAAGGCGGAGTAGTTCTAGATTTTCTAGGTCTAGAATTTAGAGTCTGGTGGCATAAGGTATTCTGCAGTGAGTAGATATTCTAGTGGCTTGCCTGTCTTAGGGTTTACTTGTCCCCTAATGATATATTTATTCTCAGGCTTATCCTCTGTAAAATAACAACAGCAGGCTTTGGATAGGGAAGAGAACTGTACTTATGTGTTCAAAAATTTTAACTGCTATTCACAATCAGTGGTTTTCCCAGAGCTCATTAATGGCCATGTCAAAGGAAGAGATGGAGTCTTTAAGGTTATATCAATAGCCTAGAGACCTGTTGGCTATGAATTACAGTGTGATAGAACTGCATAGTAATGTAGTTTTAGTCTTTCAAAGTCCTCCTTTCAAATTCCTCAGAATACTGGGGATTCTTGGGAATACATGGGAACACCTACTGCAGAATGTTGTGGATGATTTTGGATATTATGCTTTGGTAACAAATTATTGCATTTCCATAAAGAAACTACTCAGGAAACAACCTGCAATGAAAAATTAAAGAATTTAATGTGTTGACATAAGAGAAAACAAGACCAATGAAAGACATGAGATAAATTTTCATTAATGTTGAATCAATTGCTAGATATAAAACCAAAGGCCTTGTTTCCAATAAATGGGTTTACACCTCGTAATTGTATGTTAGACAGGGCATATAATTCATTTAGACTTTAGAAGAAAGGTAAAGGCCAACTTTAAGGTAAATAACAAAACCAATCAGTGGTGGAATTCATTTTTTTTTTTACTGCTGTTTCTGTGGGCTTGGTGGGCGTGGCAGAGGAAGGATACTGCAAAATCCCATTCCTACCCCACTCCACTAACCTGCCTTCCAGCTTTGTTTTCTTGTGCAAGGCAACAAAAGAAGACTCAGCTGATCAGCTGGGACTTGGGAGGCAGAGAATAGTTTGGGCAGGGCCAGTCAGGTGGCATTTGTTGGTTTTCCAAACTACTCAAAATTTCTGCTACTGGTTCTCCAGAACTGGTCAGAACCTGCTGAATACCACTTCTGGAACCAATTATCTGGAGAGATCAAAGATCTTGGCAAAAAAAAAAAAAAAAGAGGATAGGACAACCATCTGTATTCATGCTCTACTTCGGACTTTCTTGCATCAAACATGGATCAGACCTCTCCTCCTTTTAATTAAAAATGGCAATAATGTAACTCATAACTGTGGGAAAGCAACACATCCTTGCATTTTTAAAGCTTAGGCATGCTAAATAATCCTTACCTCTCCCCTCCAATCAGTTTCTTTTTTGAAACTTTATGCTCCTCTAAATTCAGTTGCCCAATGGCATAGGAACTCTTCATACTTAAATAGATATGATGCTATTTCTGTATGACTTGATGACATTGCATTAAGTAAATAACCTTTATTCTGGGGAAACAATGCCAAGACTTGTTTGCAATTTTTTAAAATAATCATTATCTCCTGTTTAATAGATTTTGAAATACATGCATTCAAACTTACTCATTAAATCAGCATCCTGGCAGCTGAATTATTGAAGAATCTTTTCACTTCAACTAAATAATGAATTATTGGAGAGTAGAGGCAAAAGCAAGCTAATCATTTGTTCAAGTTTAGTGATGTGAGATTTTATAAAGGGTCCAGTTGATTATAGAGCCAGGATCTAATGATCATACAAAGGCCTTCCTTATATTGCCTTGTAATAGTGTTCTAATTGTGAAAGGCACAGTCATTAACATTTCTTTTTCTGCTCTTAATACTGTAAAAAGATTGATGAGGAAGAAGGTGATTTTTTTCCTGTTCTGCTCAAAGAATCCCTGAATAGTATACAAGGTCAAAGTCACAGTTCAAAAAAGCCTGCTTCAAAACATAAAACAGGAATAATGCAATCAGAACAAGTAAGTAAGTCAGAATAAAAATTTTGAAAGTGCCAAACTTCAGTTAATTTGAAAGCAGTCTAAAACATAAAGTTAGTTGTTGTAGAACAAAAACATCTGGGTAAAAAAGGACACAAGGGAGTAGGTGGATGGGTGGATGGATGCAGGGGTGGGATTCAACTGGTGTTATTACTGGTTCGGTGACTATGTTTTGACTACTGTGTTCTGTATTATTGTCTTCATTTTTTTATTTTTTTGGTAATCACAAGATTATTGTGGTCCATGTTTCCATTGTTTATTCATTTGATTTGGTGTTGTATTAAGCATAAACATTTCGATGGAATTTATGCTTTCCAGGATTTTATGTTCATTTTTCTCAACATTCTTTTTTTTTTGGTGGGGGGGAGGGTACAAAACATTTGCATATATTTGGAGTTTGGCTTGGAAACCACTCAAACATCACTCTGGATGTACTTTAGCAATCGTGGTGTAAACTGCATAAATTCCTGTTAAACTTCAATGGGAAAAATATTACCTTCATTATTAACCACATTGATATTCCACAATGTAATAAAAAAAAAACAATTACACAGAAGAATAAATTGTATTCTGTTAGGAAAAAAAATGTAGCAAAGGCACATACTGTGTTAAGGAATGGTGCTTGCAAACACATAGGCAAATATTTACTCACAGGAAAACACACACATACTATGCAACTGTTTTCCTTTTTTTTTTTTTTAAGAAATTTATTAACTGATGTATTTGAAAATGAACCTTTGCTTGGAAAAGAAAGAGAGTGAGAATGAAAAGAAACTATTAAATGTGCCAGTTTTATATCATTCCTATCTATGTGCCAATCATTTGTTCTTTCTCTGGAGTATTGGTGTATTTAATATTCTCCAACTGTGGATTGCTGGGGAGAATATGAATTAATTTCTCTTCAACCTGTCTTGCTATACTTCTTCTTTTTTATTATTAACCATTGGGATCCAGTAGATGATAAATCAATGGATATTCCTGCAGATAAGCCTTCATTTGAAGTCATGGAAAGCTGGCACACATTCTTTTGATACAGCTATTATCCAACCTGGGAGGAGGAATGTGTGATCTAAAGGCATTTAAATTGGTCACCTGCCTTGTCACCTTTTAGCTGTTAAAATCCCCCTACATAGTGAGGTTCTTTGGTAAATGATTTAATCCGTGTCTGGTGGCGTTTATGATGAGATGGATGCTTGTAGCCCTGAAGATAAAATTGCCAAGGAAGCTGGTCATTATGTGGGGTGGACTTGGACAGATTTTATTCAATAGCTGAATGACGAATTAAATCAATGTAAATGTCTCAAGAATACTAAATTCAAGCTTTACTAAAAAAAATCATCTTCTCTTTTGAGCACACTTTTCTGGTATTGACCTCAAAAATAACTTTTCTCCAGGGAAGGAAAAATTCACTTCTATGGTTCTAGATATTTTCCTCCTCCTTTCCATAATTATTAAGTATAGCACAAACAAGTACAAGTAAATGAGAAGATCCGATTGACTCATATCCAATTATTCTTATGTCTTCAAGTTGATTTCAGTTCCTAGTGATCCAATGGATTGAGGCTTAACAGGCATTTAATTGTAACCCATACTTTTTTCTAAGGACATTCCAGTAATCTCTTTAATCCTATTCATACATTTTATTCATTGTTTTCTCCTTTTACCTGCCACAAAGCGTAATTATTTCTGGTCATTTTCTTTTTACATTGTATGCACAAAACATGTCAGTTTTTGGTTCTTCTTAATATAAAGGCAGTTTTAACACAGTCTACAAAACCATAATGTGAATGGTTCTGTCTTTCTGTTACTTCATCTAAACATCCAGGATATGAGTTGGCCAAGTGCCTCTAGAAAGCTCACAAAACCAAATAAATGTTTTATTTCTTATATTATCAGAAACACTAGGTATTCATTAACATTCTACCTCTGTTATGTAATTTCATTAAAATGTCATGCCTAATGGTCATTTTATTTCATTAATCACTTTTTAATTAAAATTAATGCTACAGATCAAACTATTTGAAAGGCTTTCAATTTTATCTTGTTTAATAACCTTATCTGAACTATTGATCAGAGTTCAGGAGATTTCACAATTCAGTTGAATGAACTTTGAATCAAACTATCAAAGCAAAATTTTGCAAAGCTTTAGTCTCTTCTATTGAGTTACAAGAAATCAAAACAGCAATCATTGACATAAAACTGGTTTTGCTTTTGTTTTTATTTATGGGAGGCTTTTTGGATCACTAAGGGTTGGAAAAAAATTGAACATTTACCATGGATTATTCCTAGTGATATGTCAAATGTAAATGCTTATCAGTCATTGTCTTGGTCTATTTAAACACTTCAGAATTCCATTTGATCAGAGAACTCAGTGATTGACTTTGAATCTGTTGTTATCTCTTGGGTCCTTCAATCTGAAGGTTTCAGTGTTGTTAGTATAAAATAAAGGGAAGTCTCTTTCTGTGTTTCCTTGAGTTCCTCAGAGAAATATAAAGAAAAGAAAAGAATACTTTGGTTCTGATGTAGGAAAAAGACAGAGGATGGCCTAGACAACTTTCTCCCTTTCATGTATTTTATTGAAGATAACCATCTTTTATCATTGGCTATGCTAATAAAAGTTAAAATACTTTGAAATCTAAAACTTCTAGAGAGCACTATGTTGAATTCCAGTAAAATAAAGTTTGTAAGAGGATATAGCCTTCTTTTGATTTTATGGCCATTGGATGGTGACTTTGGGATTGTGTGAAATGGAGTGCATTATAGTATGTGTTGGAAAACCAGGGCAAATACTGACTGCTTCCCATGAAGTTAATGATTTTCTCTATGATATAATTTCAGAATCATCTGAAGAGGTGCATGGTTAAGGCTTTGGAAGACTGTGATCAGTGTGAAAGCCCCTAGTTAAATACCTGCTGTGCTCGGAACATGAAAGAATCTTCCAAGCCAATGTTATATAGAAAACAAAGCTCTTGACTTTCTTAATAGATGATGATAATGACGATGATGATTTTATCCATTCAATCATGTCTGACTTAGAGATTTTATGGGCCAGTTCTCTCCACATTTTCTAATCTTGCACTACTTTTGAATTTTTCTATGCTTTGGCTGGTGTCATCTTTGATCGTTTCCAGCCACCATGTTCTTTGGTGGCCTGGTTTCCTTTTACCACTAACTCTTCCAAATATCATTGCTTTCTCTCATGAATTCCCTTGCACAACACAGCCAAAAGACACAATTTTGTGTTTTTTTCTAAAAATATATATTTTATAAAATTTCTTCATAAGATAAAATATAAAAAGAAAAGAGAAATTGAGAAAGAAAGAAAAAAGAATACTGAAGGGACAGATTAGGGTTAGAGTTCCTAAGTTTTGTGAAATTTCCTAGAAAAAAAGAAAAAAAAAATCAAAAGTTCTAGGAATACAGCCTGGAACTGATCCGATAAGGATATTATTCTCTTGTCAGAAATTAATAATGAAATAATGAAAAATATCAGCGAAAGGTTTTGGCATGCTTTAGAGACAATTACCTACATGAATCTAAAGTTCAGAAATTTTGAAAGGAACAAAATTGGAAATTAAACACATAATTATTTAAAGTTCATTTTGTTCCAAAGGGGATGGTTAAAGAGGAAAGGGCAGAAAAGAAACATTCAACATGTCATTATTTTCTATCTGTTTAGAATCAGCTATCCAGAGTTAAAAATTTAAAATATTTGATTATTTCCATGTCATATTTCATTATGGAGAATAGTGGTGTCATTTGATGGGCCAAAAGCTCATTGTTGTTCTTCTCTATCTGTTTTCATCCCTCATGTGAATGCTATTATTTGTTCTTTGAACATGATTATAACCTATTATATTAACATTATAGCCTATTATATATTTTCATACCAAGAGATGATCCAGGATTCTTTATTTATTTATTTTTTTATATCTAAGATTTGAAGGGGTAAGTTTATTTTTCTCATATGCTACCACTTACAATAAATGTAATATTTTCTGCTGTTTCATTTACAAATAATTCCAATATTGTTGAATGGTGTTGTATAGACTTTAAATTATTGCAGGAGAAGAAAGACACTTTTAAAAAATAATATTTCTGGGCGAGGAATAGTGAGATTTGGCATTCAAGATAGCTAAGACATTGGCCATGACATTGACTAATTGTCCCTGAAAGCTGAATTTATTTTATATTTTTTAGACTTACATGGCTGCTGAAATTATAAACTCCAATCCAGAGTGGATCACAAAACTATGCCAACATCAAAATTAAAGTTAAAAAGAAAACCATTACACTCTCCATCAGAATAGCAATAACACTTAGACTTATATTTTACATCCCTCTCTAAGCAGTTTACAGAGTCACCATATTGGCCATAATTTTACCAACCTCAGAAAGATGAATGGCTGAGCCAACCTTGAGCCTATCTGGATCAAATACCGGAATCCAGCTTCTCAACAGAAAATTCTATGTGGAAATTGTAGGTTCTTAAATATTGTTCCTATTAAATCATCAATATCATCATCATTTCAGATCAAATGGTTGCAGTGAATTTTTTGATTTGGTGATTTTGAATCCGGTGATTTTTTTGACTGAATTCAGGATAGTTTGTAGTAATATTTGTTTCTGGTGTATCAGATGATGTTATAAAATGCAAAACAAAATGACTAATCTGGAATTATAAAATAGTTTCTGCATTTGTAGTTTCATAAGATTTATAACATAAAATGTTATGGTGGCCATCAATTTGATTTTTCCAGAACATACATTGTAAATTCTTGGTGTTTACGGAAAATTTATCATTTTACATTAATGAAAATGTCTACATGTATACAGCTTGATTTCCACAACATTACCCTTTAAAACTGCTTATAAAAAGACTCTTTATATGAGCTTAACAATAAAAGTGATAATATCAAGTAGCATAATTTATTTTAATCAGCCTTCTGGCTAAATAGGACAATTCTGTCTTTATTGTCAAGCTCACATAAAGAGTCTTTTATATTGTGCTTGGTGTCTGTAACCTGCTGCATTGTACTCTTTAAAACATGTGATCCTTTCTAAGCTATTTGGTCAACCTATTTTTTTTTTCCTTTTCATTGCTTCTGCTGTTAGTTGTTCCAGATTCGTTGAAAAGAAAGGTGAGGCCAAATAGACCTCCAGTAAAAAGACTCAAAAGTTTTTAAAGGTCTCCTGGAGCTAAAATTACTTTCGAGTCATGATATTATTTGTGAAATATATGCATGTGATTTGGAAGCATGTCAGTGCTGAAAACAAAATGCATATGCTGTTGTTAGAATAGTAACTTTACCCTAGACTCCTGTTATTAATTTCTAGGATTTTGAACTGGTTTGTACATTGTCTTAGTGTTTTCCATACTTTCTAGCTTGGTTAACAATTCGGCTGCCTCCATTACCTAGCCAATTCTTTGGTTACACATTATTTAGGAAATGCCTCAGCACATTCCAGGACATTTTATCTTGATTTAGAAGCCTTAATTATCTTTGTGGCTAAATCTGGATAGTATAAGCTGGAGCCCTGCCATTGATTCCAAATTCCAAATGACCTAAGAAGGTGGAATACAACCTATGAAAAAAATCTACAAAATATACTAGGCTGTAACTCTCAGGATCCTTTGGCTTTAATGATGGTGGCCAGGACAAAATGTATGGAATGATGAAAATGGGAAACTGTACAGCATTGTTAAAGGTGCCCCAAACTAATCAGGAGATCTAAGCTATTCCAACTGCTGGCTAGTACTATGGAATTTATAATGGAAGAAAGTGAAGAGGAACTAAAGAGCCTCTTGATGCGGGTGAAGAAGGAGAGTGTAAAATTTGGCTTGAAATTCAACATTAAGAAAACTAAGATCATGACATCCAGCCATCTGAATTCCTGGCAAATAGATGGGGAAGAAATGGGGGTAGTAACAGATTTTATCTCCCTGGGCTCCAAGATCACCACAGATGGGGACTGCAGTGAAGAAATTAACAGACTCTTGCTCCTGGAGAGGAAATCTATGGCAAATCTAGACAGCATACTAAAAAGCAGAGACATCACCCTACCAACAAAAGTGTGTACAGTCCAGTTGTATGGGACTATGGTTTTCCCAGTTGCAATGTATGGCTGTGAAAGTTGGACCATAAGGAAGGCTAAGCACCAAGGAATTGAGGCCTTTGAACTAGGGTGCTGGAAAAGACTCCTGTGAGTCCCTTGGAATGCAAGGCGATCAAACCGGTCAGTCCTAGAGGAGATCAACCCTGACTGCTCTTCATAAGGCCAGATCCTTAAGATGAAATTCAAGTATTTTGGTGACCTGATGAGAAGGAAGGACTCACTGGAGAAGAGCCTAATGCTGGGAAAGATTGAGGGCAATAGAAGAAGGGATGACAGAGAAGGAGGTGGCTGGATGGAGTCACTGAAGCAGTAGGTGTGAGTTTAAATGGACTCCAGAAAATGGTAGAGGACAGGAAGGCCTGGAGGAACATTGTCCATGGGTTGCAATGGGACAGACTAAAATGGGACTAAAATGGTTGCAATGGTTGACAAACTAACAAAAACACCACAATTGAATTCCAAAAAAACTCCTACTTCAAATCCCATTTAATGCCCCTCTTAGTATAGAATATTGTAATTCCTAACCAAGTACACAGAAGGACTCGGAACATCACAATTTTCAATTGAGGCTGGCTAACTTTTATCTAAACATAAAGAAATGTTCTTTGCCAAAGCTGCTCAAGTCTCCAGCTGTAAAAGCTCCCAATTAAAAATTCTTTTCTTTCCTTTCAAAGGCAACCTATCCAGCACAGATAACTTATAATAAAATCTTTAATGTTGTTAATGATTTGATATTTCTAAACAGTTATTTTAAAAAAATGGAAAGAAGAAAAGTAAGCCATCTAGTTGGAAAGTTGCACAGCAGGGAAACTTACAGATGTCTACTTATTAAAGAAAGTTTCATGAAGTAAAGGAACATCAGGTGCTCTCAGAAAAGCATGGCTTAGAGACATTTAACATGTAGGCTGTTTGTCCTTTTCCTCTTTTAAATCAGTCCACAAATGTAGACTGACATGAAAGCACCTTTTTTTTTTGTTTCTGTTGACCTGCTGGTTTAAGTCAACTGTAATATAGGCTCAAGTCTGCTTAAAATCTTCCTTCCGTTCATATGCCACACAAACCAGCTTGTTCTTTTTCAATATTATACTTTTCTCATTAACTGAGAGATCTCATGGTTGGTCACCCAATAAAGGGATGAAAGATCATTTCAATTATTTGTGAATGTATTTTTTTTGTGGGGGGGAAAGGCCACCAATCTCAATCATGGATGGTACATGAGCTTCTGGAAAAGTTCTCACATTGCTGAATATCATAGATAAGAAGGTCTTCTGTAACTTTTTTTGAGGCAAGAAAACCAGACTTTCCAAGGGGGACCTGAAATAGACAAGTTTTGAAGAGGGACAAATTTTTGTAACTTCCACAGAAAATATGATTTAGCTCTATCCACTTTGCTTCATCCATTGCATTCCTTTAAAAAGAGGTGCGATTAAATGTCATCCCTACCATTCAAAAAGTGTCCGAAATTGATCACAATGAAAGAAATTAATTTTAAGTAGAAAAGTTGAAGCAATCAGAGATGTTGCAGACTTC
Source organism: Laticauda colubrina (assembly GCA_015471245.1). Taxonomy (NCBI): domain Eukaryota; kingdom Metazoa; phylum Chordata; class Lepidosauria; order Squamata; family Elapidae; genus Laticauda; species Laticauda colubrina. Next base: position 14,065,009 of record BLBF01000045.1, read on the forward strand.
AAAAAAGATATTTTTACAAATATTTAAGGACGATGTAACCAAGTCAGAGAGAAGAAAGGAGAATATAGGTAGTCCTTCATAAGTGAACAGACTATCTTTTTTGACCATTTCTCTAAATTACCTAAGTACAGGTAGTCCTTGACTTATGACCACAATGGAGCCCAACATTTCTGTTGCTAAGTGAGACACTTGTTAAGTGAATTTTGCCTCATATAATGATCTTTATGGCCACAGTTTTAAGTGAATCACTGTCATTGTTAAGTTAGTAGCATGGCTGTTAAGTGAATCTGGTTTCCCCCATTTACTTTGGCTGTCAGACGGTCGCAAAAAGGGATCGTATCACCCTGGGACACTGCAACCATCCTAAAAATGAATAAGTTGCCAAGCATCCAATTTGTGATCATGTGATCATGTGACCATGGGGATTCTGCAACTGTCATGTGAAAAAATATCAAGGAAACTTTTTTTCAGTGCTGTTGTAACTTTGAATGACCCCTAAATGAAACGTTGTAAATAGAGGACTGTCTGTACAATCCTAAGCTAGAAAGGCCTTCAAATTGTATTTCCAAATTATAAATTTTAATGTACTTGGAGAAGAAATCATAAGGTACATGGGAAATAAATAGTATTAACTGCAGCTTATTGTTTGATTCAATTTGGATGAACTCCAATTCATTTTTTGTCCTGATCCTATCTATTTCTTTTTTTAAGTGTAGCTCTTGCCATATCCCTCAAAGGCAGGTGTAGCTGTTGGCCTCGGGAAAAAAAAAAATCCATTTTCAGAGCACCAGAGAAAGAAGAGGGAGGGGGAGAAAGAAGTAAGATACAATTATTTATCTTCCCCCCGTATGTTGGCTCTTCTATTATTGCTGAGTTTTGTCCAAATAAATATTGAAAAACATAGCAATACATAGAGCCAGTATTAATCACTGACTTATTTCCACATGTAGAGTGCTTTACCTTGTTAAAGAAGACACAGGTAAATAAAATACATGAAAAGCAAGATAATGACGGATGAGGAGGTTAATTGGGAAGATGAGTGGAGAGCAAGACACCCACTATCCTCTTGCACATCTGTTTCCAAGCTAATTCATGCAATAGCCTTGGTGTCTACAACTCAAAAAGCCACCTGCTGTTTTCTCAGCTTTCAAGTGCTATTTTTAAAGTGTTTGCCAGGAAGGGAAAGTCAGTCAGATAAAGTGATTTTATCTAGCAAGTCAGGAATATAGGTGGCCTGTAAGTCTCAAGTTGGGGAAACTGAATAAAAGTGCCTAAATCCCTTGGTAGCACCCTGTAACCTCAAGGCAATAGGTCTAATCAAAGGATAGATGAATCTGTCAGTTTTGCTTTCTCCTCTATTTGGTCTTTCTTCTTGTTAATGTTTTAAATTTAATTTATGAAAACATTTGTTAAGTTTGACCATTAAATTCCCCTGAATTCTTATCTCCATGCATTGGTCCAGTTTAATAAATAAAACTATCCTTGATTAAAATTAAAATAATCTTGCTATAGTTATGCTAAAGATTTCCAATCACTGTTGGACACAGATTCAGAACTAGACCATAAGAACTGAATATTGGAAACGGTTGCCTGCATACATTGATCTGTCAGTCTCCACTGCCTTCAATATTTTTCACTAATACTCCCATTATTTATGTTCCATTTATAAATGAAATTTAAAGTTGTTTCTAAATCCATATTTTAAATAACCAAATAAAACATTTCTGGGTCAAAAAAATTGTTTACTGGAGTCCTTGGTATTCTCTGATCTTGCTCTCAAACAGCACCTTCACTAATTGCTAAGATATCACTCAGCTGGGTAATAAAATATTTGCAAGAAAACAACCAAACTCAGAGAACACCAACGACTCTACAGTTCAATCCTAAACTACAAATATTCTATTCTAATAATATGCTTATTAACATGGGAATATTGCACAAAAAATATGGTACAGAAGGGTTTTAAAAACCCAACCACAGGCAACTTTTATATACTCTGATCTACAACTTTAATCCATCATATTTTAGAATGTTGTATCTTTATTTTATTATTTATTTATTTATTTTATTTTGTCAAGTGATTATAAGATTACAGGTATAAGTATAGACATAGTTATGAGCACATGAAATGGTACATATAAGAAAAATAAAAAGAAACAATAGAACAGGGATGGTAGGCACATTGGTGTGCTTATGCACACCCCCTATAGATCTCTTAGAAAAGAGGTGAGATCAATAGTAGACAGTCTAAGGTTAAATTTTCTGGGGTTTGGGGAAGAAACCACAGAGTCAGCTAGAGTATTCCAGACATTGACCACTCTGTTGCTGAAGTCATATTTTCTGCAGTCAAGTTTGGTGTGGTTAACCTTGAGTTTGTATCTATTTAGTACTCTTGTATTGTTTTGGTTGAAGCTGAAGAATTCATTGACAGGTAAGTCATTGCAATGTGTGATTTTGTATACATACTTAGATCAGACCGAAGATGGCAAAATGCAAGCTTTTCTATGTCTAGAATTTCAAGTCTGGGGCCTAAGTTATTCTACAACGAGTAGAGGAGTGGAGAACTCTTCTTGTGAAATATTTCTGGACTTTCTCAATTGTATTAATATCAGATAAATAATGTGGGTTCCAGACTGATGAGCTCTATTCAAGTATTGGTCTAGCAAATGTTTTGTATGCTCTGGTTAGTAGTGTGTAAGTAGTAGTTAGTAGTGTATCAACCTTCTCTGTGTTTAATTAATGGTTTAGCTTTTCTTGAGATTTCATGGAATTCAAGATTAGTGGGAGAGGGAATCTGGTCTATGATTGTAGTAAAAAATTGATGGATTGAACCTGAAAAAAAAATTACCATCACATAAGAAGATTCTATAGAAGTCTCAATGGATTTAAGACCTCAGTGGGTCTGCTTTATGTCAAACTATTTTGGTATCTACCAGATTTTTTAAAAAAATATCTTCAGAGCTGCTATAAGTCTGGCCCATTATTTGTTTTTCTTCTGTTTTTCTTTTTACTAAAAAGAAATAAAAAAATATTTGAATCTATAGAAATTCAGGCAAGCAAGCAAGCAAACAAGAAGACAGATCTATTTTTGTAGTTACATTTTCCCCTTTATGCGAGCTACTACATTAATACTAAAAGATTTTAAAGTCACCAAGATCAAAAGTTGGCAAAAGTTGTCTGAAAATTGCCAGTTGGGATTAATAAATGATATCTGTACAGATGGTGTCCATTAAATAATTGTGCTCATTTAAAAACAATGACTAGAATCTATTAGTATTATGTAAGAATATTAAATCTTCTGAGATTGGATGAGAGACAGCAAGAGAGAAATTCACACCAAAGACTTTTCGTATAGGTAGTCTTCAACTTTCGACCAAAGTTGGGACCAGAATTTCTGTTGTTAAGCAAGACAGCTATTAATGAGTTGCACGCGATGTTACTGCCTCTTTTGCCACAATTGTTACATGAATCACAGCAGTTGAGTGAATCAGAATTCATTAAATACTTAACTGAGGTTTCCCCAATTGGCTTTCCTTGGCAGAATATATTTGGGAAGATCACAAATGGTGATCAGGTAACTCCAGGATGCTGCAACTATCATAAATATATGCCAGTTGCTAAATGCTCAGACTTGACTTGATCACATGACTATGGGGTTGCTCTGGTGGTTGTAAGTATTTGGACCAGTTGTAAGCTACTTTTTCAGTGCTGTTGTTACTTTGAACTGTCAGTAAACGAATGGTTGTAGTCCTTGATGTATGATACAAAAATTTTCTTGCTAAGTGAGCCCTTTGTGTGAGTTTTGCCCCATTTTACAACCTTTCCTGCCACATCTGTTAAATGAATCAGTGCAGTTGTTAAATTTGTAGCATAATTGTTCAATGAATCTGACTTCCATATTGACTTACTTTTTAGAAACTCGCAAAAGGTGATCACATGAGCTCAGGACATTGCAGCTGTTATAAATATAAAGCAATTGTTATGCATCCAAATTGTGACCATGAGGATGCTGCAATAGTGATAAGGGTGGAAACCAATCATAAGTCACTTTTTTCAGTGACATCGTAACTTTGAACATTCATGAAACAAATGATTGGAAATAGGCTACCTATACCGGTGGTAGACTTGGTGACCATTAATCACCACTGATCCAAGAACCATTGATGCTGGATAATGTAGATAACAGAATATCACCCATGTGGCTTTATCCATAAGTATGGCTTGATGGAGAAATGGGAAGAAAGCTTGGGATTTCCTGAAATTAAAAAAAGTTCAGACAAAACCTGTAGTCCATATTGAGGGGAAAAAAAAGTTACTAAAAAAGCTTAATTGGATAGTACCTGCGAATTAATTTCTAAAAGAAAATGAAAAATTGTGTTTGAGTGGGGAGGGAACCAAATTGAAGTGTGTGGACTTCTGAGTAGGAACATTCCATCTGTCGTTGTGCTCTTTATAATTCTGCAACTGAAAGCAATAAAGAGCTAATGTGAAATGCATCAAATAATGTTACATTTCTGAAATGTTTTCTGCCTCTCCCAGAGATGCTAATAGGTGGGAAATAGTGGTCGAGCTGTTGCCTGCCAATAATGTAGAGTTCCCTAATGCAATAGAAAAATCTCATGCATTCAGGAATAAAATGAATTCAATAATTACTTGAGGGATCCTTAGCTATTTGATTTAATATACTCATAATACCTGCTATTAAATAAAGGCACCATTTACTTCACCTGAGCATTTGCAGCATGGGCTACATTTTACATGTTAAATGAAAGAAAGGACTCAGTAAATTCAGCAAATACATAAGCTAAATGACCAGTGCTTTACTGATGACAACTGGGCCCAAAGCTGTTAAAAATAAACGTAATATCACTTTGGGAAAAAATAATGATTTGTACTGAAGCCATTGCTTGTCCCATTTATACAAATGAATACAATGGGTGAGGGATCCTGGGTGCTCTTTGATTCTTGGCTGTTTTTTGCAGATGTTCCATTACCCATCGCTGATGATATTACTTAGTTTGGACAATATTTTCTGCAAGAAAGCAACCAATCTTTGAGAACACTAAAAAACAACAAACATTTCATTTCAGCACTGAGCAACAAATATTCTCCTTTATTGGATTACAATGGATATTCTAAATCCATGGTCAAATTTCTGCCTTTCTCCCTTGTGTGCCTTTTCTATGTTTGTCTCATCTCCAGGACCTGTATGAGACATCTTACCCATAGATTAAAACAATGGTTTCCAGCCCCAACCCACAGCCCATTACCAGGCTGTGGCTGATTCACAACTGGGCCACACAAGCAATGTGTGGTACACACACATGTGCACAGCTCAACTTGTGAAAGCAGTGGACTGACGTGCATGCACATACATAAGCAGTTCAACTCACACAGCCCTGTTCTCCTCTCCCTCCCTCCCTCCACCGGGACACCAAGATGCAAATGTTGGGCACTGCTGAACTAAAAGAAGGCATAGATGTTAATGTTGAAGTTTCATTATTTCTCTTTTTGATTAAAATATATCTCAAATGGAAAGTTTGTTCAAAAGAGGACTGCACTTCTAATGAATGAATTTTCACATTGCTACTGTGAAGCTATAAATTTAAGGTAGAGGTACAGGGTTGTATTCAAATATTTTGGCCACCTAATGAAAAGGAAGGACTTCCTGGAGAAGAACGTAATGCTGAGAACAATTGAGGGCAAAAGAAGAAGGGGACAACAGAGAATGAGATGGCTGGATGGAGTCACTGAAGCAGTCGGCATGAGCTTAAATGAACTCTGGGGCATGGTAGAGGATAGGAAGGCCTGAAGGAATATTGTCCATGGGTTGGACACAACTTTGTAATTCACAACAACATAGGGTTGCATTACACAAAGAGTAAAGAAAGACCACAAGAATTTGATTATCCTATTTTAAAGGGAAAACCAACATTTAAAAGTGCAAATGTTTCAACAGTACAAAACCAGGAGAAGGGAGATCAAGCAAGGTAAGTAAAACCATATATTGGGTAAATGAACATTTAAAAAATAGGCAGCATATAACACTACCATGTTGGCCCTTCCATTAATAACAAATATTTAGAATATTGCACAGAAAAAAAACCAGGAAGGTACCACAAGGCGAATACTTTTAGGAAAGCTGAAAATAATATTTTCTGTCCATCTCATCCCTTCCAGATAATACGTTCAACATTTTGACCAAACGCAATGGATTCAGCCGGCAGAAACAAGAAGTCTATTTTTTACCCATCATCATCAGTGATAGTGGGAATCCTCCAATGAGTAGCACTAGTACTCTTACCATTAAAGTCTGTGGCTGCAGCAATGATGGCATTGCCCAGTCCTGCAATGCTGAAGCTTATGTTCTCCCAATTGGTCTCAGCATGGGTGCTTTAATAGCAATACTGGCCTGCATCATTTTGCTTTTAGGTATGTATGGATATATTGCTGGGAAAGACACAAATGTCGCAGTGATTAGGATGTTAAATTGGGATGACGAGTATTGAAATTCATTTTAGGCCATAGGAGGTCATATGGTGACTTGGGTCTGGTCTCTCTTTGGGTGTTTCCACTTCAAAAATGATTCAGAAGATAGACATCTTTCTTATGTTCCCTAAACCATTTCTTTTTTTTGGTCGGGTTTCTGTGTGAGCTTTAAAAATGTGTTTCAACTCATTCATTGAATCCTTGAAATGAGGCCCTTAAAGTAGCCGCAACTCTTGAGCCTGAAGAAAATCTGCATATCTTTTAATGAAAGCAGAGGGGTTCTGTGGTTAAACTTGTGTGAAATTCAAAGCATTTCTTCCAAATCATTTTCAGATCCCTACCATACCAAAGGCTAATTATGATAGAAGAAAAAAATGCCAACAGAAGGAAATGTATGCTGCCTTGATTATCTGGATCAGAGAGATATAAATCTCATGAATAAACAAATGCACTTCTCAGGGAGAACTTCTGGGAAAGAAATCTGAGTATAGATTGATTTAACCTAACCCCTGCTGTTTTTTATATGCCAATTCAAGTCATTCATTCATTTAATTTCTTCCAATTATGCCCACTTTTCTGTCAATGGCAACCCAGATGCCTAACAGCATTAATACAAATTTAACCCAATGTGAGAGATGCAAAAAGTATAAAATAGTGACATAAAAAGCAAGGAAACATTCTTGAAAATGACTTGACATTCCATTAAAATATTTTTATCAGGCAAACTTTCTGACTCAAATACTTATCTCTGTCTAGTTTCAAAACATCTTAGTATAAATGAAGGTTTTTTTAGAAAAACCGAATCTGGGGGTGCAAAGCTTAAAAGTAGAAGTAAGATAACGACTCCATAGAATTAAAATTCTAGAATTCCCCAGTCAGCAGGAGGCTATTGCTAAGAGCTTTGAGAACTGAAGTTCATACATCTGGACAGAATCCAAGTTGGGGAAAGTTGATTTAGAACATAGGTAAACATGGGTCTTTTTCATTTTTTCACTTTGTATGATTATTTTTCTAAAAAAACACATCTTGTAGTTTATAAATTCCCTGGCTCTCAGATTTCAATTAGACTTTTCCAAAGCAGGACTTGTAAAGACCAACAGAACCTCGAAAATTAATTTGGCTAAAAATAAGAACAAAATATATTGAAAAAGCATTCTTAGTAATGAATGAAAATAAAGCAGAAACGCCCAAAATTTATTTTGTCAATATCTGTAGAAGACTTCATTGGTTTTCAGTTTTCTTTTCCAACTGCCCTTGTGTAATGATATATATGATTATATCAAACTAAATAAAAATAAAATACCCTGTATTTTAATCTAGATGTTCATTTTAGGAAATAAATTTGTTTTTGTTTTCCAAAGGACAAGAGAATTGTGGGAACATTCTCCCAAGCAGAGTTGTTTTATTGTATTTATTTAATTTTAAGAAAACCAAAGATGCGTATTAATACCCCTTCTTCTCTCCTTGACTTTTCATACTTAATCATCAGGCTGAAGTAAAGACCACAGAAAGACACTTTTCTGGAAGTTTTGTTGTTGTGCTTTTTTGTTTCAGATTGGTTGATCTGAACAACTGGGGGCTTTCAGGTTTATACAATCCTGACAAGAAATGTAACAACAAACCCACCCTACAAAAAGATCTTTTCTGATACCAATAAACTTAAAACAAGAGAGCGAAGAAAAAGTTTCCAAGTGGTATCTATTTTGCAGGGGAATAAAGTTTTTGAGAAATTTCAGCAAAGCATAAATCTTTCTCCAACCATTTTTAAAGAAAGTAAAATATTAGTTCCATAGTACACATAAACACACCTCAGGTGTGCATCTATATTTTAAAGAAAATTATTTTGTATGCTAAATTTCTCACTTTTTCTGGACGGGAAAGAAATATAATTTGGCTCCAAATAACTGAACTTGGAATTAAATCCTGATGGAAGTAAATCTATGCTTAGAGAACACAGATAAAAAGTGTTTAGTGTCCTCCAGGTATTTTAATTCAACTCTCAAAAGCTCCACATAAATAATTAAGTGGTACATAAATAATTACAACTAATAATTAAAATAATCAATAATTATAACTAATAATAATTAAATCGGAACTTCTTGATAGCCAAAGGCCACACTTGACACAATGGGATAGAATCATGACATAAAGTGTATGTAGCTGTGTTCCAGTGTTACTCATGTCGCCCTGATTACAATTTCTTAGAGCTTTAGATAGTATGTGGGATTTATTTCTTTGGATATTCTTAGAACTATATTAAAATTTCTTGTAAGGATTGTGTCACATTTTATCTATGTAAGAGAGAAAATAGCTTCAGGTTGGGCCATTGATTCCAGTAATTGTGGTTGAAGGGCTATAGTAAATTTTAGAGAAGTATAAGTATAAACTTAAGTCCCATGAAGGGAAGCTAAAGAGAAAGCCTGAAAAATTGTCAACCTTTCTACAATGTGGGATGTACGATGATTAAAGAAAGCAACAGCACTTAGACTTATATCCTGCTTCACCGTGCTTTACAGCCCTCTCTAAGCAGTTTTCAGAGTCAGCCTATTGCCTCCAATTTTATTTTACCCACTTCAGAAGGATGGAAGGCTGAGTCAACCTTGAGCCTGGTGAGATTCAAACTACCAAATTGCAGGCAGATGGCAGTCCACAGAAGTAGCCTGCAGTACTGCACTCTAACCACCACACCACCATGGCTCTTAACCTAAGAGTCTCTTACAACCTAAGTATTTAAGTATAAACCTAAGTCCTATGAAGAGAAGTTAAAGAGCAACCTTGAATAATTTTCAGCTTTTCCAGAATGTACGGCGATCCAGAGGAAGGCAAATGTTGGGCGGGAGGAGTAAGAAGTAGTTGACCAATTATTTAGAGTGGGAAAAGTTCATTTTTGCTAGATGGATTCAAATTGAAGGTCAATTGTTTGGTGCTTGGGATGTTTTCATTTCTTCTCACTTCCATTCATTATGATTCCAGACTTTGTATTAGAAACTGTTGTCTGGGCTCACCATTTTGTGATATTTCCTTTGCAGTCATTGTGGTGCTTTTTGTAACATTAAGGAGACATAAGAATGAACCTCTGATTATTAAAGATGATGAAGATGTGAGAGAAAACATCATCCGGTACGATGACGAAGGGGGTGGTGAAGAGGACACTGAAGCATTCGACATCGCGACATTGCAGAACCCAGACGGAATAAATGGATTTTTACCCCGTAAGGATATTAAACCTGATCTTCAATTTATGCCCAGGCAGGGCCTGGCACCAGTCCCTAATGGGGTTGACGTTGATGAATTTATCAATGTTAGACTCCACGAGGCTGATAATGACCCCACAGCTCCTCCGTATGACTCAATCCAGATATATGGTTATGAGGGAAGAGGATCGGTGGCTGGTTCCTTAAGTTCTTTAGAGTCATCAACTTCAGACTCAGATCAAAATTTTGACTACCTCAGTGAATGGGGACCCCGTTTTAAAAGACTTGGGGAATTATATTCAGTGGGGGAAAGTGACAAAGAAACTTGACAGTGGATTACAAATGTTCACTTTTTTTCCCAGTCTTTGACTTAAAACTCTCATGTAATATTCTAGGGCCACCACAATTCACTATGACTAATGTGGCTTTTTGTTTAGGGGCAACTTTAGCACCAGTCATCTTTTAAAATCAACTACATTGTAATGTTGAACCAAAAAAAAAAACAAAGTGCATAAATCAAAAAAAATATATATGTTAGGAGGTCGAGTCTCGTGGAGTGTGGCGTTAAGTATGTAGAGTGTCTAGAAGTCTTTGGATATTCTATATTCACATGACCACTCTGAAGATGGGGTTTAGAGCTTTCATCATCTTTGGCAACGGGAACCAGTAATGCAATGGAGAAGGTCTTTCGCTTCCTAATGGACTTCTGTAGGACTTTTTTTGGGAGGGATAAAGAAGATTATCTTCTGAGAGTCCATTAAGAAAAAAGAGTTTATCTCCCCACTACCCACCAAGATTTCACAAGGGAAAAAGAAAAAACATAAAAATTTAAAGCAATATCAGTCGTCTTTCCAATGCTGATTTTTCTTTTCTTTTCTTAAAGACAGGATTGATTAAAAAAAAACAAAAAACTCTTGGCCTCAACTGTGCAGTGACTCAAAGTTGTACATAGGATAATTGTTGGCTGCAAAAAAAAAAAAAAAACCACCATGACAGATTGAACAATAACATCTTTAAATATTGTGTCAAGCCTTAAAATATTCACATGTTCTTAATCCATTCCAGGGACAGGATTCAAAATCCACAGTTGTGGGGAGGAAATCTGACAATATGGATTGTTTTCTAGACGGGTTGATCCTTTTTTGACTTTCATAAGGGAAAAAAAAGGAAATGAATCAGTGAAGGATGGACTCACATATATGAAACTGAAGCTGGTTTTATTGCTAAAGAATGCATTTATTTGTTTAATCCTTGAAATAAATATTTTATTGATGTCCATTACTGCTTTTATTTATTAAGGTTGGATTTTGGAAGTGTATAAGGAAAAATAATAACCATTTAAAGTATTGTATTCCATCCACTGACAAAAGTTTTAGAGTGATTTCTTCTATATATAGTGAATGTTATTTGAAACATGCTTTTTCAAAAACAAAATACAAGGATTGTTAGCTGTAGAGGAGTAAAAAAATGAATGCTAGTGAGTGAAAAAAAATGTCCCTAGAGGAAATTAACTTTGGATGTTTTTATATTTATATCATAAGCCTACTAACTATGTTCAATACAAGCACAAACAGCTGGAAGTAAACCAGTTCATGTGAATATTAAAACAAACAAAAAAAAATGACCCTAAATTTTAAAAATTCCACACAAAATACTATATGGTTTTTCTGTTGTGCTAGAAAAGGATCCAGTGTGTGTGTGTGTGTGTGTGTGTGTGTGTGTGTGTGTGTGTGTGTGTGTGTATATATATATATATATATATATATATATATATATATATATATATAT
>BLBF01000045.1:14100137-14111210 GCA_015471245.1 Laticauda colubrina
AGAGAGAGAGAGAGAGAGAGAGAGAGAGAGAGAGAGAGAGAGAGAGATATGATTCCTCCTATTTAGTACTATTGGAGGCTGGAATGAAAAAGTAGTAGTTGTTTGTAGTAGCAGCAGCAGAAATAGTGTTCTAGCTTGTGTACTTCAAGCAGGTTGTTTGTATCACTATTAGCTATTACTAGAACTGCTACTAGAAATATTTCTCTAATCTGACACCATTGCTTGCATATATGAAACCAACTTTCAGAACAATGAGTTGTAAAAAGATATAATTAATACTCCTATTTAAAGGGCAGAAATACCTGACCCAGCAACTGGTTACATTCATTTGAATTAACAGCATAAATCTTCAAACTGTCCATAAGATGTAATACATAAGCACATAATAGATATATACAGTATTATGCCAGTGTGTATATAGGAATATGGAGAGAAAAAAGCAACAGCTAGGCTTGTAAGTACAGTTTTGAATTCTTTAATTCAAACAGTTCCTCAAGAGAGAAATAAAGAGAGATGTCAGGTGATATAAGTTTTCAGTAACTACCTCTGCTAAACCTGCAACTTTGCAAAAACTTTAAATTTCCCCTTAAATGACCTGTCCTGAAATTCAGTATATTGCCAATTGTAGAAATGGCATGTAGATTTTTCTTGAAAGCAGAAGATAAAAATTTCACATGCTCTGATAAAATAACTATTCCTAAACAGGAAAAAATTTAAAAGGCTAATTGCAAAGGTATGCAACAAGCAAAATGCAATTTCTTTTCATTTTGCATACGATATTTTATTTTGGATAAACATATGTGTTGACAGTGATGGTGATAGTTAATGCTGCTACCTTTGGGTCTCTACTTTCACACACACACAAAAAATCCTCTGGTGTAGGGGTGGGATATGACAGGGTTGACTACCTGTTCGGGATTTACGAGCTTCTGTACAGGCTATGAACTGCGCGCCTGTAAATCGTCATCAGCAGCTGCCTACAGAGGCGCAGCCCTCTTTTCCTGCTTTTTAAACTGCAGCTGTGCCTCATTCGGCAGCTGAAGTTGAAAAATCAGGAAATAAAGATCAGGTAAGAGCCCGGGTGGGCAGGTGGACAAAAACATCAGCAGACATAGAACCGGTTCAATGTCTGCTGCTCTTCAGAGCTACCGGTTCTACAGAAGTGGACAGAACCAGTAGAAACCCACCCCTGCTCTGGTGTACCCAAGTGTCTATTTGGTACTTGCATGCATGTTGTTAAACTTTATCATACCACACGCAAAATATAATCCTATATGATTTTATTAACAATTAAAAACAAACAAACACTTGGCGAATAGGCATACTTGATCCTTGGTGCTCAGAACTTGATCTTATGCCCCATAATACAAGTGGAGATGTATAATAAGCTTAAATAGTTATAGCTAACAGAATACAAAACAGAATATTTCTGTACACCACCTCCAGATAATCACATGCTGGCGGAAAAAAAAAACAGTGTCAAGATTATCTGGCTGTCAATCTGAAAGAATGAATAGCTGAAATCTTGTCCTTGAAGATTTTATACATGAAAATGTACACTTTGGATTCCTCTAGGTTTACCTTTATTTTAAAGGGAGCAGCTATTTTCACCAGGAAAAAGAATATGTTCCTGATTAGGATTGTGCAGTTATTATTGAGGCATCCACCTACATTCTATAACTGCTCCAACAACAGATCTATGTTAAGATGCAAGCATTTCTGCCTGATACATGCTATGTATAGCATAAACAGACTATCACTAAGTTTCCGTAATGTACATTTTGCATGTTTCAGATACCCTTCCCTACCCTCCTTTTTGTATTTAATGTTGCTCTTAAAAACACAAAAAAGGAAGAGGAGGGAGCTTTTTTCAGTGCTTGCTATGGAAGGCTTTAAATTTCCAGGATCTGCTTTGTGATCCTGGGGTCTTTTTATACAGGAAAAAACTATGTATATAAAATTAGGGAGCAGAGTCTCTGCCTTTGTCAAGAACCAGAACAGAGTTCAATTGTCTTTCAATGGAAGCAAATCTAACCAACCACCCTGCCTGACCAAAGCTCTTCAACTGAGAAAGCCAATGAACCAGGTTAGATCAGACTGAAGGTATGATGAATTCAGAGTACTATTCTTTCCAGGTCAATAAGTTGCCTATGAGAGATTCACAAGCAGACTGTGGGTGCAATAGTCCTCTCTTACTAATGTTATCCAGCTATTGACAATTCCAGCCATATTCTCCTCCACTTTGTGTGTGTGTGTATGTGTGTGTGTGTACCCCTCCATCATCTCCATTTCTCTAAGTGCCCTAATCAACTAGACATATTAAATTGTGTATTTTGCCATAACCTTCCCCTTTATTTCTTCCTTCATAATCAATTATCTTTACTGGACTCTGCTGGGAAAAAAATCCATGTCCACATTTTTCATATCATGCATAATCCTGCATGCTTCAACATCCCCTCCTTTCACCTTTTCTTAAGCTATCCCAGTCTGAATATTCTTGATGAAGAATTGCTCTAATAATGTATTTGCTCTAGTTTGCAACCAAATATAGACTACATGTGTATAATGTAAGGTATATTGGTTTTAATGAAGTAAACATTATTTTCTCCACTGGTCATGAGCTGATGAAAATGAGTCCTTGGGGAGCTGCTTACAATATATCTTGATGGTTAGTCATGAAGACAAAGCACTCTAAATATGTGAAAAAATGGCTGTTCTTTCAACTTCTTATCCAGGAAAATTGGAAGGCAAAATCTGCTTACGCTTACTAGTAAAGGTTGACCTTGACTGGACCTTGGTTCTTGATGAGTTCACAGCTATAGGAGTAAGGAAGTGATTTGTTAATGCTGTCTTGTGGAACTTTTTTTAAAAAGTCTGCAGGTCTGAAATTTCTTGGTATTTCCCATCCAAATTTGTTTAACTTTTCTTTTCTTTACATTTTTGGTACAAAAGTTTTATTGAGTAAATTATTAAAAAACATTGGATGTGGTGTGATCGTCCTGACAGTCCTGTTTGTCATACATATTATGGCATAAAATACATATTTTATATACATTTTTACATGCATACATTTATACAATATTTTCTATTTCTAATCATCCGTTCTCCCAACTCTCCATTCTTTTGGTTCTAGATTGTTTTTTCCCATCATTGATAGAATTTAGCCCATACTTTATGTTTCATCTTTGTCTTTCATTTCCAAAGTTAATTTATCCATCTCAGTACAAGTCTATATATTTTTTATCATTTCACCTTCATCAACGATTTTGTTATCTTTCCACTTTTGAGCAAAGGCTAATCTTGCTGTGGTAATCATGTGTATTATTAAATAGATCATCTCTTTGTTATATTTTTCTGTTATGATTCCGAGTAAGAAAAATTCCAGTTTCTATTCCATTTTATGCCCTATCATCTTCTCAAGACAACTTTGTATTCTATGCCAAAACTCTTGGGTTTTTCTACATTTCCACCATATATGGTAATATTCCCGATCTGCTTAACTTTTCAAGACCATCCAGAATTGCAGAGGTTCTGCTGGGGAGGCATAAACAATGGAAAATTGGGAAGTGATTTGTGGGAAAAGATCTGGTAGGCTACTTTACAAAGTATTTGAGGAGTTGTCACAAAGAAGAGGGGGTCAATTGAATCTCCAAACCACCTGAAGGCAGGACAAGAAGTAACATTTTGAAACTTATCAAAGAGAGATCCAACGTAGAACTAATGAAAAAAAATCCTGATTACAAGAACAACTCATCAATGGAATGGCTTGCCTCCAGAAGTTGTGGCTGCTCCATCATGGCAGTTTTATAAAAATACACTGTTTTATAAAAATATACTTTTTATATTTTTATAAATTTATAAATATTTTATAAATTTATAAATATTTATTTGTTTTATAAAAATATACTGCAGTCAAGTCAAACTTGATTGCAGGAAATACGACTTCAGCAACAGAGTGGTCTCTACCTGATTCTGTGGTTTCTTCCCCAAACTCCAAAAACTTTAACTTTAGACTGTCTACTATTGACCCCACCTCTTTCCTAAGAGGTTTGTAGGAGGCCTGCATAAGCGCACCAATGTGCCTACCGTCCCTGTCTTATTGTTTTTTTATTTTTCTTATAAGTGTCTATCTCATGTATTCAAAACTATATTTATACTTAAACCTGTATCTTTTAAGCGATTGACAAATCAAATAAATACTAAAATACTAAAAAAAGAGATTGCTAAATCCATTTGTCTGAAATAATATAGTGCCCCTTGCTTAAGCAGGGAGATGGACTAGAAGACCTCCATGGTCCCTTCCAACTCTGTTGTTCTGGATGCTAAGCAATCTC
Source organism: Laticauda colubrina (assembly GCA_015471245.1). Classification (NCBI taxonomy): domain Eukaryota; kingdom Metazoa; phylum Chordata; class Lepidosauria; order Squamata; family Elapidae; genus Laticauda; species Laticauda colubrina. Next base: position 14,104,472 of record BLBF01000045.1, read on the forward strand.
AATTCTTCCAAAAAATGTAATAGGAGCAGCTTACCACATGTTGAACTTAACCAAAATAATAAGTATCGCTATCATGAAAGCATTCCTACTTAAATGTGTTGCTGAATTAGCTACAATCTTACTTCTCAGAAATGAATAAGAAATACATTTTCTTTTATAAACTTGTTTTTCCTCCTATATGTATATACAGATGTTATTATTCTTATTTATACATATCTACATTGATGTTTTCCCACTCATGTTTGGCAATATGCAGATTGGTGTAAATCCAATCTGCTTTAATTTCCTCTGAAAATATGCAGACATATATCAACATTCATTAGTTCTAGCATCCCAATATATTTTTGCCTGCCTGGCTGCTTTTAGGATGAAAAAAGAGAAGAGAGACAATGGCTGACCCAACCAAAGTAAGGGTCACCAGTGGTGAGATTCAAAAATTTTAATACCAGTTCTGTGGCTGTGGCTTTGTGGGCATGGCAGGTGGCATTTGCCAATTCTCTGAACTACTCAAAATTTCCACTACTGTTCTCCAGAACTGGTCGGAACCTGCTGAATACCACCTCTGAGGACTACATCATTTTTTTCTATAGAACGGAGTCTGATAGAGAGGAAAAACAAAATACATTATTCTAAGAATCTGACCCAGCCTGTTTAGATGAATGAAGATGCAAAAAGAAAGATATTGGAAGAACCAGCAGACAATCTCAATGTTAATATTGTGTTGAGTACACTATGATGGAATGTGCACTTGCAGGAGCAGCGAGGAAGAATTTTTGGCAATACAGAAAAAGGCCTGGATCAACAACAATGCAGTTCTGAGCTGGAGGGGTGTGTGGCTGATGGAAACCACAATTTAGAATCTCTCAGAATGTCCATAGTAACTTAGAGGATTATAGCTTTAGTCTGGCTAGACCACAGCCAGGATCATCTGGATTGCATGTTTTGGATTTCTTTCAGAGTTTTGGCTATAAGAGAGTATTCCCACAAATCCCCAGCTGGGGTGGGAGCTCTATAAAGGTGGCTAGTTAATAGGAGTTTGAAGGTGGCTAGTTAATAGGAGTTTGCCATAGCTTTACTGACCCCATGGGCAGCATGATTGAGTTGAGGGTTGAGGTGGATTAGAACACAGGGGACTTTGGTCGCAGTTGAGAATTGGAACACAAGAACTATATGGAGATTCTCAGTCATTAGGGTCATGGTTGTCTCAAAGGTGCTTTTTTCAAGATGGATTTCTGAAAAACTTTCTGGTTTTTCTTTGAAAACATCTCACTTCTCATCCAAGAAGCTCCTTCAGCTCTGACTGGATGGTGGGGAATGGAAGGATTTATATTCCTTGCAGACATTTGCATTCTTTTAGCAAGTTGGTTAGGTCACCTGGAGGTTTATCTATGTCATCAGGGTCACCCAAGTGATGAAAATTGGTGTGTAGCTTTCTTGGAACTGTTGAAATGACTGTATGGTATGTTGGAGACAGATGTTGAGGGCTGTTCAATTTTGACATAGGTGGCCTCTTTAACTCCTCTGTCAAACCAGTTGAGAATGTGTTTTGCCATCTGATGGATAGAGACTTTTTGCTTTGTGATGAGCACCAATAGACTCATATCTCCCATAACAGCCAATAATAGGATCATAATCACAGATAACCTCCAACAGAAATTCTTTGGAGAGACAAGCTAACTTCCATTATGTAGAATTTCCAATTGATTTAATGTATTCTCTTGTGTTTTTTTTTTCTTGTTACATTTTTATAGGGAAAAAATGTTCTTTGCCATTGGGTATGCAGCTCCAGACAAAATGCAACAATCCAAGCAATCACATTGTGCAAGCTTCACTTCTAATGAATGTTCAACTATATTATTTTTATCTTTGCTAATTGTTTCATTTGAATGTTAAAATATTGCAAATGGAATGGGGCTCTGTAGTGCATTCAGTTGCTCCATTATAACCTCTTTTATTAAATAAAAATCAATTCAGAGCCTCTCAGAAAATGATCATTATTTTGTATATATGCCTACTCCACACTGAATTATAAATCATGCAAGCTATAATTATGGTCAATTTATTCCATGGAAATGTGTAAGATGGATGTTAAGAACTTGTATAGGGTGCCAAAGACAATTAATAAGTAATTGCAAAGATCAAGAGATATGAACGCAAAGACTCATGCTCCAGTCTGCCAATAGCATTGTCTTGTAGACTTAATAACAGCCATAAAAAGGAGCAGTGTTGAATTTATTCAGAGAAGTGGTATTATAGAAAAGCTCACAAATGTGATAGTACATCTCCCCCAAATCTTTATAATCCAAGAGAAAGTGTCTTCTGAAAAAATTGCCACTTCCAATTTCTCCTGTGAGTTGTGTTGCCTCTTATCTAACCATTGTCTGCCCTTCTCCTCCTCCTCCTCCTCCTCCTCCTCCTCCTCCTCCTCCTCCTCCTTCTTCTTCTTCTTCTTCTTCTTCTTCTTCTTCCTCCTCTTCTTCCTCTTCTTCCTTTCTCAAAGTCCATTATACCTGTCAACTCTTCAAAATAGACGAGATTAAGAAACCAAAGTTATGAACAGCAATCTACGTTTATTATAAAATTACAGTAACATAAATTTGCAAGTCTTCCCTCTCCTTACTTTTGTCTACAAGAAAACTTGGGAGAGTCAAGTCTGAGACATTTTCTCAAATTACTGTACATTTCTGCCCTGGACTGAGATTTCTGTTTTATTAATAGAATTTGCAGTTGGGGAGAAAGGAGAATAATACAAAGAGAACAACAGAATAGAAAAAAGTATAAACAATCCAATTTCCTTGGATTATAAAATACAAAGATAAGAAGTAAGATGAATTTAACTTGCCTTATACGAATCTTTCTTTTTTCTTCTCAAGGTGTTCAAAGTCCTTTCATGCTTCTTCCTAGGGTTGCGAGAGATTGATCCAAGGTCACTCTAGCTGGTTTTCTGCCTAAGGCAGAACTAGAATTCAGGGGATTCTTGTGTCTTAGTCACTATAGGAAACTGGCTTTCATAACCACTGGATGCCAACAAAGAATAAGAGTTCTTTTAAATTATATTTCTTTGCTGCCATCTAGAGATTATTTGCCTTTTTGTGACTCAAGTCCTACATATTACTTATGATTGAAATCAATGTATACTGCTCTTATGCTACACACTTCTGAAAAATCTCCTTATATAGTTAACCCATGTTTGATATTGTTTTTCCCACCAGTGCAATCCAATTCTTTGGTGTGTGACTAGTTCTTTTTTCCCCACTAATCTATAGCTCCTGGGACTGAAATAAAAAAGAGTAAAAAGGTAAGAATTTTGTTTTCCTTTAATTCAGAATTTGCTTCTGTTGCAAATAACAAAATACAGTTAATGCCATCTTTTAGTTTGTCTTGTTTCCAGTTCACAAGAAAAAGTATTTATCAGAAAGTTACTAAAATTCATGAATTGCTATTTATGCAAGTGAACTGCTGATTTGAAGAGTATCCTAAATTGTCCCCAGTGCAAATCACCAGAATGTTTTTACATTGTTAACCTGCCAATTCACCTCTTGATATATTTATTTAGTTACTTGTATCAACAATAATTTCTCTGTATATTAAAATTAATGTAATTAATAGCAACACATATAAGGATCCTGAACAACAGGTAGTCTCTCCTGCAAGAGGAATTTAATGTTGATCTTTTGCACAATAAAGAGACACCTGGTCTACAAGTGTAGCTATGATACCATCTCACACGGAAAGCTACAGAAAGAAAACGTAGCTAAAAATGAGATAGGTAGACTTTCTTTCAGAAGCAGCTGAATTTACATAGCCAACACCTAAAAAGTAAGAGACATCAATTCACCAATTAGAAGTCCGGGACTCAAGATCAAAAAATTGTAAGAAAACATTTTGCAGAGTTTCTAGTCATACGGACAATGTTACTCTTGTGTGAATATATTTTGCAAACAAGACATCCCTTGATAGACTTCCTAAATGATTGCACATAAAACCTCTGAAATTCATAATACCTATAATTTGCTGAGCTCTCAGCTTACTTTTTGGTGAATTGAAAATATCTCCTCCAGAGGGCTTGAATGCCTTTGATCAACCCTATTGGCTCCACAACACATTGTTCTGAAGAATCGTCTTTGGATAAAAAGGGAATAAGCAACTGGAATATTCAAAGTTAATTAATTCTACTGAGCAGAAAGAGTATAGTAAGTATTTTTTTAAATTGTTTCAACTGGGCCTTACTTGAGCAACATCTACATGAACTCAAAGATACTTCTAGATCATAGTTGTTAACTGCACTTAATGAAGAGAAATTGTCTTGGGCCACATATAAAATATTTAATATAATTGTTGATAAACAATAAACTTCCTTTATTTTTAATAGATTTTTATTATCTTATGGGGCCTCATTACGATGTCCAGAATCACATGCAGCCTGAGGGCCATGGGGTGGACACACCTATTTTAGATTCTTAGTTGTTCTTCAGTCCTGCCAAAATCTGTCCTCCAATTCTGACATATATATTCTTTTATTTTGTGTATGTTTGCTGAACAAATAAGTTTTTATGATTTATTTCAAACTTTGGCCCATCAGTTTCCTTGACAAAAACAACATGGTTCAGTCCTACCTCACTGGACACCTATTTTCCACATCCCTCTATATTTATTTTATTCCAGCTGTTTGGTCCTCTAGGGAAGCCTTATCAGACTCAAAAGCTTTGTGACATTGTCTCAGATAAAGAATACCAGCTTTCAATTCTTGCCCGCAAGTATTTCCACAATTGGCTCAACTCAGCAAAGTGGCCTCTGGTCTTCATTTCAAATTTATGAGGGCAAAGTCTTACCACTTTCAATCACATTTTCCCCCTCTGCTGGGCTGCCAGATTAATTTAAAGCAGGTCAAACTGATAAAATCATAGATCGAGAGGTCAGAACAAAAAAAAAAAAAAGCAAATCAATAGATGGAAATTCCAGTGTGGCTTTTCAAATATGTCCTTATGTTGTATTGGCTTTCTTCCACTCTCTTAGCTGGTAATCAAAGTTTTTATTTATTTATTTAGTAAGAAATAACCCCATAGCATCTGGAAATCCCTTAAGACCTAGTTATGTCACCTGGCCTGGAGGGGTCCCAGGGAACCAGAGACATATTTAGATAGCTGCAATACTGAGGTGGAAAGATTTACTCTCACTTTGTCTGGGTTTTATGTATTTTGCTTTTAATAGTATTTAATTTTTAATACCAATGTTTATATTTTTATAATGATAGTTTGATATGTGTCCTTGTTTTTACCTGATTCTTCTTATACACTGTCCAAAAGCACTTCTACTGAGATGGATGACCATATAAACATGATTAATAAATAAATTAGATTACCCATTAGACCAAACTGACAACATTGTTGTTGTTGTTGTTGTTGTTGTTGTTGTTGTTGTTGTCCTTATTACTGCTTTGATCTGATTAGCACCATCATAATTTGCTGCTGAGGTTTATAGTTTTAAGAGAACTTTGAGGCACCATTGAAAAAGAAGCTTTGGATTTATCGCTCAGCAGGGAGATACCTCCTCCATATTCATGATGCATGTTCTTTGCCAAGACTCTCTCATCTTAATACTATTCTTCATTGTAAGAATAGTAGTGGAATCTGGAAAGGATGGGAGGGGGCTTTTGAACTTTGGCTGCAGTAAGTCCGTTAGAGTTGCTGAGTATGCTGAATGAGCTTCATGGTGAAGACAGTCTTCATTACTATTTGGTCCACAGAATAATATAGGAAGCTGTCTTACACAATGCTTCAAAGTTGTTTTTATGACCTGCAGCAACCTTCTAGGATTGTTAACAAGAAGGGTTTTTTTTTAAAGTCATACTACAGGTACTTGGGCTTGTAAGAGACATGGGATTCTTGCATTCAACAGATGGAAATCATAAAGCATCTTCTTACTCCAGCTCTTCAGTTATCTTTTTGGAACACCTTTCATGGGCAAAATCTATGCTCGCTTATTCATTTTAACCAGGTTTTATTACATTAACATGAATTGATTAATTTGTAGTTGAGTACATTCTGTGAATACAATTAAAACAAAAATGTAAAGTCATCCAAGTCTTCCAGACCACACTTGATAGACAAGTTGATTTAACTTTCATTTGCATAAGGATAATATTGGCTGACCCTGAACTTTAATATTCTCACAGAGCTACATCCTTTTATAATATAAAATAGGCTTCTGATTTGAAAACACAGCTCCTTTCAAATCTTTGCACAAGTAAGTGAACATTTGAAAAGATGCTGGGTACCAAGACTGTTGGCAAGAATGTATTGCTTGCTTATCTCTAACACATTTTCTCTAATTCATGCACAGGAAAATGCCTGCATCAAACCAGAAGGAGAATGCTTTCCTTGCCTTTATCTTAATTCTCAGCTTCCTGAGAATAATTTGATATTATACTCTGGTACATTTTTTAAAAGGGTTGATTCTTTACAGTTTCATTTTGAAGCTCTGTAGTGTTCTGGGGAGGGCAATGTATACCTCCAAAGAGACTCTAACACCCTGTTCTGTGATCCAATGAGACCCCATCAATTATTAGTTGCTGCCAAGTTACTTCCAAACTATGATGATGAAATTTAAAGTTAGAGGCCCATACCTAAGTTTCAAAAAAAATTCTGTATTTATTTATTTATTTATTTATTTATTTATTTATTTATTTATTTATTTATTTATTTATTTATTTATTTATTTATTTATTTATTTATTTATT
>BLBF01000045.1:14115486-14128748 GCA_015471245.1 Laticauda colubrina
TTTGGATAGGACATCTGTTTCTGTTTTGTTGAGTTCTCTGTTGGAAATGTTGTATACTAGTTGTTTCAGGTGTTGTTGTGGGTTATTGGGATATATATATATATATGTGTGTGTGTGTGTGTGTGTGTATGTACGTGTGTGTGTGTGTGTGTGTGTGTGTAAAATTTAAACTAATAAAAAGAACAACTGCAAAGTTTTCTTTATCTCCAAGACACACACACACACACACACATATATATATGGTATTCAGCTTTGTTTGTGTATTTTCCCACATCATTATAGTTGTGCTTTTAAAGTTGTAATGATGTTTCGGCAGAATCTCACCTGCCATCATCAGGCTCATGTATTGTGTTCGTCTGCGAGTCACGCTTTACAGGCATTCTGTTTTAAATTTGGTGCTAGCCTACTACTGTGCCAGAATGGTTTTTTCTTCATCCTGATTGGTTGGGAATCTTGGTCTGTGTTTATTGGTCTTGGAGTTTGCTGTGTTCTGCTTGATTGGTGTTTCTAATATCTTCTGTCTGTCTGTAGCATTTTTTTGTCTTGATTGGCTGGCAACATTGTGTTTCCTGTATTGGAAGATTTTAGTGTGGCTTGGCTCCGAGTAAATGGATGGCTATCATTTATGAGGAAGCTAGGTTTCAGCCTGGTTGGGTTGTGTTTGAGCTGGAGGTATTGGGGTGGGGTCTGTTTGTGCCCAGGTGTTTGCATGGCTTGTGATGTGGAGTTTTTTTTTTTTTTTTTTGTGTGTGTGTGTGCAGGCTTCCAGCTAATTGTCAGTCTGGTGGAATCATATTTTCTAATCATGCTTTCAGGTCTTTTTTAAATCTCTGTGGCTTCTCTGATAATTCTGGGTATAATTGGGTATCCCTATGCACATCAGTTTCAGTGAGCTTCTAGTATCACATATTCCAGCATAATGAATTTGTTTCTGTATTTAGATTCATTTATTGCTAGCATTAAATTGTCCCATTCGTCAGATGGTACAGAAAAAAAAAACCCAAAACCTGACCTCAAAAAACAGCCATGAGGGTAAGATAGGGATGACACTGTTCTGTTGTGGTAGATTATTGCTCGAGCTGAACTAATTATCCCCAGTGGGGCAGTCAGGCAGCTCACTGGATCTTACTATTAGCTTTCCTTTTGACAAGTTGATCCTTATGGATCATTAGCTTACACCTGACTCACTGACAGTGCCATATATCTATTTTTGCTTTTGTTTTTGAATACAGAAAAGAGCAATAGTGCTGAAGCTGAACACAGACTAGATGCAATAATGATTCTCCATAAGAGATTGTTATTTTATTTGCAAAGGTATTACAATATTCATAAGTCCATTATGTCCCAGCTTCCTCTGTTCATTTTGTATAAAATTTCATTATTCTATAATAACCAGTTTTGCAGTTCAAGTTAAAGCAGATATATATATATATATAAAGGAATAAGGTGTTTTAATAAATCAGCAACATTTAAAGACAGTAAAGTATTTATTATAGCAATAGCACTTAGACTTAAATAGCCTTCCATACTGCTTTACATAATTATCTGAGTGGTTTGCAAACCTCAACATATTTTCCCCAACAATCTGGATCCTCATTTTACTGAACTCAGAAGGTTAGAAGTCTGAGTCCACCTTGAGCTATTCAGGATCAAACTCCTGACACGGGTATGCAGAGTTAGCCTGCAATACTGCATTCTAAACACTGTGCCATTATGGCACCGTTATTATACTCATTTCTTTTTAAAATGTCTTTCGTAGATGAGAATGTATGTTTCTATAATATAGTGAAAGAAAAGAGAAGAGGATGATCAGCAGCAAGGAAGATAAATTCAGTGGTGATGGGTGCACAACTAAAAGATCTGAAGTACCAGTAAAAAGTGATATTGTCATGGAGAAAATCTACAAGCATATTTGTTGAGACTTAATGACATATGATCAATTAGTAATATATACATACCATACCATGTTATATTATCTATCATCCATCCATCTTCCTCTTTGTTAGAACAATTGCTATATATATATATAGCAACTTAAAACTTTTAAAACTTATATATATATATAAGTACCCGCAAAAACTTAAAAAAACATAATATATATATATATATATATATATATATATATATATATATGTGTGTGTGTGTGTGTGTGTGTGTGTGTGTGTGTGTGTGTGTGTGTGCGCTGTTTAGTTTCCCTCGGGTATTATCCCACCTCATTGTAGTTGTGCTTTTAAAGTTGTAGCAACGTTTCGGAAGAATCTCATCAGCCATCATCAGGCTTCTGCACTGAGTTTGTCTGTGAGCCAGGCTATCACAGCCATTTCTATCACAATAACATGTATCAGCTTCCTTCGGGTATTATCCCACCTCATTGTAGTTGTGCTTTTAAAGTTGTAGCAATGTTTTGGCAGAATCTCATCTGCCATCATCAGGCTTCTGTATTGAGTTTGTCTGTGGGTCAGGCTATCACAGCCATTTAGTTTTAAATTGGAGGCTAGCCTACTGTTGTGCAGGGATAGTTTTTTCTTCATCCTGATTGGTTGGGAGTCTTGGTCTGTGTTTATTGGTCTTGAAGTTTGCTTGATTGGTGTTTCTGGTTTCTTCTGTCTGTTTTGTGGCTTTGATTGGCTGGCAACACTGTGTTCCTGTGTTGGAGGCTTTCAGTGCAGCTTGGCTTTGTGTGAAAGGATGGCTATCCTCTATTAGGAAGCTAGTTTTCATCTGGGTGCCTGGTTGGGGTGTGTTTGAGCTGGAGGTATCCAGGAAGATCTGTTTGTGCCCAGGTGTTTGCCTGGCTTGTGGTGTGGATATTTTTTTGTTTGTGAGTGCAGGCTTCCAGATAATTGACAGTCTGGTGGAGTCATCGCTTCTATTCATGCTTTCAAGTCTTTTTTCAATCTTTATGGCTTCTCTGATAATTCTGTGGCTGGGGTTTTCTATAGTAGCTTGGGTTTTGGTGCCATTGAAGTCGATGCTATGACCTGTGGCTTTCATGTGTTGGACTAGTGAGAAAGTGTGTTCCAGCTTTTTTACTGCATTTTTTAGCTGAACACTTAACAAAACAGCTACAGTCCCATGCTGAAACAGCAGCTTCATATGTACAAAACTCATACCACTTCTTGGAAATGATCAAATATCTAAATGTGGAACAAAATCTGCTTGAAACTTTCGATGTGGTTTCACCATTCACTCAAGTCCCGATAAAAGAAACTCTTGAAATCATTAAAAATAAATACCAACTAGCTAAACACCTCATGGAACTCGCAGAACACTGCATAACCAACACATATTTCATATACAAAGGACAAAGATACAAGCAAATTGAAGGAGCCCCTATGGGATCACCACTGTCACTCATCATTGCCAACCTGTTCATGGAAGAATTCGAATCCAGAGCCTTGGCTAATGCCACCCACAAACCCAAACTATGGCTAAGATACATCGATGACACATTTGTGATTTGGCCCCATGGAAAAGAAAACCTAAACAATTTCCTAACACATCTAAACAGCACACACCCCAAAATCAAGTTCACCATGGAAACGGAAATAAACAAACAACTACCATTCCTTGATGTACTAATCTACAAAAGAACAGATGGCACACTAGGACACACCGTATTCCAGAAGAAAACACACACCAACCGCTACTTCAACACCCAATCCCACCACCACCCAGCACAGATAAACTCCATGGCCAAAACACTAATTGCCAGAACCAAACGCCTGGCAGACAAGACACAAATAAAGACTGAACTATGCACCCTGACTAAAGTACTGACAGCCAACGGCTTCCACAAAAGCAAAATCACAGGCTTGATCCACAAAAACACACTGAGACATAATGGAGACCTAGAAGATGAACAGACCTATGGAACAACTGTCCTGCCCTACATAAGAGGTACTACAGACAAAATCAAAGGCATCACATCAAGACTGCCTTCAAAACAGACAGAAAAATAGCAGCCTATCCTTAGAAACCCCAAAGATAAAAATGAGCTGGAAAACTAAGGCATATACAAAGTCCCCTGTGCATCATGCCACATACATTGGACAGATGAATCGAAGAATAAGTACCTGCCTGGATGAACACAAAAATGCAGTAAAAAAGCTGGAACACATCTCCTCACTAGTCCAACACATGAAAGCCACAGGTCATCGGATCAACTTCAATGGCACCAAAACCCTAGCCACTATAGAAAACCCCAGCAACAGAATTATCAGAGAAGCCATAGAGATTGAAAAAAGACCTGAAAGCATGAATAGAAGAGATGATTCCATCAAACTGTCATTTATCTGGAAGCCTGTACTCACAAACAAAAAAATATCCACACCACAAGCCAGGAGTTCAGCAAAATTGAAAATTTATTAAGTGGATCTGGAAGTGTATGGTTCATCTAAAGGAGATGACCAGCCTCAGCCCAAAGGAGGGGTCAAAGACATAATCACCTGTGAATCCCTTCACACCCACAAAGGAACTAAGTCTAGCCCAGCTTGAATTCCTTCTACTCTTATCTACCACCCATTTCCTTTGGTTGTTAGTAGTTCAGATTCTCATAGAGCTTGCAATAAATCTTTATACCCATTTGAACTGGATCTCCTGAGTAACCTGGCACTTGACTACATCTAGACTCAATACTCTTCATGTGCTGGACACAAAATTGGAGGGAAATTATGTATGCTTCTGGTCAGATTGTTTTGCCTCATTTGATTAATATGTTGTCCATTTATTTGATTACTTTTGTACAATTTTGTTTTGCATCTTGTTGAATATTGTTGGGAAATCATGCCTTCATGGTTCAGCCATTTACAAATGAATTTGTCAATTCTGGTTACTCTTTGTGTCCTCCCAAAGGGGATCAGATGTTCCCCATTCCTGAAATCCTGCAAGTAAGCTGCATTCTCTTTGAAACTTATTTTTGAACCAACATAGATAGAACTGCAGTCTTGCAGTGATTTATGGTGGTCTGACTGAGTTAGCACAAGTTGTCCAGGATAAGTCAAGCAAAAAAGTAATAATCATAAAACTTCATTAGGTTCTCCTGGAATGGAAGTGGTGGCTTTTTTGCACAGGGAACTGAAGGACTAATCACACATTCTGCTGTCCCTGCAGGCTTTCCTTGTGTGAGCCTGTCTGTCCTTATCAGAGTTTCTGCAGCTGGTTCAGTCACTTGGAGAATTCTCCCACCTCCATTAATTATTTGTTATGTGACACCCTGATGCTGCATGTAGAAAATAAAACTCTGGCAAAATCTGTGCTCCAATTTCCCAGTGGCTTAAGTTCCCTGTAAAAAAAAAAAAAAAAAAAAGTTCACTGTCTCTATCTCATTCTGTAGAGTTTGTTATGATGTGTTTTTGAGCTGATTTTATGTCTGTGAGATAGCAAGGGGTACTGTTGATAGTACAATTTTAATCTCACATATTTTCCCATCCTTCTCCGGCTTTTCTGGCTGCTCTTCTTTTCTGATTATGAGATATTTCCCCTTGGGGTGATTTGAAGCCTAGAAGATCAGGGAGGAGGCTGAATGGTGGAATGATAGACACCTGGACAACTCATATTTGAGTTCATCTAATATGAACATATCTGATCAAGAAAACATTCCATCCTACTATTAGGTTTTCACTCTCATAAACCTAAGTCCTTTGAAGAGAAGTTTTGGAACTCTTCATAGCGTTTTTTTCCAACTTTATATGACTATTCACAAAATAGAAGAGCTTTAGTGCCCACGGAGGATACAGGAGATCCAACTTATTATTCCAATTAAGTCACGAAGCCCAATGTATGATTTTTCATCAAATTTCCATTCCTTTTTGCTATTTAATTGTTATAGAATTGAGAAGATGGACTCTCCGTATCATTCTCAAGATCCCTTGAGGAGAAAAGGAAATAGGATTTAAGCATTATGCAAAAAATCATTACTCCACAATACTTCTTGAGGGATTACTTTCTGTGGATAATTTTCTTTGACAAAGATGGAATGAGCCTAACATCCGATTCAAATTTAAGATCCTGGTTGGTAATTTGTCCTTTAGACGCTCGAGCAGTGAAACAGTACAGAATGAAATAACATTGAAGCTACTGTATCAGTTTGCAAAAAAAATAAATAAAAAAACCCAAAACCCTCCTCCCCCCATCTTTCTCTGCCATTTAATTGCAAGAAAGTTTTCAAGTGAAAGGGGTAATTTAAACAGTAAGAAGCTTAAACATAAATGCCACTTTTGTTCTTGGAATACCTTAATTATTTCCATAAACAATTAAAGGCAGCTAGTCATTTATCAGGTATTAAGACAGAATGCATTTGCACATCAAAGTGTGACAAAAGACAAACAATGACAAACATCAATCATTATATTTAATCATTCAACTGTTGTTCTATTAAGCTGGCTCTAAGTACAACAATCAAGAGCTCCTAATGACTCAGTCTTTAGTATTTTAACCCTGTTTCTTTTTAACCATGGTTATGCCAGATGAGGTAAGAAAGGAAAATGTCTCCTCTGAGTTCATTTTGATTCTTGCTTTCTTGGCAATTACATAAAACTGATTTGTAACTTGGGGATTCTTTTGGCTACCCAGTCTGAGCTTTATCTTCCAACCCCTAGTCCCAGAACGACATGGATGTATGGACCTAAAGTCCATTTTCCTTAGCTTCAAAGCAGCTTACACCACCCTTCTGTGTTAAACCTGAGCTCAAATAGCTTAAAATACATGTACAAAAATGATAAAAAATGAAAACTCAAAAGGGGAGGGAGGGAAGGAAGGAAGGATCCCATCCTATTGAACAACTCTGCTCACTTCTGACAGCTAGACATGCACTAAATATTGACTCTTATCTACTAAAAATTCATTCACCTTGATCTAGTCCAATATCTATTTCCAAGATTGGCCATTTACGAAGCATTAAGTTAATGGCTCTTGTTGGTCATTTTCTAACAGATGGTGATACCTCTACTGGTCATATTTATATGGTTGCCCATCTTTAACTCTATGATTCTGGGTGACGTACAATTAACACCTAGAATACTGCATCCAGTTTTGGCCACCACATTATAAAAAAAATGTTGAGACTCTAGAAAAAATACAGAGGAGTAACCAGGATGATTAGGGGACTGGAAACTAAAACATATGAAGAATGGTTTCAGGTACTGGGCTTGGTTAGTCTAGTGACAAGAAGAACCAGGGGAGACATGATAGCAGTCTTCCAATATCTGAGGGGCTGCCACAGAGAGGAAGGGGCCAAGCTATTTTCTAAAGCACCTTTAGGCCAGACAAGGAACAATGGATGGACACTGAACAAGGAGAGATTCAACCTGGAAATAAGGAGGAATTTTCTGACAGTGAGAACAATCAACCAATGGAATAGCTTGCCCTCGGAAGTTGTGGGAGCGCCATCACTAGAGACATTCAAGAAGAGATTGGACTGCCATTTGTCAGAAATAGTGTAGGCTCTCCTGCTTTGGCAGGAAGTTGGACTAGATGACCTTTAAGGTCCCTTTCAACTCTGATTATCTGTTATCTGTTAAATACAATTAGAGTTACTTACTGTATAAATGCATTAACATAGCAATTAAGTATTACTTTATTAATAAACACACAATATTATAAAACAAAAATTGAAAAACCAGATGAAGAGAAGAATGGAGTAATCTTAGCATATCACTGGTTCTCTGTGATTCCCAAGCCTTGTGACATAATCAGGCCCTGAGGGACTGAGGGAAATATAGCAGGGCAGAACTAGCCACATTTTGGGGGGAGTGGGGAGGGGAAGAAAGTTCTATAAGACATATCTGGTGTGAAGAATGAGAATCATACATTTAATACCAATTAAGCTGATTTATTGCTTATGCCTATACACAAGGATCTAGTCAACCCATTGTTCAGCATTAACATAATTCAAAAGGGAGGTGGGCTGGACTTGTGGAAACTTAATGATTGCAGGTTAATTCCTTTCTTGACTCCACATATCAGGAAGAATAGATAGATTAAATACTATGCATTTTATTGTGGGGGGGGGGCAAGTAGTAACACTTCATAGACTTCTCCCATTTCCCCTTTTTACAAATCACTTGACTAATGTTGTATATTACTGTATAATAACTTATAAAACATATATATATATATGTGTGTGTTTAAAAAGGGAGCTAAACCTCCTCTTTTGAAAAAAAAATGGATTGTTTAAATTATTATTTTCCCTCTTGATATCAAAGTCAACTTTGAGAAACATCACCTCTTAGTGAGGAAAAGAAGGGAAGTAAAAGAGTGCAGAAATATGGTTGATTGACATTCTCTATAAAAACAAAACTTAACGGTGTCAGGCTTTTCAGGCTGAAGACAGTGCTGTGAGAATCCCTCAGAGAGCTCAGGGAAAATATATTATCTGATCTCTTTTTCAGTCAAATCTGATGACAAACAGTCTTTGCTGGGCCATCTTGCACTGTTGAAACTTCCCAGTAATTGCATCATGGAGTCATAAATGAATATCAACTGACTTAATTCTGACTTCAGGTGGGTCATTTGCTGTGTGTTCAGCATCCCTGACAACTCAGTATATTCAGAAAAATGAAAACCTGTGCCATCTCTCTGTTATTTATGGAATAGTACATGACAGGGGATTCTCTAAAGGAAAGCTTTTTGATAAAAGCCAGATGGCTGTAAAAAGAAAAACCAGATCCATTGGTGATGTGACCTACATCCCCCATTGGAAAAATGTGAGGGAAATATGCTAGATTATTGATTATCGTGTGTGCGTGGGGGAACCTTGGGGGTGTTTTGGGTATATCCAAGTGGGGGCAGGAAATTGTACTATTGTTTCTCAACAGTTTGTCATGAAAAATCAGCCACTGAGTTCCTGAAGGGTTTGAGAACTACAGATAGAGAAGAATAGAGAAAAATAGGATAGGATAGGTTAGTTGGAAGGGACCTTGGGTCAAAGACAGCATACAAATGCAAGTTGTGCATTTCCCACCTATATTTATTAAATATAAGTATCACCATAATCAAAAATAATTTCACAGAAGTCATCACCAAAGTGGACAGAACCTTACATTAGGAAAGGCATCAGAATCCAAAGAATTCTGAAAACTTCTGAGAACTTTAGCTCCATCTACTCAGAGTGTGCTTTGACAAAAGAGACTGAAGGCAAAATTGGCTGCAGCCACAGATTCTGACTAACTTCAAAAGCCAAAGGGATAGAAAGTCCTTAGGGAGGTCAGAATATAAGTGTTATTCCTCTCCAAGGTCTTCTTTAAAAGAGTATATTAGGAAATAGGAAGAGGAAGTGACATCAGTAGTTATGAATTGCCTGCTCTATCTAGGGATTATTATTATTATTTTTTTAGTTTCAGAGGTTCTTTTGCAAGCATGTATACATTTGGACAACCACTGTTGAAATCAAAGCCAGAAACTCAAGAGGAAATTTGATGACAAAGGCATTCATTATTTAAATAACTCTGACTGTAAAGATTTCCCCTGCAGTATTTTGTACTTGGTATATCGTGCTTCTACACTGTATTTTTTTATCTTTCTCCATCCCCCCCTCCCCCCGGAAAGTGCTATTCATCCATACCATCAAAGATTGGCACTTTGAGTTAGATGTCTAAGGAGCAAAAAGCAAACAAAGACAGATCTGAACAGTTTCTCTCGATGTCTAGTTCCCTGAGCCGTGCATCTGTCTTTCTCAAAACAGTACAGGTTTCTTTCCTACAGGCATCCCTATGATGTATCCCATTTTCATAAAAATTATCTTCTCTGCAGACTCATACACAGAAAACTCAAGTCACCTTTTTTAAAAGACCTTTCATTTTTTAAAAAAGAAAAGAAGAAAACATCCTCCTTTGTTTGTATATACAAACCATCTCATATTTAGTAATCTTCATTAGAGGAGTAAAAATACCTTCAAGGCAAGTTCAACTCCTGGTAACTACAGAACCATGCACAACCATGTATTTTTCCCCTTTGTCAAAAGCATGGAAGTGTTTGTCATTGCCTTCTTCTGGAAACAACAGTGCAAATTTCATTATGTCCTGCCAAGACATAAATGTGGTTGCAAGCTTCTCCCATAAAACAAAACAAAACTTTAAATAAGCACCTAGCACGGAAAACACAGTAATTCTAAATTTGTATATAAGAATAACAAATTGCCTCTGGTGCTATTCAGAAAAATAATTTGCAGCCATTTGTTTATTTTCTCATGCTAATTAATGCTCAAGCATATGATATTTCACTTTACAAAAGGAGGGTCCACTTCAGACATGTTTGGTGTTTGTGTTATTATTTTCAATTTGTAGCCTTGGTCCTTCTGGAATCTCTTAGCTAATCACACTATGTGGATATTCACAAGTACTATGTAGGTAAAGATAATGATTCAGTAGGCATTCAATAATTCCTGTTACATTTTTTAAAATATGATGAACCTAAAACAATGCAATGTGCAAAGTATGGAATATTAATTTGATAATTATTGAAGGGAGAGCCCCATTTTTATAGATAAAGTAGCAATAATACTTATATACCACTTCACAGTGCTTTATAGTCCTTTCTAAGCAGTTTTACAGAATTAGCATATCAGCTCCAACAATCTGGGTCCTCATTTTTATTGACCTTGGAAGAATGGAAGCCTGAGTCAACTTTAAGCCCCATCAGGATTAAATTCCAAACTATGGCCACTGAAACACTGCATTCTGACCACTGTACTAGCAATCATATATAACACATCATATTTTTTTATTTCTTTCTGAAAAGCTGCTCTAATATAATACCTATGAAACTCAAGTTTGGATATATAAAGGCAGCAGGGATAAATTTGTAAAAGATTTTATGGCACGCTGGTTGGTATCTTCCTATTTCTGGTTGTCCTTTGATTCATGACCTCATCCAATGGAATCATCACCTTTTGCATGTGAAGCTTGGAGAGAGTTGCTGATTATTTAATCAAGGATAGAATGTGCAGATGTTACACTCAGTTTTATGCATGTTCTAACTTGGCATGTCATTGTCCTCTTTAAACAAAAGCTCCAATTTGGCTGACTTGGGAGGGGAAAAATACACACTGTGCAGATGCTCTTCAGGAAAATTCTGTATTTTTATTAACAGAGTTCATTGGGTTTGATAAAAGATAAATGGCTTTTGATGATTATTTAAAAGGAGATAAGATGTTTTCTTGAACTTGGATGGTGTTTTTACAACTGTTTACCAATTTCTTGGTGTGCAGAAATGCTTTGTATTTCAGTATATGATTATTTTTCCAGCATCAATAATTTCTCACACTTCAATTAAAAGGAAACATCATTTAAAAATTCTTCCAATTAAAGCTTTTGGAGATTGAGAAATGTGGAAAGACAAGGACAGTGAGTGAGAGAAAACATAAGTATAGTTTGCTACCTCTAAAAACATAGTACTCTTCAGTGTATTCATCATGCATCATTAAGATGCTTCGAAAGATATTAGAACATAGAATAACAGAGTTGGAAGGGATCTTGGAGGTCTTCTAGTCATTTCAGATAAGTGGCTGTCCAGAATCTTCTCAAAAGCCTCTAGCAATAGGGCATCCTCAACTTCTGAAGGCAAGCTTTTCCTCTGGTTAATTGTTCTCACCATTAATATATTTCTCCTTAGTTCTAGGTGGCTTCTCTCCTTGATGAGTTCCCATTCACTGTTTCTTGTCTTGCCTTCTGATGCTTTGAAAAATAGGTGGACCCCTCTTCTTTGTGGTTGGCCCTCAAATATTGGAATGACTACTATCATGTCATTCCTAGTCCTTCTTTTCACTAGACTAGACATACCCAATTCCTACAGCTGTTCTTTATAAGTTTTAGCCTCTAATCCCCTGATCATCCTTGTTGCTCGTCTCTGTACTCTTACCACTGCCTCATTGTTAAGCTCCCTGAGAATAAGGAAGGAAAACCAAAAGCTGATTGGAGGAAGAAGGGATGCTTCCCTAGATCAAACCAATAATCTTTCCAGATCAGCACTTTTAATTTCAACATTTAATTGAACCTCCTGGGAAGTTTAAATGCAACATACAGTGCAGAAGACTATTATCAGTTCATTGAGTAGACAAACGATACTATCTTTGAATGTGTATTCTCAGTTCTTTGCTTCCATAGCCAAGAGCTACAGATAGATCCATCTCTTTGTGATTTTGCTAATCCACTCCCAAAAGCCACTTTTAGTGGCCATTGCAGCACTCAGAGATAGCTTTCAGACTAGTTCTTAGACTGGCCTGTTTAATCTATCAATTTAGTTCTCATTAAGGCAAGAAATGACAGAGACGGCAATAAATGACTTTCCCCCCCCTCCCTCTGCAATTACTTATGTGTTCAAGCAGACAGCTGTTTTGTTGCAGGATATTTCCTTGAAAATGTCAGGCTAGCGAAAAACTGACAGAAGAAATACAAATCCCCATAAAAACATTAAATAGACTGAGTAAGCTGGTTTACTAGTGACATAATAAGGAACTTCTCCACACTTCAAATACTCATTGTGCCTGGCTGGAATTCAATGCAAATGTGTTTATTTGAGAAGAGTTCCAATTCCGTATAATAATAATGAAAAAGCTGTTTAGATTCCTAAATTATTATGCAGTTTTAATGCTGCTTTTCTTTCTCTGAAATTCTTCAGATGGTGCCTCAGATCAGGAATCTCTAAATACCCTGAGACATTTTATGTTCAACTGTTAGTACTGAATTTAGATCTGGTCCTTTATACGTTGGGTTGTATGAGTAAAATAATCCAGTATCAACATTTAATAAACTAACTGAGTTGGCTTAGTTTAAGCCTTGACTTGTTTGTTTTTAACAGATGGGCATCTTGTATGAAACTAGTTGCTTTATTTAGGTTGGAACCTCAAAATGTTTTCATTTAGTAGCCAAGTTCAAAAAAATGTGGGAAGGCAAGCACAAAGTAGACTCAGTGTGGCTACTTTAAAATGAGTTGTGAGTTGATTATGTCCCCACATCATACTTATTATCTCTTGGATTCATACCAACTCTGACAGATAAGCTGAGAGCTAATGATAAGCTGAGAGTTAAAGGCTGCGTGCCAAAGAATTGAGGCCTTTGAACTCTGGTGCTTTAGAAGACTCCTGAGAGTCCCTTGGACTGCAAGGTGATTGAATCAGTGAGTCCAAGAGGAGATCAACCTTCACTGCTCTTTAGAAGGCCAGATCCTGAAGATGAAACTCAAGTGTTAAGCCTGGGTTCCCCAACCAGGGTTAGGTAGACAAGCTAAACAGAATGTGCAGCGTTAGTCAGATAGGCACACAGATA
>BLBF01000045.1:14141310-14154822 GCA_015471245.1 Laticauda colubrina
GATGATGATGATGATGATGATGATGATGATGATGATGATGATGATGATGATACAGTGTGGGCATAACTTTGAACTTTGTAATTGCCACAAGCATTTTATTTTACCATCCTTCCTGCCTCCCTCAAAAAGAAAACATCTTATACCCAACTAAAATATCAGGAAAAAGGAGTCAAGGTGGATCTGGTAATCTTACATGTTTATTTAGTCATAAGCAGAAAAAATCAAAGTACACTTGGTTAATGGCACCTTCTTATGTGTTTATAAACCAAGCTTTACTTCCTTGAGCTAGTTCTTCATGAAATACAGATAGTTCTCAACTTGCAACAGTTCATTTAGTGACTCTTCGACCATTACAATGACACTGAAAAAAGGAACTGATGACCTTTCTCACACGTATGACCATTGCAGAGTCCTTGTAGTCACGTGATCAAAATTCAGGCATTTGGCAATTGGTTTATACTTATGACAGTTGCAGTGTCCCGGGGTCATTTGATCTCCTTTTGCGACCTTCTAACAAGCAAAGTTAGTGGGAAAGCCAGATTCACTTAACAGCCAGGTTCCTAACTTAACCACTGCAGTGATTCACTTAACAACGGTGGCAAGAAGGATTGTAAAATGGAGCAAAACTCACTTAACTGTCTTGCTGAGCAACCAAAATGATGGGCTCAACTGAGGTCATAAGTTGAAGCCTACCGGCATACTGATTCCCAAATGATTTATTATTATTAATTTTAAAGAAATGACTTCCATAATCCTGGGCATTCTCTAGCAATGAGGTGACATTTGAACAAGCTAAAAAGTGCAGTTGCTAGAGAAACATTTATTTAATTTATTTATGATGTAAGACCAATATACTTTTGAATATTTAATACTGAATATTAAAATAAGGACAACATTGCCCTTGGGAGTGGCAAGATATGATAGTCAGTTATCCCTGTGAGAGACATTATATGGCGGGGGGGGGGGGGAGGAAAGGAAAAAAGAAACCCCTGCTTGGAATAAATCCTGCTGTTCAAAGTCAGTGGGAAGAGGTAAAATTACTCCAGAGGACCAGATTCTCCTGTTTGTAATGCCCAAGTTAGAGAGATTGGTGGGGGAAGACAGGAGTTCCCAGACCTTATAAATTCTTCCTCTGCCTGGCATGCCAAATTAGGTCATTAGGAGCTGGGGTATGCTGATTTATTGCTTGCTTGAGCTTTGCTCATCCGACTAAGCACTCAAAGCTAGTGCCGAGAAACTGATTGTTTAAAGTCTTTACCCTCAATGAAACTGTCATTGATGAAACAAGCTGGAGCTTTTCAAAACAATTGGTCAAATCTAAAAATAGTCATATGAACACTCCAGGGCTTCCATCAGTCCCTTTTTAAATCCACCTGCTTTTCTCCGAACCCAGCAATTGCCATTCAAAACATAGGAAGCTGATTCAAAACATTCCATGCTGAGGGACAAGTGGCTTTTTAGGGATTCTAGAAAAGGTATCAGCCATACCAAATATATATTTAGATAAGATCTAGAGTTTCTAAATTAAGAAAGGCAACTGGTTTTCTTCTCCGAATAAAGGGATTTATTCATTGTTCAAAATTGTACTGCATCCTATGGCATCAAAACATTTATGCTTAGGATAAAAAAAATAGATGACTTGTCCAGAAGATAACTGGGAATCGGTTGACCTATAGAATATCTTGTAGAATAGAACACTTTATTGGTCCAGTGTGATTGGACACACAAATTTGTCTCCAGTGCATAAGCTCCCAGTGTACATAAAAATAACAAAATGATAAGTCATATATCATAAATCATAAGATACAAACAACGATTAACAAATCATAATATACCAAAAGAAGAAGGCAGTGGGAAAGATAAGAGGTGAGAAAGATGAAAAAATAAGAAAAATGATAATAATATTCTTAAATGCTTCCTTAATCTTTCAGATTCTTGGTAAGGAGGTAAATTATTAAGTTTCCACTAGTCTTAGACTGTGAATCTAATTATAGATTACTAACACATCATTATGTGACACTACCTTGATAAGGTTGTGAGGCTTTGTGCTCTGAGGAAGATAAAAGCTATGCCCAAAAAGGGTTTATGTTGGACAGGTCTCACCTGAGCAGTGAGAGGAAGAGTGTCTCTCCCATAAATAATATGGTAAAATTTAATTTACAGAACACCAATGTAGCATTGGTCATCACTTGGAACAACAAGAACCTCATTAGATGTTGGAATTCCTGGACATCCTGAACAAATGAGTTAAAGGAATCAGGACTGATGGCTGAAGAACTAGAGACAGCAGTTGCAGCACTACCAGAAGAAAAGTTGTTTGTCCATTGAAAATATGTAAAGACTGAAATCTGAGAAAGAAGGCTCTATTATTAACAATGGTGGCAAAAGAAAGCAAAGATAGTATCAATATGAATAAGCGCACTGAGTGCAATCCAAAACATTTGAAGCACAACTTGAATATTGTCAGCATTGACAAATCACAGCCAGTTGATTGCAAGAAGTAGCTTTGCTTGGAACAGCTTACATCCTGCAATTATAGTTTTAATACTATTAAAAACAATCACTGCTGATCTCATATTCCTTGGGAAGGACTCAGTAGGTGGACAAAAAAGTCAAGTCCAGTCTAAACATCTGACTGACTGTGCAACCAACTGTAATAATGCAGGGTCTCCACTTTCTCTGGAGGACTTGGTGATTCACCCCATTGTGTTAGAAGGCTTGGTCAAGATGTTCCCACAGATTTAAAAGATTGACTCCATTTCAGGTGACTGTTGCTGGAAACTTCAGATTTGTATAAGCCATACAGTATAAGCCATGCTTCAATGAAGGCTTCCACATGGACTTTTTATGTGAGTAATAGGGATCATTCTTTCCTCTTACTATATTCTACATGCTACAACTCCAGGACTGATCCAGTCCTGTCAAAATGTGGAAAATGTTCCAAGTTATGCAAAATCTTCTTCCCATCCCTGGAGAACCAAGCTATTGAATTTTTTCCCCCATATTATCACCCATTATGTTAAGAGTGAGGTGGAAACAGCATCATGGCTTCATGTAGTATTAATGTGCTAATGGATGCTAGACAGCACATTCTATCATTCAGATGATATAGCACACCATTTCATCTTTAATGGGATAGAATGTGCATTATGGGGAAGCTCCAATTTGTAGATTGGCACTAATGTGGGAGGGTGCTCTGCTCTCCTGGGTTGCACAGTCTGTTCCTGTTATATTAAGGTAGCAAAGCAAGAGAAAGGATTTATCATTCTTCTCTTTGAAAGTTTGACATTTCAGTGATAATTGTTTTGGACTTGTAAGATGGTCAGAGTTAAGGATGGCAAAGCTTTCATTCCATGCAAGTTCTATTTCTGGATCAGTCATCAGGATCAGAGATTTTGTCTCCCGAGCTTTTGGACTCGTGCTGGAGCCCATCTTCAAGGAACTGCCCTCTAGCACAGTGGTCCCCAACCTTTTTTGTACCAGGGACCAGTTTCACACAGAAACACTTTTTCAGGAACCGGCAAAATCAATTCTTCCCCAAGAGTAAAGGGCTTCTTAGCTTTAGCTAATATAAAATATATATTTTAATCACGATTATTCATTCTTTGCGGCCCGGTACAAAATGATCTATGGACCAGTACCAGTCCGAGGCCTGGTGGTTGGGGACCCCTGCTCTAGCAGACCAACCCAGATTAGATCCTACAACTGTCAGACTCTGAAGCTAACCTGACCATAGGCATTTCTGACCACTTCAGTGTTGCCGCATTGGACTTGAGGAATACTGAGGGGGGATTTGAGATAGAGGGGATTCTGTAAACAAAACAAAATATTTTCTCTTGGGAGCCATTATATTTTTCTCCATCTTTAAAATAGTTTTCTCCATTTGATCTTTTAATTTCATAGTTTTGTTAATATTGTCTTCTGATTATTAATCTCAAAACTTGATAACATACCAAATTGTATTCCCTCTATTGGATCTTGTAAAACAAATAGCAAATCATATGAAAATGCCCTTAATTTCATGAACTTGACTTGTTATAAATGCATTGAAAAATTGTCTCTAATTCTCTGTTATCTTCAGTAAATTATATATCTGATATATATTGATCACTTTTTTTCAAAATTTCTTGACCTTTACATAAAGTAATACTGATGAAACACTTCACCTATTTACATTATCTGTTATTATCGCATTTCTTTCTTGTAATTTTAATATTACTTTCTTTTCTTTTACTTTTTGCAACTTGTATGCCAACCAAATTCCTGGTATATTTTTGAATTCAACGTTCCTAGTCTTTAGCTAGATTTGAAATTTTGAATAAGAAGGGCTTTTTTTCCATCTTAATCCATAAATATATTTGTAAATAATTGAGAGAAATATATTTTTTAAAATTGTTCTAGCGGAACAACCCATTAGAAATTTCCCACATTAATTTATAAATCATGTGATTATTCCATACTTTTCTATTTAAATTATTTTTTATGCAGACCTACCCACAGAAGTAAAAATCAACTCTATGTATACCAATATGTAGTAATAAATAATAATAAGTAAAATAATGCTAAAATATTTTATTGGAGTTAAGATATTGTACAGCACATTAAAATGCCTTAGAAAATATACATATACATACACACACATATACATATACACAGTTTTCGCAGGTACTTACAATACAGAAGCCTGATGATGGCAGATGAGATTCTGCTGAAACGTTGCTACAACTTTAAAAGCACTACAATGACGTGGGATAATACCCGAAGGAAGCTGAACAGCACATATGTGTGTGTGTGTGTGTGTGTGTGTGTGTGTGTGTGTGTGTGTATACATACATATATATGAATGCAGTTCAGCTTCCTTCGGGTATTATCCCACGTCATTGTAGTGCTTTTAAAGTTGTAGCAACGTTTCAGCAGAATCTCATCAGCAGAATCTCATCTCATCCTGGGACAGCAGTAGACTAGCCTCAAATTTAAAACTAACAGCTGTGATAGCCTGACCCACATACGAACTCAATACAGAAGCCTGATGATGGCAGATGGGATTCTGCTGAAATGTTGCTACAACGTTTCAGCAGAATCCCATCTGCCATCCTCAGGCTTCTGTATGGATGTGGGTCTCACAGCTCCTGCTTTTAAATTTGAGGCTGGTCCATTCTGATTGGCTAGGAGCCTGGGTCTGTGTTCATTGGACTTGGAGCTTGATTGATTGGTGTTTCTGGTTTCTTCTGTCATTTTTGTGGCTTTGATTGGCTGGCAACACTCTGTTCCTGTGTTGGAGGCTTTCAGTGCAGCTTGGCTCCATGTGAAGGGATGGCTGCTCTTCATTAAAAAGCTGCTATTCAATAGCAAGCTGGGTTTCACCTGGGTGCCTGGTGGGGGGGTGTTTGGGTTGGAGGCATCAAAGGGAGTCTATCTGTGCTCAGGTGTTTGTCTGTTTTGTGGCGTGGAGATCTTTCTTTTTGAGAGTGCAGGCTTCCAAATGATTGACAGTCTGGTGGAATCATCTCTTCTATTCATGCTTTCAGGTCTTTTTTCAATCTCTATGGCTTCTCTGATGATTCTGTGGTTGGGGTTTTCCATAGTGGCTAGGGTTTCAGTGCCATTGAAGTTGATGTTGTGACCTGTGGCTTTCATGTGTTGAACTAGTGAGGAGGTGTGTTCCAGCTTTTTTACTGTACAGGGAATTTCGTATATGCCTTGGTTTTCCAGGTCAATTTTGTCTTTGGGGTTTCTAAGAATGGCTAAAACCTAAACAATTTCATAACACACCTAAACAACACACACCCCAAAATCAAGTTCACCATGGAAATGGAAATAAACAAACAACTACTATTCCTAGATGTACTAATCTACAAAAGAACAGATGGCACACTGGGACACACTGGGACACTGTCATACACATACACATACACATACACATATATCAAATCTTACACGGGAAAAGAACCGAACACACTTAGACCGACATGTATATGTACTTATATATTCTTTCCAAAAAAAATCAGGTTAGGTTTTAAACCAGACTGTCTAGGAGTGAAATTTCAAAGCCAATTGCAGTTTTGTCTATTAGTGAATAAAAGATGAAAGATGAAAGAAAAAGGATAAGGGGACATCTTTCTCGCATTTCATAAATGGATCTAAATGTGCTTTTAACAAAGTTTATTTTCCTCTTCTAGACCTTGCCTGAAGGCTTATTTTTAGATCTGAAATGTTTTACTGATTTTTCATGCTAGTTTGCAGTAAATCCAGCACCTGCCACTTAGCTACAATTTAAAAAAAAAAAAAAAAAGCAAACATCTAGCTTAAAGTGTATAAATAAATAAATACCTAACCTGCTCATTTACTTCCCCTCCCCCCAAGTAGTAAAATATCATCAATGGCATTTATTTCTGGGAATCTCCTATTTATTACATAATGTCTCAATTTATAACATACATATATTTTTTTTGCACAAGGAAATGAATCCATCAGTTGGCATCTTCAAAGTTGCAGGCATAGACAGTTCCATGTATGGATAGTCTTCAAGTTATAGCAGTTCATTTAGTGACTGTTCAAAGTTACAACAGCACTGGAAAAAAGTGACTTATGATCCTTTTTCACACTTAACAACTGTTGCACTGTCCCCATGGTCACGTGATCAAAATTCAGACACTTGGCAACTGACTTCTATTGTGATGACCTGGAATGTAAGATAAATGTAATAAAATCCAAAATGTCCTTTAATGACTCCAGCTTGGCCCCACTGTTCAATAATTCTCAGTTGGAGATAAAACATATTCAAAAATAGTCTTCAAAAGAAAGCAATACAGTCCAAATTCAATGAGCAGATGAAGGTGAAATAAAAAACTAAAACAAACTACAATGAAGGAATTTTCACAACAGACCAGGATAAGTAATTACCAGCTTCAAGGAGATAACAAGGCACAGTCTGTTGGAAAGACGCCAACCAAGATAACTTCAGCCCAAAATAAAACACACTTTGCTGTGTTTTAACTGTCTCCCTTATATACTATTCTCCCCAGCTGCAACTAATGAGGAGGATCTTGGCCACTTCCTCTCTCATAAGCCAAGTTGTTTCCTTCTCCGTTCCTCCCTGCATGTCCTAGGATGCAGAAAGGTTAGGCTTGGTTCTTCCTCTGACTGCCTAGCCAGCCTGTGCCCTTCCCCAAGCCTCCTCCACAACCTCTGGAGCCACACCTGTTCCTCCTCTCCCTCAGAGTAGACTCTAACAAGGACAGGACACCTATTTCTGATGGTTGCAGCGTCCCAGGGTCATCATGTGATCACCTCTTGTGACCTTCTGACAAGTAAAGTCAATGGGGAAGCCTAGCTCACTTAACTGTGTTGCCAATTTAACAATTGCTGTGATTTAACAACTGCAGTGAGTTGTTAAATCGATCATAAAACGATCATAAAATGAGACAAAACTCACTTAAACAAATGTCTCAGCAGCAGAAATTTGGGGCTCAATTATTAAGTCAAGGACTAACAGTACAGGTTGGGCTGGGCTGGAGTGCATAGATACCTGTTGATAAACAAGCCAACTTAAAACATATTAAGCATCTTCCTTGCCCTGCTTTTTCTTTTGAACATATGAGTCAATGAGAAACAATTAGTAGGTTTGTAATGTGTATGTATTTGAAAGAAATATATCCTGCAAATCTTAATGGTGTTAGATCAATAATATCACTATTGCAAGTCAAATGCTCTTACATATATTATTAAGGCCTTTCAGAGGATTGAAGCTCTCACTCACAGAATGGATAGCTGATTGAGGAACCATCTCTGCAATAAAATTACTAATGGAAGGAGGTTTCCAAAAACAGAACATGGGAAGCCTTGTTTCTGTTTTAAAGCAGTCTGAGTCTTTAAAAAGAGGAGGGAAGATTTATGCACCAATAGATTTATGAGTGTACACTCATCAGAGTCAGTAGCAAGTGCCAGTCAGCAAAATTCATGGAAACATCTTTGCTGCCCACTGAATCTTCAGGGACTAGAAGCATGGGAATAGAAGAGGAAGAAGCATCTTCAGCTTTTAGAGGGTATAATTCACTAAGACTGTAGGCAGTTGCTCCAATAGCTATTTAGAACTGTGAGGAATCTTCTGTGACTCAAAGAAAGATAATGATAGCTCGGAGAACTTGTTAGAGGAATGCCTGAAGGGATCCTTTAATGATTCTTTATCTACCTTATTGCATTTTAAGTAGATTGTGAGCCAACCTGGAAAAGCAGATAGGATATAAATACTTCAAATAAGCCACATGTAAAAAACATGAGGACTATCATTTTGTTGGTGAAAAAAAAATCTATGCAATGTCATGTTCAATTAAGCCAATTTCCAGCTTAAAGTTAAAGGTGGACCAAGGATATCAAACTGAACTTACCTGTCACGTTGCATTACATTAAAAAAAATCCCAAAGTAAAATTTAAAAAATGCTGGAAGAAGGCAGCTGCACATTACACATCACTTCCAATACTAAGAATAACATTTTGCTATGGCTGCAAAAAAGCCCATGAGGGATATATCAATTGGGTTGAGAGGAGCTTAACTTGAAATCTTTACTTTTGTATAAAATGAACTTGTACTTTGACTCTCATCTATTTTTTCTTCTCAAATGTTATATTTGCATAATCTCATGATAGAATAATTCTAATGTGCTGTGATGTATCATATGCGTTTGTGTGTGTGAACTCACATACATGCCTTTAAGTCTTGGTGACTTCCTGGATTTGGTTCTTTCAGTCCTTTCTTTTTATAAGATATTTCTTATATCTTATAAAAGATATAGAAGCGATTTCTATTTCCTTCTTTCTAGGGCTGAGAAAAAGTGACTGGCCCAAGGTTATCCAACTGGCTTGGTGTCTAAGGACTAGGACTCATGTTGTTTTGGTTTCTGGCTTGGTGTCTTAACCATTACAACAAACTGGATCTTTTCTAGTGCAGTGAAACTCTTAGTAATCAGTACTTAAAAGGGATGCAGTGGCTCAATGGCTAAGACACTGAGCTTGTTGGTCAGAAAGGTCAGAGGTTCAGCGGTTTGAATCCCTAGCACCACATAACGTGGTGAGCTCCTGTTACTTGTTCCAGCTTCTGCCAATTTAGCAGTCCGAAAGCGTGTAAAAAATGCAAATAGGGACCACTTTGATGGGAAGATAACAGCGTTCCGTGTGCCTCAAGCACTTAGTCATGCCGGCCACATGACCATGGAGACGTCTTTGGATAGCACTGTCTGTTCGGCTTTGTAACGGAGATAAGCACCACCCCCTAGAGTCAAAAATGACTAGCTTTTATGTGCGAGTTTGTATGTACCTTCACCTTTATCTTTTAATCAGTATTTTGGTTGAAATATTTGAATTGCCAAACAGCAAGGATGACAAACTTCTGGCCTGCAGGCTGGATCTGGCCTGCGAAGTACTTAGATCTGGCCTGCGCAGCCACCCTGGAAACAGCAAAGGACCAGCCCAAGGTGCTTTTGCCAGTGAAAACAGAGCTCAGTAGGGCCATGTGGGGCTCTCCCAAGCCCCATTTTCAACTGCAACAGCCTCATGCAATCCTTTGCCAGCAAAAATAGAGCTCAGGAGTGCCATACACAGTTTTCCCATGCTCCATTTTTGTTTGCAGTGCTTAGGCCACCACAGGCGCTTCTGACATGAGTGCCATTGAGCTGGCCATGCCCACCATGGCCACGTCCACCTGGCCCCTTGAGATAAAACACAACCCTAATGTGGCCCTCAATAAAATCAAGTTTGACACCCCTGGCTTCTCGTGTTTGCTTGGTAGTTTTCTTCTTCCTAATCTTGGTGGATGTTGATGCCCATTCTGTAATCCTTTTCTGATGGCAAGTTGTAGCTTAATTCTTGTATTAAGACATGTCACACATGCATCCAACATGGAATATGGAATACAGAAGAATAGAATTTAACTTGGACAAAAGCAAAAACAAAATTCAAGAATTAAATATCTATGTTCATCTTCATACATACAAGCATACATAGAGAGGTGCATGCCCTTGCAGCAAAACTATTAAAAAATCTGTCTCTTCTACTGATTATATTTCTGAACTATACCTTGAGGTATGCAGTGAACCCAAATAAGTATAAAATAATAACTTTTTTTTTACCAGATACACAAAACTTCTTCGTTTTCCCTTCGGTAAAGTTCTCAGTCATTTGTAAAATCTGTTACGAGCTCAGGGAAGGAATCAATATGATAGAACAAGACACAATTATTTAACATCCTGAATCATGAGATTTGTGCTAAACCTACATTTTGCAGAGGCACAAATATTGTTAATGAGCTGGAAATTATCCAGCTGTTTCTAAAATCTGCCTGTGCTCCTTGATTCAATAGCTTGTTGCAGAAATGAATTCCAGGAGATGATTCTGCACTGTCTGAAATTATTTCTGTTATTTATTCTGTTTGCTGGCAACTTACTCTGCCAATTTGTATTTTCAATACAAGACTAAGTCAAAAAAGGAAAAAAAACAAACAAAACCAAGCAGCCTTGATGTCTTAAACAGCTCTTCTTCTAGAAAATAAAGTTCACAGCATAATTCAGAATGTATGATGCCAATGTAAGGCTAAAAGTTAATTTCTTGGACATCTCACATAAGATCAGTAAAATAGACCATTGTTAGAAACATGGTCATATAAAAAATTCATACATCAGTGACCTGAAGGTCTGCTATAGCTTAGAAAGGTCATGCCAAAAACCCCAATAAAATCCCAGTAACACTGAAAATTAAGGGGACCAAGAATTCAGCTAGCTAAAATAAGAGCAACATGATTCCCTACTAGAACAGATGTTGTTATCTAGTTTTGAAAATGAACCATCCCAAGAAAACAACCAAGTTCAAAAAGCATCAAGGACTCTGCCACTTAGCTAGAATTTCTACTCAGTGAGTCACTGAAAGAAGAAGAAAGTGCCATTTCTAATATATTGTATTTTTTCTTCCTCTCTCTCTCTCTTTCTCTCTCCCTCCTTTCTTCTCCCTCCCTCCCTCTCCCCTTCTCTCCAATATCTGTAATATACTGTAGCTTGATGGATGGATTTTATTAAAAAAAAATACATAATGGTTTTTTAAATATTTGAAGAAGTTTCAATCTATCAACTGCAGTTTGGCAATTTATTTATTCATTTATTACATATATGGCCTACAATCCTGGAGAATTCTTGGCAGTTTAATAGATCCACAGATTTAAACATTTGATTAAGCTTGACTCAAAATAAGCTAAACTAGTTTCCAGACTCTTCTTAGCAGGCTACTACTAAGAAAAAACAGCACCTTTCTATCAGTTAAGAGAATTTTGTGAGTATTCCTCAATGCAACCCTGCTTTCCTTGGTTTCTGAGTGTGAATTCTACAGGCTTCAGAAGGTGTTTTTGAGAGTTTCCTGCCAACTGCCCAGAAGGTTTTTTCATACTATTTCTTTAAATCAGTGCAAATGTATGTTCTCTCCCCACCTTCAAAAAATATTGTCAAAAGGGTTAGCAGGAAAAAAAATACTTCTTCAGCTGCCTTTTGAAAAAATTGGAAGCTAAATGAAACAAAGCAAAACAAAAAATAAAATGTTAGCAATCTCTGGGCTGCAGCATTAACTAATAGCCATGTAAAGAACTGTAATACAAACATTTCACCAACACTGCATTTTTGTTGTTGTTTTTCTTCTGCAATATATCACAGTGTACTGATTTCTATGACTTAGGAAAACTGCCACAGTGTGTCTGCCCTCTTGACTGTTGCATAGAAAATAGACTATAATGGCCTAAGTTAGCGATGATTGCATATCTTGTATATGTCAAGGCCTAAACAGATGGAAAGGGAATAACATAAATTTCCCACAGAGTTAGCTTGATGACTATGATTTAGCTGCTTGCTGAAACAAAGAGTTGACTGAAAAAGAAATGGAAAGTTTGAAATCAATGATATTAAGATGTAGACATTTCCCCTACTTGTCTTTCCTTATAAACTGTTAAGATATTTTCTGCATGAAAATATCCACATTTTTATAACAAACTGAAATAGTAGGATGGATTAATGGTATGCAAAGATTTACTTATGAAAAGAAACATAAGATAGCTCCACTCTGATGAATGGGAACACCCACCCACCCACACCCACATTTCAGTATTGGTTTAAGAGCATCACCTCTCACATTTAAGAGAGTGTGTCTTTTTATTTATGATTATTTTAACCCTCTTATCTTTTTCAGTAGTTCATAGCGGTTTGCAGATGGTCTCCAAGTAATTTCCTGCTTAAGTAGCTGGCAGGGCCAACTATCATTCATTGCTGCAATACAATTCATGTGACAGAAAAGTGTGCTTTACTACATGAAGGCTCAGTTGCATAGAAAAGACAGAAAGACTTATTCAGACAAGATAATATTCCTGATATTTTCCCTTTACTGAATTTAGTTAAAAGAATTATCATTCTGATGGAAAAACTTGTCTATCAAAAGACATCCTTGACTTACATGAATGAGGAATCATATTATATGAAGAGATCTCCACCCCACACACAGAGTATCTACATAAATAAAAACTGTGCTACAGAAAGAGATGATTTTAGTAGTCACATCTCCAAAAATGAGTGGAAGTGTTTTGTCATCCATCTGGAGCAGCTCAAAAGATGCACCTATTTCTACCAAGAATACAACAATATTATATTTAGACCTGCCTGCCTTCCATGTACTGTAGCTGTTATAGACAGTGCATTTCACACATAAGACAAGTGGTGAACATATACACAAGGATTTGAAGCCACTTTTTAAGAGCAAAATGCTTAATTGGAGATGGACTTTTAAAACTTTTAAGTGCCCTTCTTCCTATATGTCTTTTGCTTCCCATTTTCAAATATCAAATATCTTTATTATGTTTTTATGAGCAGCCAGAAAAGAGCAACAGGGATGGTAAGGGGGCTGGAGGCTAGAACATATGAAGAACAGTTGCAGGAATTGGGTGTGTCCACCCTACTGAAAAGAAGGACTAAGGGAGACATGATACCAGTGTTCTGATATCTAAGGGGTTGCCACAAGGAAGAGAGGAAGGTCAACCTATTTTCAAAGCACCAGCAGGCAAGACAAAAACAAAACAAAACAAACAATAGATGGAAACTAGACAGCCACTTATCTGGATTAAAGTAGGTTCTCCTGATTGAGCAGAGGTCTGGACTAGAAGACCTCCAAGGTCCCTTCCAGCTTCATTCTATTCTAAACTCAACAAGGAGAGAAGCAACCTAGAACCAAGGAGAAACTTTAACCAGTGGAATGGATTGTCTCCTAGAATTGTGGGTGCTCCATCACTGGCAGCTTTCAAGGACAGCATTTGTTTGAATTGTATAGTGTCTTCTGCTTGAGTAGAGGATTGGACAAAAGTGACCTCCATGGTCCCTTCCAACCCTATTATTCTATTCTATTCTATTCTATTCTATTCTATTCTATTCTATTCTATTCTATTCTATTCTATTCTATTCTATTCTATTCTATTCTATTCTATTCTATTCTATTCTA
>BLBF01000045.1:14154832-14200910 GCA_015471245.1 Laticauda colubrina
TATTCTATTCTATTCTATTCTATTCTATTCTATTCTATTCTATTCTACTCTACTCTACTACTCTACTCTACTCTATTCCTTCTCTATTCTACTCTACTCTACGCTACGCTACTCTACTCTACTCCTGTTCTGTTCTGTTCTGTTCTGTTCTGTTCTGTTCTGTTCTGTTCTATTCTGCCTTTAAAGTAAAAAAAGAGAAATAGTTTTGGTGTAACAAGTTGGTCATAAAAGGCAATAAAATGGCATAACTGATTAAAAATTTTATACAACTGTATATCTTGGTGAAGTTAGTCATCTGATATGTGCTTCTGGGGTTAGCATCCCTTAAAAATAATAAAATGTAAAATTTATCA
This sequence comes from Laticauda colubrina, assembly GCA_015471245.1. Lineage (NCBI taxonomy): Eukaryota > Metazoa > Chordata > Lepidosauria > Squamata > Elapidae > Laticauda > Laticauda colubrina. Next base: position 14,155,186 of record BLBF01000045.1, read on the forward strand.
ATGTGGCCCTCATATTTAGAAATTAATAAGGCAATCAGAGCATGTCTTGGGGTGTCATAAAAAGGACACTGCACACAAGAGATTTTCAAACATCATATTTGTTGATTGGTCAATGTTGAGGTAATTCCCCATTAGGAGAATGAGCGCATACAGGAAGACACATAGAGAGTAGCATTGGAATAATACACACTCAGTACACAGATACACTGTACAGTTAATGAAGGTTTTTACTTCCAGAAAGATTTAAGCAAAGTTCAAAATAAGTAGTCCAAAAGTCATTCACAGGTTAATCAAAAAATAGTTAAGTATCAGACTTACATTAAATCCAGTAATATCAGTCAATTAGGAAAAAAATGGAGCAATGGCAATACTTTCCAACAGAAGGAAATAAAGATACACTCTCTTCTGAGACTCAGACTAAAACAATCCAGGTTTCTGGCTCCATCTTAAGGCCATTTGAGAAACCACACCCAATTGCATGGTCTTGCATTCCCTTAAAAAGAGAGTACTAAAATGTTTATCCTGGTTTATATATTTCGAACCCAAATGTTAGGAATACGAGTCTCCTAACAGTCAACAACAAAATCTTTATGAAGAACTCTAAGTTCCAATAGGTTTTACTTGTACAGAATGAGAATAGTAAATAAAGAAACAAAAGTATAGGTTTCATTTTTTAAATAAGGCAAGTTATGAACATTAGTGGAAGAATGGAATGAAGCACTGAAATATATCAGACAGATAATAGACAGGAAAAAAAATCTCATTCTGCCCCAGACATGCAATTGTCAATATAGCACAGCCATCAAATCCCTCTAGAAAAAGAGGATTTATAGGGATAATTCATAGAATCATAAAATGTAAGAGTTGGAATGACTTTGGAGATCACTTAATCCGAATCCATTCTTAATCAGATTACAAGGCTCAGTTCAAACACTGTGCTAAGTATAATGTGGCTGGTTTGGTTTTGGCTTAAGCTACTACCATGAGAAATGAGAAGTAAAGAGGAAGCGAGTCCTAGGGAGAGAGGCAATAACCATGTTTTTTGAGGTCATGAAGGATAAGGATATTTCAGTGAGAACAAAAAGTAAGATAGTTAAAGCATTGATCCTTCCAACAATAAACAGCACTTGTGAAAGATGACAGTGAGGGGGGGGGGGAGGAGAAAAAAAGATATTTTTTTTCTAATTATAGATTTGGAGATGGTTACCAAGACTACCAGAGATTGCTGGAAGATCCTAGACTAATAAAATCCTGAGCCAAGGTTTACTGTTCTCACAAGACAATAAACACTAAGCAGAAATTCAGATACTTAGGAAATGTAATGTTTGTGGTTGGTAAGTTTTTTAAAAATGACAAAGTTGAGGAGGAGAAGTAGGAGGAGGAAGAAGAGGAGGAGGAAGAGGAGGAAATGAATGTGATTAATTTGCAGTGTGTCTTGGATACACTACAAATTATCACCAAAGTCAGATCAAGTTGATGGACATTTGTTTTATTTATCAGGGAATAAAACTCAACTCAATGTCACCCAAGTAACCTTGCATTAACTCAGGCACTACTGCTTAATCAATACACTATGGTTAAAACAAGCCATAGTTTACTACTATGATACATGAAGCAGATCACAGTGTCAAAAGATTCACTGAAGTTTAGGCGGGCACTTGAGAAAGTTCCTTCTACATCTCTGTCAGAGCTGCCTCCGATCAATCCCTAGGAAAGGAAACTATTGACTCCATAGGCTCAGAGAAGAGGTATTTTTACTAGGATTGAGCAAAAATCAGGCAAGGTCTGAAGCAAATGTGTACAAAAAAAAAAATGAAAATAATCAGAGCCCACTCCCCAGTAGTCAGGCAACCAGGGTCAAATCATTGGCTAGGAAGATGTTTTGGGAACGTCTCTGGTCCAGGTGCTCTGTGCGTGCCATTCCCAGGGTAACTGGCCTTGAAGTTAAACAGCCCATGCTGGCCTTCTGAGTCCAAGCCTCCCCATCGTTTCCCAGCAATTCCAGTCTCACACTACCTGAGCACTTCCTCTCCCAAATGCCCATTGGATCCTCCTTCCTGTTTCCATGGTTGCTGTCAGCAAGCTTGAAGCAAAGCGATGATGGCCAGGTTGACAATCTCAATTTTGTCCCTTCTAACACAGTAAATGTGATTCCAACAACATACTTCCAGAAAAGGTATTAAATCATATTCTCATGTAACATTTATAAGAATTGAGAGACATAATGTAACATAAGAGAACCATTATAAGAGAAATTTCAGAGAATTCTAGATGTGGAAAAAAGAGGAAAATAAACACAGTGAAAAATAATGTTGAGAATGCAGTATTAGTTTTGGGAGCAAAATGAATACTCAGAACAAAAGATTCCCTGGAGAAAGTCTTATCAGTTTAATACTTAGACATTAATTCTGTTTTTATACCAAATTAAAATATTGTACACTATCCTTAATCATTCTATGAGAGAGAAGGTGGTCTCTAAATTTGATAAATAAATATGTAAGAAAATAGACGTGTTCCTCTAGCCAACTATTATTTTATTTAACAAAATAACAGAATAGCAGAATGGGAAGGGAAGGGACTTTGGAGGTCTTCTAGTCCAAGTATCCCCAATTCCCAGTCTATGGATCAGAACCAATATGCAGCAAGTCAGCAATCAGTCTGTGTAATCCAGTGATGAGCTGCTGCCTGGTGAACCAGTAGTTGTGATCACTGTCATGCCCATCGGAATCTGACTTGGAGGAGGAAGCTAAATAGCTGACAGGGAGTGGGAGTGTGACTCCATTGGCTGTAAAAGAAACTGGGGAAGGACAAAATCCAGCTGTGCAGAGCAGGGGAGAGGTAGAGCAAGGCAGAGGGAATTCAGAGGAAGATCCTAAATCACACAAGGAGGAACAAAGAAAGGAGCAATGTGAGTTGCATGGCTTATGGGGGAGGAAAGGGCCCTGATTCCCTTCATTAGCTGCAGCTGGGAACACAGTATATAAAAAAGGCAAGCTGCATGCAGCAACTGTTGGGAGCAAATATGAATTTATCTGGTATCATCATGACTTATCTATGTTCCTGGTGTCTTCCCAGCTGTGTGAGTTTTGCCATGCTTTCAAGTCTGAAAATTCCTTCTTCTGCCCTGTCAAACTAATTATTTCAGTTTGATTTGTGTGGATTTTTAGTTACAGTTTGTGTGTACCCTGTTTTGGACTGAATTTTCTACAGTTAAAAGCTTTTCCTATGAATTTTTTTTTCCAGCCGAAGGTAATCTGGACATTGGGGCAAAATCTTGAGATAATAAAGGGACTCTTTTTGCTTAGTTGACTGTGTTGCCTTTGTGCCAGGCCCTGGGTCACCACACTCATCCACCCACCCCTGCACTATTCTGTCCACATATAACTAACTTCCTGGCTCATTCCCCCTACCTACACTGCGCAGCTGTGTTCTGCGCGGTGCCTGCTGTACTCACCGGAGCTGCCTGAATAGATTAGCTGCATGTTTTAAGCTATGTTTCAGCCCCAAAGAGGTGCACATTCACAACCAGCAAACCAGTTGTTAACATAACTGCTGCCCTTCTCTGGTGCAATCAAGCAAAGTGCCATCCGCAGAATGCAGGCAGCATGAAAAACCCATCTGGTTTGCGGAAAAAAAAACATGAAAAAACTGGTTTTCTCCATGGAACCAGTCCCTGGTACCCAAATAATTGGAGGTCACTTGTCCTACTTAAGGGGAAAACCTTATATTATGTCAGAGAAATAGTTGCCCAATATCTTCTTATAAACCTCCCATATTGGCACACCCACAACATCTGAAGACAAGTCATTCCACTGATTAATTGTTTTAACTGTCAGGGAATTTCTCCTTAGTTCTAGGTTGGTTCTCTCCTTGATTAATTTCCATCCATTGCTTCTTGTCTAACCAAAGGCTGTCTAGGGCTACAAGCAGAGGTTTTCCTCCCTCCCCAATCATGTTACTTGATCCATTTAATTGGCAAAGACAGGGATTGTATGAAAGCCATTCTGGAATAGAATAACAGAGTTAGAAGGGACTGTGGAGATCTTTTAATCCAACCCTCTGCTTGGGTAGCAAACCCTATAGCATTTCAGACAAAATTCTGATGCATAAATACTTTTTATCATTAGAATGGTAGGAAGAGGAAGCAAAAGTACAAACAAATGGTTTGAACAGCAAAGTAGACAGAAGTCTATAAATACATGACAAATACGGGTTACAGAACCAAGTACCCTCAATGGCTCTCAGAGAGAGTACTAACAACCAGATGACTGCAATGAAATACAACCTTCCCCACACCATCCTGTCAGAATCAATCTTTCCATTTCCTCACCATCCAATCTCAACTGTCACTATATGTCCATCTCTCTCTCCCTCTCTCTCTCTTCCCCCTCTCTCTCACACACACACACTGCCATCACAGCTGATGAAGCTTCTTGGATGAGAAGTGAACTATCTTCTTCTTCCTCAAGGGACAAAAAAACACCTCCTATGAGACAACCATGACCTGGAAAAATGAGACTCTTTATAGACAAATATTCTACAGAACAGAAAGAAACCTGCAACTTCATCCGTATTCTTCACTGCATTACCTGACAGACACATTTTCATTTAAAACTTTAAAAGCAAATTAAAACTGTTATAAGAAACTGGAAATCTCAAAACAAATCCCCCCAAAATCATAAAAAGTTGCATCTCTAATGTAGATATTAGATCATTCAATATCTCTGACTTTCTGCTTTCTTTTTCAAGGTTGACAGTGGTCTACGGTCACAATTTAATTATATTTAAAGTCATTCTCAAATGCGCCCTGACCAAATAACAATCCCAAAGAAACTATTTGTTATCCAAAATTAATAAGCACATTGTGAATTAAATGTCAGCTGGAGTAAGAGACCATTTTAAAGTAATCTTTCCTGTTGCTTAAAGCATCAGCTTTTAATACTAAACATGCCTCAAGGTATGGTTGAGTGTTCCAGGAAAGCACGTATGTCGCCAGTGCTTCAGCAACAGACTTAACCCTTAGAGTTCACATTTTAAGTAAGGATAAGTTCAAGAAAATGTACATGGTGTTTGATTGCACATTTCATCTCCACAAATCTCATTTTGCCACTTGATATGGAAAGCTATTGGACAAAGGTCAAGGAATACTTAAATAATGAACAGCTTAAAGCAGAAATCCAAAATATAACCTTTGCAATTAGCTCCATCATCCTCTTGGTAGGCTCCACCATATTTTCCAAGATTTTCCTTTTTAAAAAATTGACTTGGTTCTATTTATGCTAATGGTTAATGATTTAGAATTATATGTGTCTCTACAGTTTTTTAATGGAGGATAGTATTTCATTACTTTGTTGGGGAAGGAAAAAAAATTTCTTTAATTTTATACAGAAGGAAGAGTCATCGAGAGCAGCAAATATATCTTTTTGTTCATATTTGTTCAAACAACAAATATCAAGAACAGCAAAACAATCGTAACAACAAAAAACCCAAAGTCACTTTGGTAGATTGGTAAAGGTCTAGAAATCAGGGGACTGTCTTGCCTTACATTTAAAAAAATTGATTACGTGACTTTGAGCCAGTCACCAGGAGATGATGAATTCTAGTTTTGATTCGAGCATAAAAGCTGGTTGGGTGACTTTGGGTCAGTCAATCTCTCTCAGCCCAGCTCACCTCACAGGGTTGTTGTGGACAAAAGAGAAGGTATGTTTGTTGCCTTGAATACTTATAAAGCAATAAAGATGGGATAAATATATTCATTAAATAAATATATGAAGCAGAGCAAGTGCATCATTCTTTTCTATTTGCCATATTTATACTAGTCTAAATCAGATGCCTTTGAATCAAGGTAAACTTTCAGTGGGTTTTCTGTAGGCATGTAGCAGACTCATGTATCAAACTGAACCTCTGAATCCCCTTAATTTAAATGACAAAGCTGAGTTGCAAATTTGAATCAGATTCTTTGAATAACATTGCACAGTTGAATTGAATCTTGACTTTTCTCACATAGATAACACTAAGCTTGAGAAAGTAAGAATCTTGTTCACTGTCTGGAATCATATCTTGTACAAGCTGTAATATGTCTTATTTGGATTTGGCTTAGCATATTGTATGAAGTTAGGCATTGTATTCAGTGAACCATAGCTTGTGGCTTAGCATGCTATATTCTGGGGCTTATTCAGCAAACTTAAACAAATTTAATCAAACTATGCAAAAGCATTATGGTGAACTGAAAAAAATATATATTAAAAAAAAAAAGGTTCCTGTGCTAGAATTTATCTAGACTAAATGCAAGTGGAACTCATTATAAGTTATTAGCCTTAGTTCCCTGAGGAAGTTATTTTAAAAATGCAATTAAGTCAGTTTAATTGATTTAACATGTTTTTATATCTGAAAGATGCAGGAGGCTGCTTAAAATACAAGCAAGCAAGCACACATTTCTAGGAAATCAAAAATAATATGGTTGAGATTATTGTATCCAGATCTAATTTGAAAGGGCACAATATTTTCTCACATATTCCTAGAGTATTTTCTCCTGCAATCTGTGTCCTTGAATTGTATTTTTATTTGTTTGTTTGGACCTATAAGCCCCCTTTTTTCCCATTGATTCCTTTCTTTGCAGAGAGACTCTTAAGACTAGATGAATCCAAGTTCTAATCATCATCTGCCGCTATATGCTGCTTTGAGCCACAGCTCAGAACAACTGAATTTCTCAGCATGCCGTGATTAGCATGAATCTTGACAAGCTCTTTGCAGGCTGCATATCAATGACCCACTGATTGTTGCCAAGAGAGGCACAAGCATTCAAGATACTTATAACCTAGTTGTCCACTCTGGCTCCTATAAAAACACTTGATATACTCAAATTTCAACTGCATTAGAAATGATCTCCCCTTTCTCCTTCATTCTGGTATGAACAAGTAATATTGCGTGTCTAAGTAGCTCAGACAGCAAATGTCACTGTGAAATATTAGATGTCTGCAAGATCATTTAAGTGTCAAAATTCACTATCTAATGTTAGTTGCCAAGTGTGCGGCTTCCAGACACATGCAAATTGACAAGTGCAACTAGATCAGCTTTCCAGTGGGAAGATTAAGATGCTTGAGAGAGAGAGAAAAAAAATCCAATTACTATTTTGTGATTTATTTGCCCTCATTGTTTTGTTTCAGAGATAACTTTTGGAAGGAGAGGGGGGAGGGAGGGAGGGAAAAGAAAAAGAAAAGATACAATAAAAAGGAGGAAATGTTGAGAGGATTAATATTTTCATCTGTACACATCTGCACATTTCTGGACTGTCACTCATGTAAAGGCTTCAAAAGAGCAGAACTAAGTTGAGTTGCAACAGAGGGATAGCATCAAGAACACAAGAAATGACAGTATTGCTTCATATTGCCTTGGTGAGACTACATTTGGAATACTGCATTCTGTTCTGATCACCATGATTTGAAAAAAAAAGATGCTGAGACTCGAAAAAGAATGCAAAGAACAGCAACAAGAATGTTAAGGAATCTGGAGGCTAAATTGTATAATTAATTAAGAAAATTAGATATGTCTAGTCTAATAAACAGAAGGTGTAGGGGTGATATGATAGCTGTCTTCCAGTCCTTGAAGGACAGTAAAAGAAAAGAAGGGATCAATCTGTTCTCCAAAGCACCTGAGGGCTAGTCAAGAAGTAATGGGTGGAAGACCATTAAAGAGAGATCTTACCTGGAACTGAGGAGAAATGTCATCTCCTAAGAACAATTAATCAGTGTCCTATCTCCAGTAATTATCATCAATGGAGGTTTTCAAAAAGAGACAGCCATTTGTCTGGAATAATATAGGATCTCCTGCTTGAGCAGAGCATTGGACTAGAATACTTCCAAGTTCTCTTCCGACTTATTATTCTATTTTCTAGCAGCAAAAAACCCAAAAGGAATCTGTTAGCACTTTTTCCAACTGTTTTTTTTTTTTAATATTAAATGGCATAAGCTTTCATGAGCTGAAGCTAACAAAAGCTTATATTTTTTAATAATATTTGATAGTCGGGGAAAGTATTGTGGATTTAAAATGGAATACAAATTTACCAGGGAAAGAGATGAAAATGATTTTCTGCAAATGTTCATGCAAACCTACTCAGTTCTCTCTTTCTGGAACATATGCAGCTTGCCTATCATGACTGATGCCTTTGGGAATTTTGTTATGGATATCAGATTTTTTTTAAAGGGTTAAAATGGGACATATCTTACTGCTTTTTAAATTATTTCTAAATCTAAAGCAGGTGTCTCATTTTTTTGGGGGGGGGGGGGAACAGTAGCCACATATTAATTTTGCAAATTAAATCAGACGAACAAATTAGTCATTATCATGTGTGTGGCCAATTACAAAACACATATATTTGAAGACAGACAAAACAACAAGCTATTTAAGCATACCTTTGAATTCTATAGCAGTACATTCTCCTTAAGCTCAATCTTTTTTTTTTTTTAGTTCTTTTAATTACAAAAATCTGAAGAATGGAGCCTGCTGGGATTTTTTTTTTTTTAAAGGAGTCAGCAGGACATTGTCATCATGTATAGTCTCCTGGAAGCCCAAGGCTAAGACTATTAGGTTAATGGTCCTATTGTGTCTCTGTTTTTCTTTTGATTCTGAAGCAGGTTGGCAAGATGTATCTCATAAAAACAAAAAAAAAAAAAAAAAAATAGATTCCAATCATGGATTTCACACATCACAACTAATTTGTGCAATCACATATAGTAAATGGTTCAATTTTTGGCATTTACTGCTGGAAGATCTCATTGAGTAGATATGGAGGAAGTGAAATTTTTTGGGGGGAAGAATGTAATTAGACAGAAACAACCTCAGTCTTGCCCACATAAACACATATCACAGAGACACTGCAACATGTTTGCATTTATATATTTTTTCCATAGGCCCTTCATGTATTTATTTTCCTCCTGGTCTTCCAAACTCAGCTCTTTCTTATAGACCTACCATAACATTATATTGGTTTGTTTTATACTTGACTGAACTAAAACTCCAACCAATCACTATATTGCCAAGAAAATAAAATTGCCAAGAAAACTTGTATATTCTGGACATAACTGAAGAGCAGATTTTTTTTTAAAGTAATGGTTATTAAGAACTTTAACAGTTAATACAAAGTGAAACTAAGAAAGTAAACTTTTTTTTGGACAACTCTTACTTGGGAGCTTCTTAGAAGCATCTTATAGGCCACTAGAGGTGAGGGCATCTTATATTTAATTCTAAAAGAGGCAGTGAGGGCACAGCATTTGTAGACGCTGAGTTTGTCAGCCGGAAAATTGACAGCTCAGGTCTGAGACCTGGTGCTACATGATGAGGTGAGCTCCCATTATTTACTTCAGCTCCTGCCTACTTAGCAGTTGAACTTAGCAGTTCAAAAGCATGCAATTGCGAGTAGATAAATCAGTACCATTTTGATGGGAAGGTAACAGTGTTCCGTACGCCTCACTGTAGTGTCATGCTGGCCACATGACCACGGATCTGTCCTCAGACAATGCCAGCTCCCGTGGCTAAGAAACAGAGATGAGCCCCTTAGAGTTGGACATGACTGCACAGGGGAAACCACGATCTTTATATTTACTTCTTCAAGGATCTCATGTGTATGCAGGTAATTTTCTTAACCTGTAAAGTATCTTGCAACTGGAAACCAGTTGGAGAGAATTGGAAGAGACAGATATCATCATATTCAAATTTAGGAAGTTAGTAGATAAGTGAAAAACTGAATGCTGGTTAAATCATTAAGATAAATTTTTAAGATAACATACATTCAGAATGTCTTCGCCTGAAGTTCACCTAGCTTTCTTGTTCTTCTAAAGTAGCAACCACATGTTGGTTGCACTAAAGATACTCTACTAAATATTGAGGGTTGAAAGGCTTAGACTGAAGCTTTAAACTTCTCTAGTGATGGTCTTGGGGCCATCTCAGTAGGTTATTCTTATGTATTCTCTTGGATGTGAATTTAAAAATAATTCCATCAAGTATAGCCTTTCAAGCATATCCTAAAATATTTATTATTCTAAAAGCCTTGCTAACTTCAGGTACGATCTCATGGTTAAATGCAATATTCTATTGTAAAGTAGGGCAAAACTTTAAATGTACTGTTCACTGTTTAATCTAACATAAAAATTCCCTCCAAGGATAGTTAATTCAATTTTCCCTCTTACAAATTATCATAAAAACCTGGTAAATCATGAGCTGAATCAAGATATTGGCTGTTTCCATATTTTTGCATTGTTATGAATCAGCATGTTTGTGGAGCCATAATCATCTGAATTTCAAATGATAACCAAAAGGTTGCACTGTGCAAAGTGTAAGAAAACATGAAAATCCATAAGATTTGTAATTTGATATTTAACAAAATGTATATGGAGCTAAAGGTCTACTCGTCTCTTTTGTAAAACATGGTCAAAGTAAGGTTTTATTTATTGTTCTAAATTTTACAACTATCTAACTGAAATTGGCTTGTTTAACTTGCTCATCTATCAAAATGCTTTCAAAATTTATTTATTTCTCTGTAATGAACATGTTTGTGCATGTATGTGTACATCAATGTTAGCTTCAGTATTATGAAGGCCAATTTTACAGTTCAGTATAATCTACCATGATTAGCCACTGTGATCTGTTATCCATGTTATCCGTGTTTCAGAAGCATATGCAACCATCAGTTCGTAAGTGCCTTTTATTAATTACCACTTGGAGATTGTACTTGACCACTGACAGATATATTTCAACAGGTACATGATACATAATCAGCTTTACCATCCTTCACAAGCCCCTACCAAGTATCCATCTCTTCTGTGTGCAGAGGTGGGCTACAACCAAATCAATTAGACTTTATTTTATAAGTTCATCTATAGACACCATAAAGAAACACACAGTTATTCTGTCCATCTTAACAGTTGCAGTTTCAGGGTTGACTCGTTTAACCAAAGATGATTTGAAGACATTTTCTTTGGAAGGGAGCAGAGGTTCATGCCAGACAAACATAGAGACTTGGAAGAGGAAGCAAAGCATTGGAACAGTGCATGGACTAATTTTAATGTGCAAGTTTTATTTATTCAGGTGTTTCTTATCAACCAGAAGAGATAGTGTGTGTGTGTGTGTGTGAGAGAGAGAGAGAGGGGGGGGAGAGAGAGGGAGGGAGGGAGAGGGAGATGGGGAAGGAAGGGGACAGGGGAAAGAAGGGAGAAAGATAGTGTGAGAGAGAAAGAGAAGCATGTACAACCATGTATTTTTAATATTTTTATTTAATACTTTAAGCCCATGTCACACTGAACCAACGGATGCAAAGAGGATGTAAAATGGACAAAAAACCTTGCCATCCGTTCGAAAACGCGATGTACTCACTGCCTCCATTTTGCTTCCTCTCTATCCATCCAGCATCCGTTTATTGATGTTTCATCCGCTCAGAAAGTTTTGGGCTGCCTAAAACTTTTGCGTGGAAAATGTATCCAGTCCGTCCGTTCTGCATCCGCTACGCATCCATTACGCATCCGTTACGCATCCGCTATATCCGCTTGGGATCCGCTGCGCATCCGCAGGGCGGAAGCAGAACGGACGCGGAACAGAAGCAGAACGGATGCAGAACGGATGCAGAACGGATGCAGCACAGAAAAAAAGCATTTAAAGCGGAAAAAACGTTCGCAGAGGGGACCTATCTCAGATATTAAGGATGTCTAGAGGATGCCTAGAGGATGCTTAGAGGATGCAAAGGGACACCTATACTGCCTATAAAAAGGGGGAGCAACTCGTCTGCATCTCACTTTCAGACCAGCAGCCCACCTGTTCCATCGATGTACATGAATTTGTAGTCAGCATCGACCATGGCGAAGAGGACGATGCTGAAGAACCCCTTGTAGTTGAAATAAGTGGACCCCGACTTGGCTGGAACTTTGCAGGCCACATGCTTCCCATCTATGGCTCCAACGGTATGGGGGAAGTTCCACCTCTGATACCACTGCTCTGCAACTTTCTTCCATCCTTCTTCAGTGGAGGGGCACTGGAGGAGATCCTCCTTGTATTCTTCGATGATGGCCTGCACCACTTCTCTGTGCAGACCTCTGCAGCCTTCATCTGACTCTTCCTCTTCCACAGCATCCAGTCATGTCCACCGTGGATTGTACCACAGTCCTTTTGGCAGCCACCATCCTTCTGCAACAGTACGAAGCCATCTACAGGCTCTGTGAACTCTACTACGGGAAGAAAAAGAGGTGGCCAAGAAGCGTCTGGGTCCAAAAATGGATCAGGAGAAGAGCAGAGTACGGACTGTACAATAAGCTGATGGTGGAGCTCAGGAACGAAGACACTTGGGCGTTCCAGAACTTCATGAGGATGCCTCCAGCCATGTTTGATAAAGTTGTGCAGCGCCTGACACCCAGGTTGACCAAGGCAAACACCAACTACCAACCCAGCCTGGAACCTGGGCTCAAGGTGGCACTCACTCTGCACCACCTGGCCTCAGGGACCACCTACAAAAGCATGCAGTATGGCTGGAGGGTGCCACACAACACCATCAGCATTGTGGTCAGAGAAGTGGTGCATGCCATCATCGAAGAATACAAGGAGGAGCTCCTCCAGTGCCCCTCCACTGAAGAAGGATGGAAGAAAGTTGCAGAGCAGTGGTATCAGAGGTGGAACTTCCCCCACACCTTTGGAGCCATAGATGGGAAGCACGTGGCCTGCAAAGCTCCAGCCAAGTCGGGGTCCACTTATTTCAACTACAAGGGCTTCTTCAGCATCGTCCTCTTCGCCGTGGTCGATGCTGACTACAAATTCATGTACATCGATGCTTCAGGCTATGGCTCATCTTCAGATGCCCAGGTATACAATGCCAGTGACCTCAAGGAGGGGCTGGAAGGCAACCTCATCGTGGGCTTCCCAGATCCAGACCCCTTAGGGCACACATAAGATGTGCCCTACTTCATCATGGGGGATGACGACTTCTCCCTCAGAACCTACCTCATGAAGCCATACACTTCCAGACTCCTGACCCATGAAGAGAGGATCTTCAACTACAGGCTGTCCAGGGCAAGGCGGGTGATGGAGAACGCCTTTGGCATCCTGGCCAACAGGTTCCAGGTACTTCTCACCATCATGCAGCATCGCCCAGAGACTGTAAGGAGGATCGTGGAAGCTTGCTGCATCCTGCACAATCTCATGCGCACCTGCTACCCAGTCTTGAAGAACAGGCTTGTGGACCATCAACAAGGCAATGGGGACATGGAGCCTGGGGAATGGAGGCAATGGCGAAACCTGATCGACACTCAGGATGTGCAAGGCCACAACAGAGCCTCACGGGAAGGGAAGAAGCAGCGCAACCTCCTGAAACACTGGTGCAACTCCCCAGCTGGAGCGGTGGAGTGGCAAGACAGGATGGTAGATGCTTAATGGATGCTTCCTTCAGCCTGTCTCATCACACTGATGAGATTGTGCCATGTATGTTGGGTGGGCCTACAATGAACAGGGTATTTAATAAAGAGTTGTGTTTATGTTCAAATGTGTGGATCAATGCTTACATTGTTATTGATAATAAAGGGCCAAAGGTGTGGCACCTTGGAGGGTGGACCATACAGTCCCACTATGCTTGCACTGGAGGTTTATCTATACCACAGCTATTAGCCATCCCAAAGGTATCCCTGCTCATTCCACAGGTATCCCTGCCCACCCCACTGCTATCTTAACCCATCGCACAAGCATGCAAAGGCTTAAGCCAATTCTAAAAGTTTCCACCAAGACTTTAAAACAAACAAACAAATGAAGCAAGTGTGTAAATCAAAGATAAACTTTATTGAACAACAAGCTGTAAAAAAAAATGACCCAAGTCAAGTGTCCAAATAAAGTCCACAGGTAGCCAGCTACCCGGTCTCTGGCACTCTTCTTGGTCACTCGGAGGTGTGCAAGTCTCAGAGGTGAAGGGTCCAGGTACGGTGGTGGTGGGTGGTGCTGGAGTGCCTGGCCTCGAGAGGACAACAGTGGATGGTGTGTTGAGAAAGCTCTCAGACAGCTGGCTCAGCCCCGTGATGCTGAGAGGTCCTTCCTCCATGCCATGGGGTATCAGCCCCAGTACTGATGACAGATGTACTGAGGCCAGGCTTGGCTGTGGGGTGGAGGAAGAAGTAGTGTAGTGGGGCTGTCTGGTCTGCAGCTGGGTGAGGACTGGCGTGGGTGGCATCATTGGCGTGGGTGGCATCGCTGTCATCGGTGGCATCATTGGCGTGGGTGGCATCACTTTCGTCGGTGGCATCATTGTTGTGGGTGGCATCGGTGGCATCAGTGAAACAGGTGGCAACGGTGTCGCCCGATGACTCTGTGCCTGGACTGGGAAGGGCTGCTGCCTGTGCTGCTGAACCTCCTGGTAGCCGTAGCCCTGGTAGGTGAGGGCCTGTGGGAAGCCTTGGAATGGGAGGGACATCACTTGGGGTGGAGGAGCAGACCTGGACTGGGTGGGAGCAGGTTTCTCTGGGTCTGGAGGGTTGTGAAGCAGCTTGGTGATCCGGTCCTTCAACAGCTGGTACTGTGGATCCGCCATTTCCTTGAGGGTCTGGTTGACATAGGTGAGGAAGGGCTTGCGGTTGGAGGATGAGGAATCGGTGTGGACCAGCTGAGAGAGGAGATCTATGCTGGTGCGGATGGTGTCCCTGATCTCCAGCAGGACAGTGTGGCTCTGCCCCTCCAGCTGCCCGGCTCTCTGCCTTTCTGCGGAGTCGGAGCTGGGGTGTGTGGATGCGACTAGGACTGTGGTGGACTCGATGTCTCCTTTCTCCCACTGCACCAGGGAGTCCTCTATGCACTCCACCACGCTTACCACACCTGTCCGCGGGTTCTCCGCCATGGTACGCTCCACAGAAACCCGCCTGGAAACAGGGACTGACTCTCGGCTGGAAGAGGACTGGCTCTCAGCAGGCTGCCGGAGAGAGAGGGTCGTGAGAGGGGCTGCTGGTGCTCCTTGGTGGCGGACCTCACCCTCCAGGAAGCTGCACCTGGCCATGATGTAGGTCTCTCTGTCTGTCAGCTTCACAGTGGCCTGGCTAGATTTCTTCAGGTGCAGCTTCCCGTACCAGGTGTGCATGTGCTTCCACCAGCCGTGGAGCACCTCCGAAGTGTAACCCATACTCTCTGCCCTCTCTCTCCAAGCAGCCTGCTTCCGCTTGGTGTCCCTGTACAGCCGATGTCTCTTCCGCCACAGATAGTCGTTCTCAGCCACTCCAGCACCTCATCCTCGTGCGCCTCCTCAATATCGTATTGCCTCCTCTCCCATTGTCATATACACCTCTTCCTCCCTTTGGCTGGACCAGATGGGCCCTCATCAGAGGGGCTCCCAGGTAGTAGGGGCTGCTCCTCCACACCACCACCAGTAGCAGCAGCACCAGCAGAATAATAATAATAATCATCATCATCATCACAATCATCATCATCATCCTCACCAGCAGGATCATAATCATCATCATCATCAGCAGCAGCAGCAACAGCAGCAGGATCATCTTCATCAAGAGCAGCAGCAACGGCAGCAGGATCAGCAGCAGCAGCAGGACCAGCAGGACCAGGATCACAAGCAGGACCAGGGGCACGAGCAGGATGAGCAGGACGAGCAAGTCCAGGAGCACGAGCAGGATGAGCAAGTCCAGGAGCATGAGCAGGTCGAGCAGGACCAGGAGGACCAGGAGCAGCTTCAACAGAGTAAGCACCAGCAGAAGCCCCAGCACCAGCAGAAGCACCACCGCCAGTAGCAGCTTCAGCAGAAGCTCCAGCAGAAGCAGAGTCGGGGCAGGGGGCAGGAGGTTGGCCCTGTCCCTCTTGCCAGGGATGGCAGCAGGTTGCTAAGGCTTTCGCTTCCTCCCTATGGTTATGGGGTTGCTGGCTGGCAGGGAGGCTGGCAGGAAGGCAGGCAGGCAGGCAGGCACCAAGGCTGGCTGGAAGGCAGGCTGGCAGGGCAGGCAAGGAACTTGAAGTGTCCAGCAGCAGGTCTTTCCTCGGAATGCTGGCCACGTGCGAGCTGCTTCCCTTTATATCCGGGGGGCTTACATAATATTTCCCCCCCGCATGCGCAATTAACGCTCGGCATCCGTTCCGCTTCCGCTGTGCATCCATTAGGCTTCCGCTGTGCATCCACTTTATCCGCTGTGCTTCCGCTGTGCATCCGCTGTATCTGTTCCGCGTCCGCTTTGCTGAGGGCCCCCGGAAGCCCTGCGTTTGCGCCATCCGCTCCCATCCACTTCCATCCGCTGGGCTTCCGTTCCGCATCCACTTTGCATCTGCCCTGCGTCCTCCCCGCGTCCGTGTTATCTGCTCCTTTTATGCAAATTTTTTCCCCTTTTAAGAGCGGATAACAACGGATGGAACATTTTGCTCGTCCGCTGTGTCCTTTTTGCATCTGTTGGCCAGTGTGACATGGGCTTTAATTCTGCATTTCTGGAAAAATGCAGAAAATGTCAAAATTAGATAAAGCATGCAGGAAAATATATAAATGTCATAATAATATCTCTGGTGAATTTGTAATTTCTAAAATCATATGGAATTTATAATTTGTAAATGAAATTTTAAAATAGAATGATATTGTCATCAACATATTTCATTTATTCATATAGACTGATACCGACTTCTGTTAACAGGCACTTGGCAGATAGCAATTGCCATATGGTGAACAAAAGTCCAAACAATTGCAATAAAATACAATTAAGCAACCATGATATAAAATTAAAAATATAAAGAAAAATAAAATCAAGCAACAATGAAACGATAATAATTGATGGCAGCATTTCATCTTTCCCAAAACCATTCAGTTCTTAAGAGCTTATGGAAAGCTAACTAAGTAGGCATGATTTTAATAATGCAATTTGCATTCTTTATTTCTTTTTGAACAAAGCAAATTTTATTGGGAAGGTCTTTAAACATCACTGTACAGTCTTTTGCTTGCAAGTTGGAAGTTGGAGCCAATAAGGCAGTTTTTTTCCATTTAGATATGATGATGATGATGATGATGATGATGATGATGATGATGATGATGATGATTTCACTGTCAAGTGCATACCAGAGATTTGTAGTATCATAAATAACAATACAGACAATTGAAGTGTTAGAAATATGTTGGAAGTATCATTAACAGATTGATAAGCTATTAAATGATCTTCAATGCTTCATCTAAATGCCAAAAGGGAATGGAGATACAGAAAATACAATAATGTTCAGAAAAAGTGCTCACAACTGTTAACCATAGGCACACTAGTATATATATTTTTTAAAAAAAACCCTCTTAATATTAAGATGAGAAAATGTTATTTTTTCCTTCTGCCACGTAAGTAAATGACTAGGATCAGGCAGTCATCTATCAAAATAAAAAAAAAGAATGTTGTAATTATTAATTGCAAGGAGAAAGCAACAGTAAAATAAGCATCTGTTGCTGAAGTCTTTATTAAATTGGAACAACTTTAGCAGTGCAATG
Organism: Laticauda colubrina; assembly: GCA_015471245.1. Taxonomy (NCBI): domain Eukaryota; kingdom Metazoa; phylum Chordata; class Lepidosauria; order Squamata; family Elapidae; genus Laticauda; species Laticauda colubrina. The sequence continues at coordinate 14,172,644 of BLBF01000045.1, forward strand.
AAGCACATTGCATTAATTTGATATCTCAGCTTGTTCAATCTAGCTGAATGCTTATTAAAGGGTATAAACATTGCTTACAACTATAAGGAGGAACTCTATTGTTATTTAGATAATCACAGATTAACTCTTAGTGTGGAAGAGAGTTTGCTCTTGTGCTTTAAAGCAGCGTCTTGATGAGTTTAATATGAGCAGAACATAAATATTTTAACCATAAAAGACCAAAATATAAATGATAGGGTTTGTGTGATGCATATGATGTTACATTATAATAATGCTGATTGTAATAATAAGAATAATGAAGTTCATTAACACATTTGTATATCTCACATTTGTGACTCTGGGTGGCTTACAATTAAAAGATACCAAGCAAAACAAAATAGGCTTCAAACAATGCAAGATGTTAACACGATTATACACCCAGACAATGCAACTATTGGGAGAGTACAGCCTATTTAGTACAGCCATTTTATGGGCTCCATGCCACTGTCTGATCCTCAGGCTGGATGGCAGAGTTAGGTCTTCAGGCCCTTCTGGAAAGATCAAGGAAAGTAATTAATCAAGGAGCGATCCAATGTAGAACTAAGGAGATTTTTTTTCTGACATTAACCATTCTACAGTGAAGTAGAGTAGTGTAGAGTAGAGTAGAGTAGAACAGAACAGAACAGAACAGAACAGAACAGAATTCTTTTTTGGCCAAGTGTGACTGGACAAACAAGGAATTTGTCTTGGTGCATATGCTCTCAGTCTACATAAAAAAAGATACATTCGTCAAGAGTCAAGAATCATCAGGTACAACACTTAATTACAGTCATGGGGTACAATAAGCAATCAAATCATACTAGGAAACAGTCAATATAAATTGTAAGGATACAAGTGACAAAGTTACAGTCATACAGTCACAAGTGGGAGGGGATGGGTGATAAGGAGTGATGAGAAGATTAAGAGTAATAGTAGTGCAGACTTTGTAAATAGTTGAACAGTGTTGAGGGAGTTATTTGTTTAGCAGAGTGATGGCATTTGGGAAAAAAACTGTCCTTGTGTCTAGCTGTTCTGGTGTGCAGTGCTATACAGCATCATTTTGAGAGTAGGAGTTGAAACAATTGATGTCCAGGATGTGAGGGGTCTATAAATTTTTTCACAGCACCCTTTTTGGCTCATGCAGTATACAGGTCCTCAATGGAAGGCAGGTAGAAACAAAATGTCAATTCTGACATTTTACAATTAATCAATAGAACGACTTGCCTTCAGAAGTTGTGGCTTCTCCAACATTGGAAGCTTTTACACCATTTGTCTGAAATGATATAGGGTTCCTACTTGAGCAGGGGCATAGCCTAGAAGGCCTCTAAGGTCCCTTCTGACTCTGTTATTCTGTTAAAATTTATTCTGATCAGTCCCATTGGGATTAGTATTGGGCAAGAAACATAAAAAAATATATCTTTTTAATAAGTTAATGACCCACCAGTAGATCACTGAGGATCTTCAACTATGTAATATCACAACGGTACTCTGCTAATAAGGCAAACAAAGCAGCAAATCCCAGAGCTGTTTTGAACATTGCGCTATCTTTGCCTGAATAGTTGAAAGAGTAGATGTTGTCAAATGTGTATCCCTTTGTCTGTGCAATTGCACACCCAGTGTGTATGAACAAATAGCGAGTGAAGCTCAGAGGGAGTACTGATAGTGATTCCCTTTCTCTTCACAAGTGTGTTAATATTTGATTTTATATTTCATTTGATCTGGTTATTTTAACAGATTACTTAATAAATCTTTAAAAAATAGAACATGGGAAGAACGCAGAGGTGGTATTCAGCCGGTTCTGACCATTCTGGAGAACTGGTAGCGGAAATTTGGAGTAGTTGGGAGAACCAGCAAATCCCACCTCTGACTGGCTCCACCCCCATCTATTCTTTGCTTCCTGAGTCCCAGCTGATTCGCTGGGTCTTCTTTGGTTGCCCTGCACTGCACAGGAGAACGGAGCTGGAAAGCAGGTTCCAGAGGGAATGGAATTTGCAGTAACCTTCCCCCAGGAGTGGGAAGGAAATTGAGAGTTTACAATATCCTTCCCCTGCCACACCCACCAAATCATTCCACACCCACCAGGCCATGCCCACAGAACTGGTAATAAAACATGTTTGAATCCCACCACTGGAAGAAGGAAACTAGCTAAATAAATTCATATTTGTATCACCTTTTTTTCAGAGAATATTCTGGCATAAATGGACCAGTGCAAAGTGGCTCAGATGAGTTTCTCCAGGTGTTTCTAGCTTTGGAAGTGACTTAAAGGAATGGGGCCATTTTTCTTGCCTTTTAAAAAGGGAAAATTGTGTTTGGAATCTCTTTCTGAGGGGTGATTTGACTTGAATCAATCAAACTGAATCATCCTATTGAAACACTGCACAACCTTAGTATAAAGGAAGTCTAGCTGGGATGTCCTTCAGCCAAGTACTTAATTTTGCAAAAATCTATCTGTAATTAAAGAAACTGCTAGTACGAACTGTTACAGTATCAACCATATTTAATTGAGAATTAATAAAGCAGTTTAAGGGAAATTAAATCCCAATTGATCGTTGGAAGAGCACCTATTGAGGTATAAGTTACAAAAGATAAATCTACTTGCCATGTAATTAATTCAAATTTGCAGAACCAAATGAGTGTGCAACTCAGTTCCTATTATTTCACTGCACTTGTGAGGAATGTTTAGCAATTTAATTACCATTTAGCCACACAACTAAAGGAAATTAGATATTAAGCATACTATCTAATTAACTTGGTATAGATTGCTTGCTAAACAAATATTACACATATCTAAACAATTTGTGTCAATTACAGATCTCAACATTCTTAAGGTTTAAAGCATTAATACCAAAATTAATTATGCCTGTCAGTAATATGCAAGGGAAATTCCCCCTTTCTTCATTTAGTTGTAAGTAAACCATAGAATTTAATTGTCAGAATTGCAAAAAGCAAAGGTTTTTGCCACCCTGTTTAACCACAATATCCCACAATTGATACACAGGATCATTTTCCCCCAAGTATTATGATTTTTCAAGTCATACATCTTTAATGACTTTTATTTAAACAGCAAATTCTGTGTCTGCTTCTTGGGAAGACAGGAAGGTCAATAGTACTGTGTTGTACTCAGTAGGTCAGTACCCTTTCAAATTTTAAAAGTCTGTCCTATTAACATTGACAATAATTAATTATCCTTTTCAAAAGTCTTTGATGTCATTTTATTATCTTCTCATCGTGGAAACACTTTTTTTTCTTTTTCTAAAGTTTCACAACTACTTATCAAATGTAAGTAGTTGTAAAAGCAAAGATCATAATCTTCTAATCTTGAGTAACATACTTAATGGATGCCCTGCCTCAATAATAGTGAGAAATAAGTCCTTTTGTTCCCCTACGGAATAAACTGCCACAATGTGTGAGTCACCAAACCAAAGATAAGCCATAAGCTCAAACAGGTGTTGCCAAGCTGTTTGTCTCCATTGACATATAAAGCTTGAGTTATTCCAAGAATAGAGAAACTCAGGTAGCAAAGGAGATTGGAGAAAGGATTAAGCTTCAGTTTAAAGGAGGGAAAATCATTCTGATCATCTCAGCCAGGGGTCCCCAAACTTGGCAACTTTAGACTTGTGGACTGCAACTCCCAGAATTCTCCAGCCAGCATAGCTGGAGTTGAAGTCCACAAGTCTTAAAGTTGCCAAGTTTGGAGATCTTTGATTGAAGCAATGGAAAATAGGGATGGATATTTATAGATGTGTCCAGGACAGGACTTCAGATTTATATTTACTAATCGGATATTTTCCAAAATATTTCTAAAAATGGGTTGGTATTTTTGATCCTTCCAAATGAAGAAGACTTGTGTCCTTGATGAGTCTGTACCTGATTTTGAAACTTAGGAAGCAGGGGATTCCAGCAAAAGAAGAGAAGATGAAACAATCTCAAATCTGCAGGCATGATTGGGTAATCAAAACCCGAAACTTTTCCAAAACAAGTCTTGCACATATTACACTAATATATATAAAGCATGAGACTTCAATTGCCCAGTCATTCTTCTCTTCCCTTAAGCCCCTGTCACACTGCACCAACGGATGCAAAGAGGAAGTAAGACAAAAAAGCTTGCCATCCGTTGGTTAACGCGATGCACTCACTGCCTCCGTTTTACTTCCTCTCTATCCGTCCAGCATCCGTTTATGGACGTTTCATCTGCTCAAAAAGTTTTGAGCTGCTCAAAACTTTTGCGCGGAAAATGTATCCAATTCATCCGTTCTGCATCTGCTACGCATCCGCTAGGCATCCATTCTGCATCCGTTATGCATCCGCTATATCCGCTAGGCATCCGCTACACATCTGCACAACTCGCATCCGCTCGGACGCAGGGAGGAAACGGAACGGATGCAGAACGGATGCAGAACGGATGCCTAGCGGATGCAGCACGGAAAAAAAAGAATTTAAAACGGAAAAAACCTTCGCAGAGGGGACCTATCTCAGATATTAAGGATGTCTAGAGGATGCCTAGAGGATGCCTAGAGGATGCAAAGGGACACCTATACTGCTTATAAAAAGGGGGAGCAACTCATCTAGATCTCACTTTCATAACAGCAGCCCTGCAGTGCAGAACTCTGCAGCCTTCATCTGACACTTCCTCTTCCACAGCATCCAGTCATGTCCACTGTGGATCATAACAAAGTCCTTTTGGCAGCCACCATCCTTTTGCAACAGTGCGAAGCCATTTACAGGCTCTGTGAACTCTACTGCAAGAAGAAAAGAGCCACCCAAAAAGAGTCTCGATCAGAAGATGGTTCGCCAGAAGAGCAAAGAACGGACTGTACAACAAGCTGATGGTGGAGCTCAGGAACGAAGACACTTGTGCATTCCATGAGGATGCCTCCAGCCATGTTTGACGAAGTTGTGCAGCGGCTGACACCCAGGTTGACCAAGACAAACACCAACTTCCGGCCCAGCCTGGAACCTGGGCTCAAGGTGGCACTCACTCTGCACCACACTGGCCTCAGGGACCACCTACAGGAGCATGCAGTATGGCTGGAGGGTGCCACACAACACCATCAGCATTGTGGTCAGAGAAGTGGTGCAGGCCATCATCAAAAAGTACCTGGAGGAGCTCCTCCAGTGCCCCTCCACTGAAGAAGGATGGAAGAAAGTTGCAGAGCAGTGTTATCAGAGGTGGAACTTCCCACACACCGTTGGAGCCATCGATGGCAAGCACGTGGCCTGCAAAGCACCACCCAAGTGGGGGTCCACTTATCACAACTACAAGAGCTTCTTCAGCATCATCCTCTTTGCCATGGTCAATGCTGACGACAAGTTCATGTACATCGATGCTTCAGGCAACGGCTCATCTTCAGATGCCCAGGTATACAACACAAGTGACCTCAAGGGTGGGCTGGAACGCAACCTCATTGTGGGCTTCCCATATCCAGAACCCCTGCCCAACGACACGCAAGATGTGCCCTACTTCATCGTGGGGGATGACGCCTTCTCCCTCACAACCTACCTCATGAAGCCCTACACCTCCAGATGCCTCACCCATGAAGAGAGGATCTTCAACTACAGGCTGTCCAGGGCAAGGCGGGTGGTAGAGAACACCTTTGGCATCCTGGCCAACAGGTTCCAGGTACTTCTCACCACCATGCAGCATCGCCCACAGACCGTGAGGAGGATCATGGAAGCTTGCTGCATCCTGCACAATCTCATGCGCACCCGCTACCCAGTCTTGCAGAACAGGCTCGTGGACCTCCAACAAGGCAATGAGGACATGAAGCCTGGGGAATGGAGGCAATGGTGAAACCTGATCGACACTGAGGATGTGCAAGGCCCCAACAGAACCTCACGTGAAGGGAAGAAGCAGCGCAACCTCCTGAAACACTGGTGCAACTCCCCAGCTGGAGCAGTTGAGTGGCAAGACAGGATGATAGATGATTAATGGGTGCTTCCTTCAGCCTGTCTCATCACACGGATGAGATTGGGCCATGTATGTTGGGTGGGCCTACAATGAACAGGGCATTTAACAAAAGAGTTGTGTTTATGTTGACATGTGTGGATGATTGATTACATTGTTATTGATAATAAAGGGCGATAGGTGTGGCACCTGGGAGGGTGGACCATCCAGTCCCACTATGCTTGCACTGGAGGTTTATCTATCCCACAGCTATTACCCATCCCAAAGGTATCCCTGCCCATCCCACTGCTATCTCAACCCATCCCACTGCTATCTCAACCCATCCCACTGCTATCTCAACCCATCCCACTGCTATCTCAACCAATACCACAGCTATTACCCATCCCAAAACTATCCTTACCCATCCCACAAGCATGCAAAGGCTTAAACCATTTCTAAAAGTTTCCAGCAAAACTTTATTAAAAAAAAGAAATGAAGCAAGCATGTGAATCAAAAATAGACTTTATTAACAACAAGCTATAAAACAAAAATGAGTCTCTAGCACTACTCTTGGTCGCTCAGTCTCAGGGGTGAAGGGTCCAGGTGCTGTGGAGGTGGCTGGTGTTGGAGTGCTTGTCATCAGCTCCTCCAGAAGCAGAAGCAGCAGAAGCCCCAGCACCAGAAGAGCAAGCCTGTGCTGCAGAAGCCCCAGCAGAACCAGAGTGAGGGCCAGGGGGCGGGATGGTAGCCCTGTCCCTCTTGCAAGGACTGGCAGCAGATGGCTGAGGCTTGCTGTCCTTCCGCATGGTTGTGGGGTTGCTGTCTGGCAGGGAGGCTGGCAGGCACCAAGGCTGGCAGGAAGGCTGGCAGGCAGGCAGGCACCAAGCCTGCAGGGAGGCAGGCACCAAGGCTGGCAGGCAGGCAGGCACCAAGGCTGGCACTAAGGCTGGCACCAAGGCTGGCAGGAAGGCTGGCAGGCAGGGAGGCTGGCAGCAAGGCAGGGAGGCTGGCAGCAAGGCAGGGAGGCTGGCAGGGAGGCTGGCAGCAAGGCTTGCAGCAAGGCTTGCAGGCAGGCATGCAGGCAGGGCAGGCAAGGCTGTCAATCCATCCAGCAGCAGGTCTTTCCTCTGAATGGTGACCTGCTTCCGAGCTGCTTCCCTTATATCCGCAGGGCTTACGCAATGCATCCTCCCCGCATGCACAATTAACGCTAGGCATCCATTAGGCTTCCACTGTGCATCCGCTCGGCTTCCGCTGTGCATCCGCTTCATCCGCTCGGCATCCGCTGTGCATCCGCTGTATCCATTCCGCGTCCACTTTTCTGAGGTCCCCCAGAAGCCTAGCGATTGTGCCATCCCCCCCCTCCGCTTCCATCTGCTAGGCTTCCGTTCCTCATCCGTTTTCCATCCTCTCTGCGTCCTCCCCGCGTCCGTTCCTTTCGTGTTTTCCGCTCCGGTTATGCAAATTTTCGCCCCTTCTGAGAGCGGATAACAACGGATGGAACATTTTTCTCGTCCATTGTGTCCTTTTTACTAATGTTTTGCATCCATTGGGCAGTGTGACAGTTCCTTTAGATACTGCTGCTAGGAAGTGTTCACTTTTGACTTGAGGATGACTGCGAAGTTAATTTAACACATCTGAAGTGTTCCACTCAATTATCTTTTAAGTTCCACTGATTTATTTTCTTTTTTTTTTTTTATCATGCAGAGGATTACAGTGGCCAAGCAGGGTTGGAATTTTGATTAACTGTCTTTTGATTAATTGTCAGGGTTATTACTATCATTGTTAAAGCATGACTTGCTTTTCTTGAATAGGAAACAAATAACTCTGCATCGATAGCAGATGTCCTAAAACCCTTCATTGTTTGGCATATCACCAAGTTCTACTTATGGGACTGTTTTGCACATGTGATAAAGTTCAATATACATTTCTAGGTTACATCCTAAAAACACTATAGTGATATTTTATAGACAGTTCTGTGGGATTAGATAACAGTGATATTCATTTCGTTCCATTTGTCCTCTGAAGCACAGTCTGAATTCTTCATTTTCCTTTCAGAAAATACACATTCTCCAAAGTAATTTCTGGATAAGAGCTCTTGTTCGGTGACTTGTGTAAAGACTAATAACAACACAAAATTGCATCATTTTTTTTTTTTTTTTACTCTTGCTGTCTGAAAAACTGTTGGAAAGCTTCAGTAGCATTTTTTAGAAAGAAGTAATACAGGGCATCTGTACCAAGACAGTACCTTTAAACCTGGTATGGAAGTAATTAGCCCATGTCACACAAAATGATTTAACTTGCAGCTTTGCCCTGTCAATCGATCCCCTACTTTTTTTCAATATTCTACACACACATACGTGCACACACTCTCACACACATGCACAGACACATAAAGAGAAATCAATCAGGATGTATAAAAGCCTTAAAAAGTCCACACTTAGAATTCTGCATCCAGTTTTGGTCACCATATTATTTAAAAAAAGATGTAAACACCCTGTAAAGAGTTCAGAAAAAAGCAAATGGGGCTGCAGGCTGGAGACTAAAACACATGAAGAATGGTTGTAGGAATAGGTATATCTAGTCTAACGAAAAGGACTAGGGGTGCCATGAGAGCAATTTTACAATATTTGAGAGGCTGTCACAGAAAAGAAAGGGGGTCAATCTGTTTACCAAAGTACCAGAAGGCAAGCCAAGAAAAAAATGGATGGAAGCTAATCAAGGAGAGAAGCAGCCTAGAATTAAGGCGAAATCTCATCGAAGTGAGAACAATTCACCAATGGAATGGCTTGCCTTCAGAAATTGTAGGTGCTTCATCACTGGAGGTTTTAAGATTCTGGACAGCCACTTGTCTGGAAGGGTATAGGGTTTCCTTCTTGTGTAGGCAGTTGAGGTCCTTCCCAACTCTGTCATTCTGCTAATGCTGGTAATCTGCCAGCACATCTTCATCTTCTTTTGCACCAGCGTCTTCATTCTGCTACACCGTGTTTTTTTTTAAATATATGACTCTAATAGAAGAAATTATTTCTGATTAGCTCTTATTTCATAGGCTCTTCCAACATGAGTGATGTCAAGCTGGCTACACCCACCCTGGTCATGCCCCGCCCTCCCTTGAGGTCAAACACAACCCTGATGCAGCCCTCAATGAGATCAAGTTTGACACCCTTGTTCTAAGGAGATCAAATCTCCTGGGAAATGAACTCATGAACTTTTGCCCTTGGATGACTATGTACATTAGCTTTAGCAGCTTTATTGTGGTTAGACAGCAGCAGGTGCAGATGGCTGAGGAGATCAAGGACTCAGATGAGGGCCAGGACCATTAGGGAGTGGACTGCTGCCTTCAGAGATTGTGGGGGCTGGCAGCAGCGATGAGGAGGTTTCTGAGGAGCCTGTGTCAAGTGCGCATGCACACAGGATTGTACGCAGGAAAGAGCAGCTGCAACAGCATGGGTGACTCAGGAGTAAGGCTCTGAGGTAATGGCGCCTCCTTCAAGAAGATAAAAGCCAGCTGTGAAGCAAACATTCTTTATAGGAAGCAAAGACATTTTGAAACTCAACCTCGTGGACATTACAGTATCTTAAATTGGTATTTGAAGACTCTTGTGTTATGAAATATTTCTTATCTGTAATTCTTGGCAGACTAGCACAGTTTTGGCAAAACTTGTGCTTATCAGAGTTAAATAGTTTTCAGCAAACTTTTAACTGGAGATTCATAAGAATCATTAAAAGTTTTCTGTTCCCAATGGTTTGTGTTTGTTTTATTGGAAAAGGGTTTGAGTTACAACAAGCTGCCAGGGCCTGGTGCTCAGTTGTTCCAGGAACAAAGTCACTCTTAATGTACATTTATACATATATACTTTTTGTACAAATTTTACAAAACCCTGATCAAATCTCTAACCAGGTCCATCCTTTATTATACTGTATTTTCAAGTTTTTCCAAGATCATGTTTAATTTCAACACTGTGAAGCTTCCATTCCTGTATTTTCTGGGAAACCTCCAAGAGGCACAATTCATCCCACAGAAAAAAAACAAAAACAAAACTGCAGCCGATTTATCTGAACAAAATATGTCTTTAAAGAAAATACACAATAATTAATAGAGCTCCAATCTAAAAATCTGTTTTGTTTTGTTCTTCAAAGTGAAGTAAGATAGATGACCAGGTAATTGTACCTAAAGAGGAAATGTTCTTTATTCCAATTCAAGTTGTGCTTTTGACAAAGCAAAGGAATAAGCCAACTTCAGAGGAATTTAAGCATAAGCCTTTTCTTTCATGTGGGTCTATAGAGCCCTTCATTTTGTCAATAGTGTATAGAACTTGGTCTGATGTATGACACTGTTCAAATCAAAAATAAAGGGAAGAAATGTATAAAAGGTATGACTCTTAGGAATTGCTATCAAAAGCAAACCACAGTGTCAGTGCTGAATGCTAAGGGAGGTAAGCTCCGCAGCCTGCATGGTGAATTATGGTAGCTACTAGCAGACACCTCTAAAAGCAGATTAAAAATTCATGGTAAACAAAATCAAATTTTCTTTTGTGATTGATATGCCTCCACCTGGAAATAACTAGAAAGCCAACGAAGGAGAACATGCATTGTTTTCTAAATGAATGTGACTTTATCAAAAGGAAACTAATCATTAATATCCTAATGATTGGGATTTTTTTTGACAGTTCTATTTTTCACAAGTTGTTAGTAAGAGCTGCCCTGTTTGATTATCCAGCCCAATTTTGTACATTTAGTTGTTTTTTAAAAAAATGTATACCCTGTGTTTATGCAGATACAACTGTAGCTTTTAAAAATCAATCTGATGAAGGAGGGTGAGAGGAAAGAAGGCAGGAAGGAAGGTAGGAAGAAAGGACAAAGGGAATGATATAAGAAGGTAGAAAAGGATGGAGGAAGAAAGGAAGGAAGGAAGGGACAGAGGGAGGAAGGGAAGAGGGAGAGAAGGAGGGAGAGAAGAAGGGGGAAAGAGAGGAAGAAAGGTAGGAAGAGAGGAAGGAAAGAAGAAGGGACAGAGAGAGGAAAGAGAGGGAATTGAGGAAAGAAGGAAGGAAGAAGGGAGGGACGGACGGACAGATGAAGGAAAGAAGGAAGGGAGGAAGGGGAAGAAAGGAAGGAAAGAAGTGAGGAAGGGAGGGAGGAAGGAAAGAAGGAAGGGACAGGGTGGAAGAAAGGGAGGAAGGAAGGAACAGCGCCCACAATACATCAAAAATTATCAACAAAATGCAGTTAATCAACCATCACATCTAAAATAAAGAAAAATAAAATAAGAATCTGCAGATATTTCAATAGAAGAAATGTATCCTGATTTTGCTGAACTATGTGTCTACTAAAGAAATAATTGACAAGATTAATGAAATGTAGGTCTGTACATTGTCTGTGTTCTGATATATGTCATTTCTGTGTGCTTTTGTGGGTTATTGTTTCCATAATTATTGTATTCAATTGAGAAAGAAAAACATAAAAATGCAATCAAAGTAAGAATTATCACTGCTGCTGAATCATTGCAAAAGTAGCTATCCAATTTTCTGCAGTGCAATATCCACTTATATTTCTCTTGTCCAACTTTTTCTTCCTCTCAGCTGATACTTAGGTACCTCTTTGAAGGAAGATGTGGAAAAAAGGCAAGAAGGATAATGAAGAAGCTGGAATGGCTTTTATAAACTGAAGAATTTGGACTTTTCAAGATGAAGCAAAGATGAGTAAAGTTAGACATAATAACTTTATGCAAAATCATACAGACTGTGGAAAATTAAGAAATGTGTGGTTTTCTCTCTCTTTCAATGTATGACTGCTTGGTAATATATATAAAAATGAGAAATAAGGAAATTTGGGACTGAATAAAATTTAAGGCTCTGTGTTTCAAGTGTGAAATTCACTGCCATTTGATATGGTGTGCATTCCAATTTACACACTTTAAAAATGAATTGAACAAATTGATAGGAGATTGGACTATCAATCACAATTTATCTTGATGGCTTATTGATATGTGGTTTGTGTGTGTGTGTGTGTGTGTGTGTGTGTGTGATTTTTGAGGCTCTAAATCCATGACTTATAAACTATATTCTGAAATTAAAAGAAAGCAGTAGAACAAACTTCATGAAGAAGAAAAACAGGATAAAGTTAAAATTAAATGACAAGATTAAATGTGGATCTTTGACCCTGTACTTGTTGTTTAATGTTGAAGCTTTAGAGAAGTAATGCTCAACCTGTGGTCTATGGACCTCTAGGGGGTTGTGATGTTGTTACAGGGGTATCTGTGAAGGCTTAAAGAAATATAATTATTTAAATCTTGAGTGAAGTCTTGGTGATACGTAGTCATGGCTCATGGACACAAATGTTATTTAAAGGGGTCTGTGGTGAAGAAAAGGATAAGAACCACTTCTTTATAGTATGATTGAACCTACTTTTCTTATTTTTTGATGTCATCCAAATTAAATATAAAGTATTGATGACTATCATGAATGCTGCTAAATATGATGAACAATTAAAGTTATTTTCTTCATCTTTCCTAGCCTAGCAAAATATTAAATTATGAAGTTATATCATATTAGATTCCATAATACTCCTGTTTATCATAAAATTCTAGTCATGTACTCTTGGGAAAATATTATACAAGTTTTTAATTTACATTGATGTCAATATTACTTTAAGAACTGAAGCACTTAAGAAACATAGGATAAGCACCATCTCCAAAATTAAATTATTTTTTAAGACAATATGTACAGTCTACTCATTTGTTATATACTTCAGGAATAATGAATTTCAGCTTGTGATCCAGCCATAAATCCATTTATTTCCCTACATTACGGTTATGTTTTTGAATTGTTGATGACACCTTTATTCTTCCTGTATCTTTTCTTCCTCTCTATATTTCTTGTATTTGGATTTGTTTTAAAGCATAAAAAAGTTATTACAATATCCAGTGCAGCCTCAGAGATGAGAAGGTTGGCCACTAGTGGTTTACATAATAAACATTTCTGTATACTGCATAAAAATTAGATATACATAAACATACTTAAAATCAGAGAATTGCCATACAATGCTAAAAATAATGTGAGAAGAGGAGAAAAGGAGAAGAGAAAATATATTTGTTGTGGTTCGCCAGCAGCAGGTTCAGATGGCTGAGGTGTCGGGAGAGTGAGGACTCAGATGAGGGGCCTACATGTGATGCAGGGATGGGGCCAGGACCACCAGGGAGTGGAATGCTGCCTTCGGAGATTGTGGAGGCTGGCAGCAGCAATGCAGAGGACCCCACAGAGCCTGTGCCTAGTGCGCCTGTGTTCAGGGCTGCTCGAAGGAAAGAGCAGTTGCTGCAGCACAAGCAACTCGGGAAGAAGGCTGCAAGGTGATGGTCCCTGCTGTCCTGCACAACGCATCATGCCCTGCCACAAACATTGAACAGACCAATTGAAGAATAAGTACCCACCTGGATGAACACAAAAATGCAGTAAAAAAGCTGGAACACACCTCCTCACTAGTTCAACACATGAAAACCATAGGTCACAACATCAACTTCAATGGCACCAAAACCCTAGCCACTATAGAAAACCCCAGCCACAGAATCATTAGAGAAGCCATAGAGATTGAAAAAAGACCTGAAAGCATGAATAGAAGATATGACTCCACCAGACTGTCAATTATTTGGAAGCCTGCACTCACAAACAAGCCAAGCAAACACCTGGGCACAAAGAGACCCCCCCTGATACCTCAAGCTCAAACACACTCCAACCAGGCACCCAGATGAAACCTAGCTTCCTAATAGATAATAGCCGTCTGTTTACTCGGAGCCAAGCCGAGTAAATGGACAAAACGTTGCTACAACTTTAAAAGCACAATTATAATGACATGGGAAAATACCCAAACAAAGCTGAATTACCATACGTACATACATACATACATACATACATACATACATACATACATACATACATGGAATGCTTTGGGCATCATGCTCAACCAAAATTTGAGTATATTTTGCCACCCATGGGGCTGCCTTTACCTAATTTAACCCCTCACAGTGGTATGTTTAGAAATGGAGATTCAGAGGCCACAAGTGACCACAAGGCCACAGCACCTGAAGGCCAGACAAGGAATAATGGAAGGAAACTGGTCAAGGAGAGATTCAACCTAGAAATAAGGAGGAATTTTCTGTCAGTGAGAACAATCAACCAATGGAACAGCTTGCTTTCAGAAGTTGTGGAAGCTCCATCACTGGAGGCTTTTAAAAAGAGATTGGACTGTCATTTATCAGAAATGGTGTAGGGTCTCCTGCTTGGGCAGGGGGTTGGATTAGATAACCTACAAGGTCCCTTCCAACTCTGTTAATATGTATCTGTAAGTCAAAATATCCCAACTAATGAAAACAGTCATGATAAAGACTCCAAAAGAGAAACACCAGCAGAAGAATAGATTCAAGACCCCGTGTAGAAGTACAATTTCTAATGGAACAGATGGCCAAGCCAAGCAATACTGAAAATAACCTACAAGGGCAGGATGACCCCCTTCTTAAAAGGAGAAAGCTCCCAGGAATGAGCCATACGGCAGTCACTAAAATACACTAAAATAAAAGTAGCAAGATATACCTTGATTGACTGGTCAGTATAGCCTTCTTTATCATTTTTCTCTAGCTTTAGTTCTTTAAGTGATAGCTGACTCATGGAAAAGTAAATAGAGAATCTCTCTCTCTCTCTCCATCTAAGCCATGTGCATAAACACTCCATAAAAAATAATAATGCTTATCTCCAAGTTGCATATTTCAAAAGAAACTAATACACCTAGTCAACTAAGTGAGTTAGGAAATGGATAATATAATTAAACAGATGAATCACCTTATGATTTCTCTTAATACAAGTAAAACGTTGCACATTTATACCGGTTTATGCTTTCATATTTTTAAATTTGGAAAGATTGTTTTTAATCCAATTTTCCTTCTTTAAAAAAGCAAGTCTTTCATCTACCTTTATGTTTTCTGACTTCTCTGCCAGTATTTATGAAATGTATTGTTATTCTTTCCTCCCCCTCCTGATTGTGTTAGGGATAGTTTTAAAGCTGTTATGCTGCAGGGATGTCCGTGATTAAATTATAGATCACATGCAACTGTTTTATTCAGCTTATCAAAAATATGTCAATTTAGAATGGTGCAGCAAATTTTAACCATCTGCCTTAATTCTATTTGCCACATAAGTAGTGATTTATCACTTATATTAGCTTAATCATTCCAAATGGCAATGCCATAAGAACCAAAATTTAAGCTACCCCACAGGGAAAAGCCATTGCTTGGTGATGGAATAGATGTAACATATGCCAAAGGTTCTCACTTTGTGATATAATGCAATAAAAACACAACAAAATAACAAAGTAACAGGATTGTGGAAGGACAAAAGAAACAAGACAAATGATGTGGAATATGTATGTATGCAGATAATAATGTAAATGATTATTTATTAATGTGGTTTGTTTGAGTTTCACTCAGCAACCAGTGAACATTGTTAGTGGCACACAAGCCATGATTTGTCTTAACAGAATGCATGCATAATGATCAATATATAAGCATTGCCTGATCCAATCAAATGATCAATTTATAGCAATGTTTGATCTTCGACTTAATAAATATGATGCTATTTTTTAAACAGCTGATCTTGCTAGCTTATTTTAGGAAAATCTCATAAAACTTTGCACTTTATAGAAAAACAAATTATACAATGGAGTCTCCAGGATTTTTTTTATTTAGTACCCTAAATCCTAAATCTTTAGACTTCTTAATGTGAATTAGATACCTCATTATCATAAACTGGACAAGAGGAAGCCAAATATTTTTGACATGTATTTCCCAGAATCCCTGACAATTGGCCATTCAAACAAATATAATTCATGGACATAAGAAAGTTTATAGGCTTGCTGCTCTTATCAGAGGTATTTCTAATATAAAACATAAAGTGTCACCAACTGTTTCAAAATGCCTGATATTGTTTCATTCTCAAGGCTAACAGAATTGCATGTGTCAATATCTAGATAGGAAATAGAGAAAATCCACACAGCCTCTGAGCTTCCCAGGGATGTATATTTTCTATCAAGGCATATGTTTTCACATTTGGAGAAAGTAGAAACAGAATGTGATGGTGGATTATGTCCATTATTGAAATGTGCCTATTTCTAGAGGATTAAGAAAATAGGGAAACTGTTTTCAAACTGAAAGAAGCCTTACATTCTGGTCAAGTCTGCCTTCAACAAACAAGAATATTTCACATTTAAAAGAGGAAAACTAGGTCACAATGACAAGAGAAAAAAGCAGACTGTAAAAGGATTTTGGAAAACAATTCAAAGGCCACACATTTATTTCAGTTGCTAAATGAGTATGGATTTCTGGACTAAGAAACTGGAAAACAGAATTCCATTGAAGACACTTTTATTGACACCTGGAATATAATAGCTAAGCACACCTCCTGAGGCAACTATTCTCTGTATTTATTTAGTTTAGAGTTGATCGATAACACATAAGGAAGATAGAAATTAAAACACGTGCCTTGAGCAGTTTTGAATTCCAAAATTTAGTTGCATGGTCAGGAAATTCTACTGATTTTTTGAAAAACTTCTCATGTCTGGACAGTCTTTCTCAATCCAGTGCCTTTCTGCAGTATTAAGAACAGAACTTACTCATTTTGCTTACAAATAAACTACATAGTACATTAAATGTACACCACACAGGACTTGATACAAAAGAAGTTGTCCTTTTTTGTTCTATTCAACTTGTTTATTTTTATAGAGCATTGGAATAAACTTGATGAATGCCAACCAACAAAACAAGAGATTTTTGGCCAGATAACAGATGGGTGAGAAGTATTCTTAGATGTTCTTCAAAATGAATCTTGATGGAGCATAGATTTCTTTTCCTTCCAGCTCTCTTTTGTAAGCAATGCTGAATTACTTCAGTTTGATTGGTGGATTACCTTGGCTCACAGAACTTGTCATGATCATTTATCAAAGGCTGTTAGTTACCCATCTGATCAAGATGTTCTTTGCCTTGTCTCTTCCGTGACCATAAAGAGTATGATAATTTAATCAGAAAAAAATGTTTTTAAAAATTTTCTGTTTTTATAATTTGGCTGGGCTTGTACTTTGATATGTCTTTCACATGCATATTTGTTAGGTACCTTCCCAGTGCAGTTTCTTTAACCTTCATCATCTGGCCATTAATATATCCTATAACAGAGTGCCAATATAACACTTGTTTGTAGCTCGTTAAACAGCAGTGTCAACTGCAGCTGCCTGCATGATCCTGAGAAAAGGTACGTCTTTTAAGGAATTCCTCATAATTATATCTATATATCTATATATAGAGATATATAGATATATCTATATATCTATATATCTATATATCTCTAGTCCTGAATGGTATAAACTGAATGGATTCTAATTTTGGAATTTAATCCAAAGCACTGATTGTCTCCAATGCTATAGCAACATGGACTTGTTCCAGTTACTAATTGTTCCAACTGTTAGGAAATGTTTCCTTGGTTCTAGGTTGATTAGTTTTCATTGCTCTTACAATCCACATTAACATACAAGAAAATAAACAATATGAATGAAGACATATGAACAATATGAGCTTTGCTTTGTTGCTTCACTTATTTAGAGAATGCAAATAAAAAGATTTATCAGTAAAGATCAGAGGTGGGTATTCAGCAGGTTCTGACCAGTTCTGGAGAACTGGTAGTAGAAATTTTGAGTAGTTCAGAGAACTGGCAAATACCACCTCTGACTTTCCCCCCTATCAATTGTCTGCCTCCTGAGTCCCAGCTTATTGGCTGGGTCTTCTTTTGTTGCCCTGCACTAGAAAGCAGCTTAGTGGGGTGGGGGGGGGGAATGGCTATTTTGCTGTATCCTTCCTCCAAGTATGGGGAGGGAATGGAGATTTTACAGTATCCTTTCCCGTAATGTCCACCAAGCCATGCCCACAGAACTGGTAGTAAAAAAAAATGAATCCCACCACTGGTAAAGAACCAAGAGATTCTGTGGTTCAGAAGATTTCAGTTACTGATTCTAGCTGTGCTTTACACTGTGGTGGAAAGTTCATTTTCTTTTCCCTCTATGATTCCTCAATTACATATTGTACACCCAGCCTCTATTTTGTAGCATCAGACAAATCAATCTCTCCCTAGAGCCCAACCATTTTTCCACATGTTCATCCATAAATTGTTTGTAAGAGGAAGTTTGATAATATGCATATATACTTAATTTTAATCATTCCATTAAAACATTGTTGATTAATTGCCTAAAATTAAAATTTGAAATGGCTGAGAACCCTACTTTTAGTGTAAGCATGAATACTTGTTCCTGCAAGTAGCTGAACTGTTAATAAATTGGGCTGTTTCACAGATTTCCATACAGCAGACATGAAAATGTATGTTCTCTATTTAAAAGAGGAAATGGAGCGTATATCTAACATTTCAGACCCACAGTTTTTATGCACCATAAAACTATTCTTCCAATTAATGTTCTAAGGGAAAAAGTTAATTGATGCTTGTTTCTATTCCCCTGTGAATTCCCATTATCGTAGAATTGGTGACTGCAGACCATAAGGCTTCTTTCAGAAAGACTTCAGCATAATAAGCAAAAAATGAACTTTCTATAATTGTCTATTCATATTCAGATGCAGAATTATATATTTTTCAGGCCCCACAATGTTTAAAAAAGTAAAAGAAAAGGAACAAGATATAACATAACAAAGAAAAATCATAGTGGTTCAAGCAAATAGACTTGATGGTCCAAATTTCCATGTCCTATTCAGGTGGTCACCAATTTAGATTGCAACTGAGACTGGAAATTCTGTCATTAAGTGATCCTACTACAATACCTGGAGTGTCAGGTGCTGTTGTTAATTACAACAGCACTTAGACTTGTATATTGCTTCATAGTGCTTTACAGCTCTAAGTGGTCTACAGAGTCACCATCCCCCCCCCCCCCCCCCCCAATATGGGTCTTCATTTTATGGATCCTGGAAGGATGGAAGGCTGAGTCAACCTTGAGTTGGTCAGAATCGAACTCTTGACAGTGAGCAGTGAGTTAGCCTGCAATGCTGCATTCTAACCACTGTGCTACCAGGTTAACCAAATCCCATACTAGTTAAGTGAGAAACTTCTCGCTGACCTCCCATAAAGTCAGTGGGGAGGCTAGCAGAAAGTTGCAAGTCCTGGTGATAAGTTCTGGCTGGGGGAGGGAACGAAGCAGTTTGTGAGGGTATGAGGGATTTCAGGAGAAGTGCACAAGGGTCAGGGAGATATGCAAGAATGTAACGATGTGTGAAAGAGATGAGGCAAGGTTAGAGGTTCCCAAGGGGCTGCATAGCATGAGCATGGAGAGGATGATGCACAAGTGAGGAGGGTGGGAAGACTTACTCAAATATCTTGAGAATCTCCATAGACATCTATATATGTGGCTGATATGGGTCGATACTGACTTTGTCAGTATGGGTCGATACTGACACTCACCTACTCACTTAATACAAAGACATATGAGGTTCAGATCATCTTCCGTTTACTTCTCCTTCCTATAACACACTCTTTGTTCCCCTCTTTTGAATGGGGTGGTTTATTTCTCTTTTGTTTTTGCAGAGATCAGATTTGTTTTTATTTTGATCTCAATCCTTCGCTCTTATAGAAACAAGACAATTAATTTATATATGTATTGGAGATGATCCATGGGGGGGGGGGGTCAAACTCGATTTGATTGTGAGCCATATCAGGATTTTGTTTGCCTTTGGGGGGGCAGGGTGTGTGTGGCCTCATCATCATGGCTGACTGGGTGGGCATGGCCATGGTAAACCTGGGCCAAGGTGGCACATGTTAGTCCCTTGCTGTCTCCAGGTTGGCCTGGCTGGACAACTCTGTGCCTATCAAGGATCAGATCTGGCCTGTGGGCCATGTGTTTGACACATCTGATATAATCCATTAAAAATTATAACATTTTTCTGTGTTCCTGACATTAAGTCAAGAAATGAGAGCCCAAAGTTGTTGTCCCAAAGGTGTATTTCAAAAGGCAACTGTACTTTTTATAATGACAGGCCATCCTGGAGAAAGTCTGCATACATGCTGTCCCAAAGGGGCTTTTCAAAAGACAAATGAATTTTCTTGTTGTTGTTGTTTTTCCTTGAAAGTGTTGACTCTCATCCAAGAACTATAGAAGTTTCTTGGATGAGAGGTGAAAGGGAAAAAAACAAGAAAGTATTTTGAAAAGCACCTTTGGGATGACTGCATTGTATAGGCTTTCTCCAGGATGATCTGTCATTTTCTTATCAGAAGTTCCGGATTTCTTACAAATATTTCCTCACCCAACTCAAATCTCCTTCAGTTCTAGCTTTCACGGTTTCTCACTGAAGTTCTCTCCAGGTAACCAGTGAATTCTTTAAGAAGATATATGGAATCACAACCCATTCTCCTTCTCACTTGTACAAAATATTCAGAATTTTTCAGCATTAATTCAGTCCCAGAAAAATAAACACAAATGGCTGATGCTTCATTTAATATCTTTATAAACATAATAAGTAGATTTTACAAACCAGTTGTAGATATCTCCAACATGGGGCAAACTCAAGACAGAAACATGTTGCAAATAACTCTCATCAGAGCAGAACAGAGAGAACTTCCAGTTTCACTTTTGTTCAGCAGGCCAGTAGAGGAGAGAAGCAGTTTCATTTCAGTAGACAGACTCAAAACTCAGCTTCATAACTGCAGAGCTTAATATAGCTGCAGAGTTGCAAAGCTTATTATAGAGCCACACCCGACCTACTTTTAGTTCCAGTTTCCAGCCTAGGCTAATTCTAGTTTCAGTTTCCAAAATAGTCCTCATTGGCTGATTTAGTTGCTATGCCTATTCATTTGCTCATCTTGTTACCATGCTCTATTCCAGTTCATGAATATACTCTGACACAAAATATATGTGCAAATTACACAATCTATGTTTCTGTCTCATTTCGTACACAGAACATCATTTGAAAGCATGAATGCTCAGGGTTGGAGGCCCATTCAATTTTTTAGTATATGTTTCCTAGTTGTCCAAATAAGGCATAATTTCCCTTTCTCCTTTAGCATGTGTACATGCTAAACCTGGGTACAATGATTTCTCATTGCACGTAGTCAATGTAGCTCTCTCACTTTTTTATGTGCATGCCTCTGGGATCACAGCTGGAGCCATGGGATTGCAGCCAATTTATTTAACAGATTTTCAAGAGCCATCAGCTTTTTTTATTCAACTCGTTAGTTTTTGATATTATTCAGTACTTATGGAAGATGAATAAATCAATCATTGTGTTACTTCCTAATTCTGTAACCACACTTCTTTCAAAAGGCACATCATTAGATTAAAAATGTTTAGTGAAATGTATACACGAAACTGGTATTTAGAGTTTCAGTGAAGACAGTAATTAGTGTACTCCTTGTCATTTCCAGTGTGCCATGAAATATTGTGTCATGTTGTGACTTTATTTTATGGGACCTGTTGCACACCTGTCACTTTAACTCATGTAAAAAGGCTTCTGTATGAGAATTCATGCAGTATCATAAAGTCAGTTTATATTTATTATTCAAGCACTTTACATCTTTGGGTTGACATTAAACTGGGAAAGAGAAGAGAAATCAGTCATCAGCATAAATAGCATTCAACTAAAACAAAGGAGAAAGCAGGAAAATAGTGAAAAAAATGGTCTCCTCCATCATTATCTATTTTTCAACAGAGGTAAGTGTCCCTTCCTCAACTTGCCAAGCAGAATGAACAAAGGTTATTGACAGAATAAACTTGGGCTTGCTGCAGTGAATAAAACAGAGCTGGAAGGAATAGATACAACAGCAGAAAAAATAAAAGTAAAAATAAAAATATCAAAATAATCCTACAGATCATGCTGTGTAGAATTCTCCCTTGAAACTTCTCAAATGCTTCTTAATCCTGCAAAGTAGGCTCCTGTTTTTCAATATTATTTTCAGAGATTTTCCTTTACATTTCTTTAGGCCATATTTTTTTAAAGATTTTTGTAGACAATGGAAGGTGTTACTCCTGATTTTAATATTTTCTATGACAGGTCTTTGCAGTCCCCTGAAGCTTTGCTGAGTGGCTACTCTTCCAAAAAATACTTTTAAAAAAGTTTCATGGGAAGAATTTGAGATTTCTTTCCTTAGATTTAGCACAAATGGGAGAAGTCATGGAAGCTGGAGTCTGCTTCATGATATAAGGAAAGACAAGGTCTTTGCCCAGATCTCTTAACAATGTTGTTATATTTCATTTTTTATAGATAAAAAGCAAAATTCAATCCATCTTACTGAGTAGAATGGGAGGAAAGGAAGGAAGGAAGGAAGGAAGGAAGGAAGGAAGGAAGGAAAGAAGGAAAAGAAAATAATATACAGTATAAGTTCAAACACTAATTAAGCACAAATGAAGGGACATGATGAATATGAGGAGCCAAATTGTTGGCGGCAATATGCTGACTGTAAATCATTTTGACAGGGCTGTAAAGAACTGTGAAATGGTATATAAGTCTAGGTGCTATTGTTATATACACACATACATTGAATGAAGAGATAATTATGAGAATCAAAGTATTATATGTTTTGTTCCCCATGGATCTGTTTAAGTATGAGTAAATATAGATTCAGTTTATGCTTCCTCATCAATATGGGGGCAGGCAGTGCTTGTTCTTATTTTAAATATATGTTGTACATATGATAAGGTCAAATATTTTATTTTGAACTTTTAAGATGCCTGATTTGCTTATAGAAATGATTTTTAGCAAATAAGTGTTTTTCTTGGTCCTTTCTGGAAGGATCATCTGACCATAAAATAATGGGTGTATTGTACTGAACATATTCAGTACAATAAAAGCCAGATAGTTTTGTAACATACCTTTAAAAAATGTCAAATCAACCTGGAACAAATTTCATGGCCACTTGATTTAATTTACAAAATAAGCTGCTATTTGTTGCTTCCATCTGTTATTGTCTTATTTGGTGAGTGAGACTGCAATTGGCACTTTTAAACCTGCAACAAGAGCCCCATCAACAAAACAGAAATGGGTCTGGAAAAGCGAAGAAATACACAAAACAGATCCACGCTGGACTACTTTTTCTTGTCTTTCTTAAACTTTATTGGGTTTAGGCAATCCAGCCAGATTTCTAAATCAAAATAACTTTCTGACTCAAAAAGTCAAATGGAATGAAACGCCTTCTGGTTAGTTTGATGGATTTGGACCCTTTGGCACAATGCACAGATATTGCATTTGATGTACATGTGCATCAGTTGTGGGATTCAAAAAGTTTAACCACCATTTTGGTGGGTGTGGCTTGGTGGGTGTACTTTGTTCGTATGCATACACTTTGTGTGTGTGCACATGCCAAATGTACACTTTGTACAGGCACAGAGGCATTCCAACTCACCTCCTGCAAGCCTGCACTCTCCTGGTTGCTTCAGCAGCTGCCATGTGGCACTTCGCTGTGCTGCACAAAGCAGTTGTGCTTCAAAAGCAGAGGATAAAGGTGAGTATGGGAGCCTGGCCAGGCAGGTGGGCCCAACAGCAGAGTGGTGGAGAGATCTCCTTGGTCTCTTCTGCTCATCACTGCTACCAACTCAGACAAATTGGGCCGAACTGGTAGAATACCACCACTGATGTGCATGTATTTAAAAATTTGAATTAAATCAACCAATAATTAATTCATCTGGGCACCTGAATCAAATGAGAATGATTTTCTGAATTGATTATTTGGAACATTCTGCCAAAAGAAATGAAACCCCCCCGCCCCCAATTTTCTTGGTTTTTAGGAGCTGGCTTGTGGCCCAATGGTGACACTCTACACTGGAAGTGGTTGATGGAGTAAAAGAGAAACCCCACATCTGTGATGTATGTCCTGTTGACTTTCAGTCTTTATTTAATTTATGATTTAATTCTTAGGGGGGCCGATGGTTTAGAAATAAAAATGCGGAGCTGGTCAACTGGAGAGCTGACAGCCTGTGTTCAAGACTCAAGCTTTGCAGAATGTGTTGAGCTCCTATTACTTGCTCCAGCTCCTGCACACCTAGCAGTTCAAAACATACAAAGGCAGATAGATAAATAGGTACCACTTCGGTAGGAAGATCACAGCATTCTATGTACTTTTGGCATAGAGCCATGCTGGCCACATGTCCATGGAAATAGTCGTCAGACAACACTGGCTTCCTCAGCCCAGAAACGGAGATGAGAACTTTGACCTAGAGTTTTTCCCCTATTTAATTATTACTATTTTTAACTGTTTTTGCATGTATCCTTTTATCATCGAATAAAAAGCTGTCATGGCCCTGTCAGAGTCTGAATCCAAGGAGAAAGATGAACAGCTGACAGGGAGTGGGAGTGTGGCTCCGTTGGCTGTGGAGGAGACTGGGAAAGGGCAAAGTCTGGCTGGGCAGAGCAGGGAAGAGATAGAACAAGGGAGACAAAGTTCAGAGGAAGACCCAGGCCCATCCCATCTTCATCCTAAGGCATGCAGGAAGGAACGGCAAAGAGAGCAACATCGGTTGCATGGCTTATGGGGGAGAAAAGGGCCTTGATTCCCTTCATTAGCCACACCTGGGAATGAAAGTTTAAAAGAACTGAATGCTGACTGAGGCAGCTGCTGGGAGCAAACGTGACTTTATCTTGTGTTGTCTTTGCTTATCTGTGTTCCTGGTGTCTTCCCAACTGTGTGAGTTTTGCCATGTCTTCACATCTGGAATTCTTGCTCTTGCCCTGCCAAACTAATTTCCTCAGTTTGGCTTGATTGGACTTAAAGTTACAATTTTGGTTGACCATGTTTTGGATTTGATTCTCTATAGTTGAAGGCTGCTCCTGGGAGAGTTTTTCTCCAGCCAGAATGTAAACAGGACATTGGATGTCTGTAAACAGGACATTTGACAGTAAGATGGGCAGTACATATACATTTAATAAATAAATAAACTAATCAATGGATGGTTGCACTACAATTTCAATGTCAAGAAAAGGTGCAAACAAAGCAAAAACATTGCATTAAAGGGATTTCATTTCCTGAAGTACAAAATTTCCTGGTTAAGTTCTCCAGTGTAAATTTCATCCCAGGCATAATTATCTGAGATCTGTTTTACCCTCTGCTGGTTTTAATGGTGCTTAGGTCTGTCAAATTGATGAGACCTCCAGCCTACCATAGTCATGCTTGTGGAATATTATTTTCACTTCTCAGGGTTGTATCTTCTTCATGATGACTAAGAGCTATGTAACACAGTTCCAATGAGACCCCCAAGGAACCATGTTCTTGTTCTGAAACACAATTATCACAATAATTTTGGAGGCTCCTTGTGGTTGCTCTGATTTGCTGCGTTGATTCACAGCTCCATATTTTCTTTTTGTCAATTCCCTGGCCAGCCATCTGTTCTTTTCCACTCTTCAATGACAGCCGTTTTGTTTCATTTTTTTAAATTTGCTCTTTTAAACTCCATCCCTATATACAGTATAAATTTGGGGGGATTGTGAAGCAGCATAGATGCTCATGATGCTTTTAAGCTAATTTGTTCACTAGGTGAAGTGAAACAAAAATAACACAAAATTACCAACGGTGAAATAATAATTCTATGTCAGAAAATCATGGAAGTTCAAAAGCTGTCAACAAGCTTTGTGAAGCTTAAAATTCACCATTTAGGTCTGCAAATGGTCTATTCTTTGTATGATGGATACACGGACACACACACACACACACACACACACACACACACACACACACATATTTGAGTTCAGTTTGATCCAATAAGTTTCTTGCAAATAATGATATTGTCAAATGAAGATTTACTATTATTGCTGAAACTTCCAAAATGGATTTCACAGCACCCATGCTATGTGCTTACCTTGAGGTAAGCATATGCATTGTGAGGAATCCTATCCCCCTCCCGCTTTTGATTTAGATATTGTTAAGTATTTACCATCAAGAGACAAAAGAAGAGGTATTACCCATTTAATATAATTACTGAATTGTTACAAAGGAAGAGACTTCACTCTTGCTTTTGAAATTCTCTAGCAGGAATAGGGCTTTGAATAGGAGTATATATTGAAACTATGCTCCAATGGATCTGGACCCTAGACAATTTCATATTAAAGTTTCATGAAGAACCTACATAATATTTGCCAAATATGTCTGCAGATGTCAAACAGTGATTCATCACCCTTGGCACATGATGTATCAGCATTTACACAAAAGGGTTTTGACCATTAAGAATGACCAACAAGTCAATAAGATAAAAACATATGCAAAAGCATATGGACTGCACAACTCGATCAGGGAAAAACAATAGATGCAATCTACATAGACTTCTGTAAAGTCTTTGATTCAGTGGTACACGACAAACTACTCATAAAACTAAAATTTTATGGTATCTCTGGACACCTGCATAATTGGATAGCAGCATTCCTGTCAAACAGACAACAAATGGTCAAAATTGGGAGTGTCCTATCAAATTCAGTGTCCTAGGACTAACTCTCTTCATACTCTACATAAATGACCTCTGTGATCATATTAAGAGCAACTGTGTTTCTTCGCTGATGATGTAAATCTATTCAATAACACAGACAATACTGCTACCCTTCAAAAAGATCTTGACTATGTATGAGAATGGTCAAACAAATGGCAACTTCAAATCTCAACAAATAAATGCTCTGTCTTACATAGTGGCAAAAAAAATCAGAAAATAAAATACAAGCTAAATAATCAAGACATTGTTGATGATCCAAACTTTGCCAAGGATCTTGGAATGCTCATCTCTAATGATCTAAGTGCTAGAGCCCACTGTAACTACATAGCCAAAAAGACATTAAGAGTTGTTAACCTAATCCTACATAGCTTTTTCTCTGGTAATATCACACTACTAACTAGAACATACAAAACATTTGCTAGACCAATACTCAAATACAGCTCATCAGTCTGGAACCCACATTACGTATCTGATATTAGCACAGTTGAGAAAGTCCAGAAATATTTCACAAGAAGAGTTCTCCACTCCTCTACTCATTGCAGAATACCTTATGCCACCAGATTTGAAATTCTAGGCATAGAAAACCTTGAATTACGCCGTCTTCAGTTTATCTAAGTATGGTATATAAAATCATACATTGCAATGACTTCCCTGTCAATGAATACTTCAGCTTCAATCATAACAACACAAGAGCACACAATAGATACAAACTCAAGGTTAAACGCACAAACTTGATTGCAGGAAATACGACTTCAGCAACAGAGTGGTCAATGTCTGGAATACTCTACCTGATTCTGTAGTTTCTTCCCCAAACCCCAAAAACTTTAACCTTACCTACTGTCCCTGACTTGTTGTTTCCTTTATTTTTCTTATATGTACCCATTTCATGTATTCATAATTATGTATATACTTGTACCTATTATCTTGTAAGCAATTGACAAATCAAAATGAATAAATAAACTATAAATTAATTACTCAATTGTCATAAAAAATGTAATCCAGGAAGAACATCCTCTTGAATACATGAACAGCTGGCTTGGCTAAACAGAAGAATCAATGGACAGTTGATAAGATAAGAAAAAGAAGGATATGCTACACTTTGTTACAAAACACTCTTGATGTCTTTTGTAACTGAACATTATTAGATCTGACCATTGTTGAACAGTCATTCTTCTATTTGGGTCCAGTGCAATAAAATTTTCATTTCAATCTGGAAAACTTTATTCCAAACCATAAAAGTAGTTGCAATAAACAGATTGAAGTGAAATAGATTTTACCTCCCAGGAAGAGGCTGTGCAGTATTTTATGCCAATTTAAAGAAATCTCTGCAGTAGATTAATTTGATGAGTTTTAACAGCATACACAGGGTTTGAATTACCTGATGCTACTCCAAAATTTGTGCCTCTGGATCACCTTCGAGCTGTTACAAGATAGTTATTTTATCCATAAATGTATAGCAGCATAATCAACATGTCTTCAGTGAATGTGTTTGTGTTGCAATTTGTTTTTATTAACATGGGATAATGTAGCAGAGTCTGAACATGATATATTGCTTATTTTTTATAAGAATGAAGTTGGTGGGCTTAATACCTGAATAATCATCAGATTTTACTAAAATAACACACTGTGATTTTATCTTTGGTTCATAATGTGAAATGCATCTACTCCTTCAAAATTATATTGCAGAGCTTTGAATAATTATTTTGAATTCATTTGTATAATTCAGCCATTCTGTTTTATATGTACTTAAGCAAACAGCATCTTTTGTTCATATACTTAGACAGCTACAAATGACTTTTAAAAATCATTTTTCTCCTGTTTTACAAGTTTAATACAAATGAATATTTCTCCCATTCCTTTTAAAGCTGACTTCATGCA
>BLBF01000045.1:14205910-14219267 GCA_015471245.1 Laticauda colubrina
TATCTGTGTGCCTATCTGACTAACGCTGCACATTCTGTTTAGCTTGTTTACCTAACCCTGGTTGGGGAACCCAGGCTTAACAGATACATCTTGCATGAACACCATGGTTTGTCAGTCAGGCAAGAAGAGGAAGTCCATGTTTACTCGTTCAAGCCCTGGCAAGGTGAAGAAGGCCAGAACCAGCATCCCACCCCCTGACACTGACTCTGATGGTAAAGCTGCTACTGCTGTGGTGGACCAGCCCCAAGGCCCTCAAGCCCCTCAAAGCCCTGCTGCTGAAGGCCCTGATGTTCAAGCCCCTGAAGGCCCTGATGCTGAAGCCCCTGAAGGCCCTGAACAAGCTCCTGAAGGCCCTGATACTGAAGGCCATGAAGGCCCTGCTGAAGCCTCTGCCAGAGGGAGGAAGAGGCAAGGGAAGAAGAAGGGAGAGAGGAAACAGTACACCATTTCTGAGAAGCATGGGGATGATGTGCTGGAATGGCTGAGGGAGAAAGAGTACCTCTGGAGAAAGGGCCACAGACTGTATCGGGACACCAAAAGAAGCAGGCAGCTTGGAGAAACAAAGGCAGAGAGCCTGGGGTACACTGCAGAAGTACTCCTGGGATGGGAAGCACATGCACTCCTGGTATGGGAAGCTACACCTCAAGAAATCCGAGCAGGCCACTGTCAAGCTCACTGACCAGGAGATGTACGTCATGGCCAAGTGCAGTTTCCTGGAGGGTGAGATTCGCCACTAAGGAGCAGCCCCTCTGAGACCCCTCTCCCTCAGACAGCCCACAGACAGCCAGTCCTCTTCCAGCCAGGAGCCAGCTACCCTGTCCAGACAGGCGCCTTCAGAGGGCCCCACAGCAGAGACCCCCTCAACAGCTGCACTCCCCATTCTGGTGAACTTGGAGGATCCCGTGGAGGATGACATCCTGCTGTCACAAATGGAGGAACAAGCGGCAGCCACCAGAGGCCAATCCCCCCCCCCAGCTCCAGAGGATGCAGGCAGAGAGGCAGACTGGAGGGCCAGAATGACAGTGTGCTGTTGGAGATCAGGGACATAATGAAGATCAGCAGAGAACTCCTCTCTCAGCTGGTCCACAGCGACATACCATCCTCGGACCAGAAGCCCTTCATCATCTACATGAGCCAGACCCTGAGGGATCTGCCCGAAGCCGAGTACCAGGTGATGAAGCAGAAGATCACAGCACTTCTGCACAACCCTCAAGTCCCAGCTGAAGCTGCACCTACCCAGTTCAGGTCTGCTCCTCCACCCCAGGCGACGTCACAGCCCTTCCACAGCTTTCAACAGCCCCTCACCTACCAAGGCTACGACTACCAGGACTTCCCACAGCAGAAGCATAACTTCCTAGTCCAGGCCCAGGTTCATCGGACGCCACAGACGTCACTCCTCACCCAGCTGCAGACCAGACAGCCCCAGTACACTCATCCCAACCCTTCCTCCACCCCAGAGCCAAGCTCGTCAATGGACAATCTCTCATCAGTATTGGGCCTGACATCTCAAGTCCTTGATGAAGGGCCTCTCAACCTCATGGGACTGAGTCAGCTCTCGGATAGCGTCCTGAACAAACCACCACCTGTTGTACCCTCGAGGCCAAGCACCCCAATGCCGCATCAGATCAGCACTCAAGCCACATCCACATCCACATGGACATGACTCAGAGTGACTCAGAATAGTTTCAGAGACTGAGTTGTTTACTTAATAAAGTAATAAAGTTTACTTAATAAACTTAATAAAGTTTATATTTACTTAATAAACTTAATAAATTTTACCTAATTAATTTTGTTTACTTAATAAAGTAATAAAGTTTACTTAATCAACTTAATAAAGTTTATCTTTACTTAATAAACTTAATAAAGTTTATCTTTACTTAATAAACTTAATAAAGTTTATGTTTACTTCATAAACTTAAAAAAGTTTATCTAATTAATTTTGTTTACTTAATAAAGTAATAAAGTTTACTTAATAAACTTAATAAAGTTTATGGTTACTTAATAAATTTAATAAAGTTTATGGTTACTTAATAAACTTAATAAAATTTACCTAATTAACTTTGTTTATTTAATAAAGTAATTAAGTTTACTTAATAAACTTTACTTAATTAATTTTGTTTACTTAATAAAGTGTTGGTAAAAACTTTGAAAAAATGGTTAAACCTTTGCATGCTTGTGGGATAGATAAGGATTGTTGTGGGATAGATAAACCTCCGGACTTACGCTTGTAGTGCAACCATAGTGGGACTGTATGGTCCACCATCCCAGCTGCCACACATATTGACCTTTATTATCAATAACAATTTATTCAGTGATCAACACATTTTAAAATCAACAAAGCTGTTTATGAATGCCCTATTCATTGTAGGATCCCACAACATACATTTCATTAGTACATTAGTACATTTCATTATACATTAACAAGCATACAACAACACAGTAATGCAGTAATGTTGTTATGGCACAATCTCATCAGTGTTATGCAACAGTCTCAAGGAAGCATCCATTCTAATCATCTATCATCCTGTCTTGCCACTCCACTGCTCCAGCTGGGGAGTTGCACCAGTGTCTCAGGAGGTTGTGCTGCTTCTTCCCTTCACGTGAAGCTCTGTTGGGGCCTTGTACATCCACAGTGTCCATCAGGTTACGTCCTTGCCTCCATTCACCAGGCTCCATGTCCCCATTCCCTTGTTGATGGTCGACAAGTCTGTTCTGCAACACTGGGTAGCGGGTGCGCATGAGATTGTGCAGGATGCAGCAAGCTTCCATGATGTTCCTCACAGTCTCTGGGTCATGCTACATGGTGGTGAGAAGTACCTGGAACCTGTTGGCCAGGATGCCGAAGGTATTCTCCACCACCCACCTTGCCCTGGACAGCCTGTAGTTGAAGATCCTCTCTTCACGGGTGAGGTATCTTGAACTGTACGGCTTCATGAGGTAGGTTCTGAGGGAGAACGTGTCATCACCAATGATGAAGTAGGGCACATCTTGTGTGTCATTGGGTAGGGGGTCTGGACCTGGAAAACCCATGATGAGGTTGCATTCCAGCCCCTCCTTGAGGTCACTTGCGTTGTATACCTGGCCATCTGAAGCTGACCCGTTGCCTAAAGCATCGATGTAGATGAACTTGTAGTCAGCATCAACCATGGCAAAGAGGATTATACTGAAGAAGCCCTTGTAGTTGTAATAAGTGGACCCTGAGTTGGGTGGAGCTTTGCAGGCCATGTGCTTCCCATCTATGGCTGCAATGGTGTGGGGAAAGTTCCACCTCTGATACCAATCTTCTGCAAGTTTTATCCAGCCTTGTTCAGTGGTGGGGCACTTGAGGAGCTCCTCCACATATTCTTCAACAATGGCCTCTACCACTTCTCTGACGACTTTGCTGATGCTCTTGTGTGGCACCCTCCATGCATACTGCATGTTTCTGTATGTGGTTCCAGAGGCCTGGTGCCACAGAGTCAATGCCACCTTCAGTCTAGGGTCCAGGTTGGGACGGAAGTTGGTGCTCGGCTTGGTCAACCTGGGTCTCAGACGCTGTACAAGTTCATCAAACATGGCTGGTGGCATCCTCATGAAGTGATGGAATGCACGAGGGTCTTCATTCCTCAGCTCCACCATCAACTGGTCATACAGTCCAAAGTCCATTCTTCTCATGATCCATCCTCGGACCCACACAGCTCTTGGACGTCTCCTTCTTCTCCTTCTTCTCCTTCTGTCTAAGACTTGATACAGTCTGAACAGGTTTTGGTTCTGCTCTTGAATGAGTGCAGCTATCATATGGACTCTTTGATCATCCATGGTGGAGAACAATTGATGATATTGAAGACCAAGACCAAGGGTGATGTGGTCTGTACACCACGGGTGCTCGACTCATACTGAGATCCAGATGATTTTCTCCCCCTTTTTCCAAAATATTGGTTGTCCGCTAGGTGTCCTTCTACATACTCTGGACAAACTCCAGACATCCTAAATATATGAGATACATCCCAGATACAAACGCTTTGTCCGTTTTGAATACTTTATATACGAGATGCATATGCTTACATCCTTTCTATTTCTGTGCTACTAACGATGTATAGACGTTCCATGCACCTTTTCTTTCCTCCCTCTTTCCATTTTCAGCTGCAGCGGATGTGAGTTGTGAGGATGCCCAGAGGATGCAGAGAGGATACAGCGGACGTTTAATGGATGATAACAGACATAGAACATCTGTTGCTCTTATATGTCGCGGATTTACATCGTACACAGCGGAAAGTTTATCCATTCTAAAAGTTTTGTGCAGCTCAAAACTTTTTGCGTGGATGAAATCATAGTGGACGGATGCTCCATGGATAGAGCGTATGAAACAGATATGCAATGAGCACACAATGGATGCATAGCGTTTTCCAACGGATGGCAATCTTTTTTTTTTACATTTTACATCCTCTTTGTATCCGTAAGTGCAGTGGGACAAGGCACTAAACAGTTGTCTTCTCATCCTCATTTTATAGATGCATTTGCCATATCCTTATTCACTCACTATTTGCCAGGTTTACAAGGACCACAGATCAATTTTATTCCTCCTAAACCCTCTGATTCCAATTCAATGCAACAGATAACTTTGCCAATTTCTCAGTATATTGTAGATTTGCCAAGCCCTGACATACAACTACAGCTAAGTAGGTTACACACAGTTTATGCCTAGCTATTTTGTTCTTGTTTTCAACCTTCAATTATTAATTTTTATTATTTTACCTTTTCAGATAGCTCAACATATTACATTACTAATATTATATACAATATTATATTTTTTTAAAAATAAATGAGTTAACATTGCTTTTTAGATATTTTGGTTTTGCAACAGTTTGGAAATGTTTGTTTAATTCTATACTCATTTTCCTTACAATATTTAGACAGTGAAGTTACAGTTGTTCATATTTATAGTCTCTATTTCTTTATCATTTTTTCTGTTTGCCAGTCAAATACTAAAATGAATATATTTCATTATATTGTAAGATAACCTAATATGAGAGCAGGTTGCTAATAGTAAATGTTATTATTAAGTATAACATTGGTATTTATCTTCTATAAGTTACACCTATGATGGGCAGATCATAAATCAATATATTCCACTGAAAAGGACATAGCAACCCATTCCAGTATCCTGCAAAGAAAACTGGTTGGATAGTCAGAAAACCAATTACAGATGGATAATTCTGGTGAAATGCTCTGGATCACAAACTGTCAGGCATGGGGGAAAAATACAGAATAATGGGCTAGAGTAAAACACTGCAGAACAAAACATAGTAGCAAACTACTTGTCCATTATTGTCTACAGAAATATGTATTCGTAAATTCACCGGGAGCATTCCTAAATCTGAAAATTTAGCCTTGGTATCTCAGTTAATTGGAAATTTAAATTATTAAGAAGTTTCTTTTTCAATAAATAACAAAAAGGGGAAAAAGCAAGACCAATTAATAAAATGGTTGGAAGCAGATTCTTAGTCACTATTTTATTTATTTTAAAAATTTACATGGCCTCCCCTTTACTCTCAGTGACTCTGGGTGTCTAACAAATTCTCAGTCCAGTTTCCTTCACAAGGCTGATGTGAAATTAAATTAGGGAGTGTCCCCCTCCATCCATGTTCCCTTTTGTAAATATATTAATAAATGAATACATATATGTGTTTGTGTGTCTGTCTGTCTGTCTATAGACATTATGTTTATACAGATAGCTCTACCTAAGTTTTAAGCAGCAGTCAATTCTAAATTCTATAAGAATTTCAAAAGGAATTTCAAAGTTGGTAAGTAGAAAACAAGTCCATTCAGTGCTAAAAGTGGTGGGTAATGTGTAAATTATACATAGTCGAAATATCATTTCTATGTTAGGTGATCTGATTCTTAAAAACTGTCTCAGTGAAATGAAAAGATGAGAAAAGAGATATACAAACCACAGGAGAAGAGATAAACTTCTTTAAATTAAACACTGCAATGCGGGGGGGAGGGGGGGAAGTCCTATCTTTTTTTTCTTGCCAATTCTCTGATGAAAGACAAAATGCTTTTGAAATGACTTGTGAAGGTAAGAAAATATGTGATTATATTTTCAAGATATGCTCTCTACATTCTGCAATGT
This sequence comes from Laticauda colubrina, assembly GCA_015471245.1. NCBI lineage: Eukaryota > Metazoa > Chordata > Lepidosauria > Squamata > Elapidae > Laticauda > Laticauda colubrina. The sequence goes on from BLBF01000045.1 coordinate 14,212,023, forward strand.
GGTATTCTTTTGCTTATATAGTAGTTGATCAAAGATATGAATGTCCCCTTATTTCCCTTTATAAAAATATTTCTAGCAAACTGTCTTGCTGTTCCTTATGCTTCAGTGAATGACACAAAGAGTGCATATGCAGATAAATGTATGCATGTATATGTGTGCACACACATACATGCACACACACACACATAAACAGAACCAAAGACCAGAATGCACTAGGAAAAGGGGAAAGCTATTTTAATCCTATTTTCTGTGCATATCTCAATAGAGAGCCATACAATTAAAGGGAGTCTATAAGACCATGTAGATCATTAAAAAAAAATCCTAAGATCATTAAGAAAACTAAGATCATTAAAAAAAACCTAAGATTGTGGCATCTGGCCCTCTCAATTCCTGGTAAAGAGATGGGGAAGAAATAGAGACATTGACAGATTTTATTTTTCTGGGCTCCAAGTTCACCGCAGATGGGAACTACAGCCAAGGAATTAAAAGATGCTTGCTTCTGGGAAGGAAAGCTATGGCAAATCTAGACAGCATACTAAAAAGTAGAGACATCACCCTGCCAACAAAAGTGTGTATAGTCAAAGCTATGGTTTTCCCAGTTGCAATGTATGGCTGTGAAAGTTGTACCATAAGAAAGACTGAGTGCCAAAGAATGGAGGCCTTTGAACTCTGCTGGAGAAGACTCCTGCAAGTCCCTTGGACTGCAAGGCGATCCAACCGGTCAGTCCTAGAGGAGACCAATCTTGACTGCTTTTTAGAAGGCCAGATCCTGAAGAAGAAACTCATGAGAAGGAAGGAGTCCCTGGAGAAGAGACTAATGCTGGGAATAATTGAGGGCAATAGAAGAAGAGGACAACATAGAATGAGATAGCTGAATGGAGTCATTGAAGCAGGGGGCATGAGCTTAAATGACACCACTTTGCAACTAACAACAACAAGAAGACCGTACATCCAACTACATCCTCAGTTTAGAACATAGTTGAAAGCATCTTAGACCTGTCTCTTTTCTCCAAGAAAAGGAGTCATTTACCTCTTAGTGTAATTGATTTCAAAGTTGTAGTGCTCTGTAAAGGTTTTTTTTCCCCCTAACATTTTGTCTAACACACTGTAAAGAAGCACTTCAAATCCATTCATATGGACTCTCTGAAAAGAGCAGAAAAACATTCATAAGTCTAATGACACCCTTCTGAATATAAGAACTCCAATTCAATTTTATGCATTTCCAGTTTACAGTTGGCAGGTGCACTGAATTAATGGAGGAATAAGAAAATGCATATTGTAAAGGGAATGTGAAATTAACCTATTTCATATAGATCTTCTTGGCGGCGTTGGAGAAATTTTCATTTTATTGTGTAACTATTGATGCATTGTTGAGTATAATGATGGATTAATATGCAACAGCTGTTGCAACTTCATAATTGTTTCCTAAGTACATAGGTAGGATTGGATTATTTCTTTTTAATTGTGCCATTCACACTGTAACTGCTAATATTTCCCCCATTCAAGATTAGTCACATATTGAATTGGTTTTCCTAATAAGTATGATGTGAGCCATGAAAATTTGGATACACCTGGCTGCTGGGGAAAAAAAAAACACATGCACATTGAATGAGCTCTTAATATGAACTCTCATTACCCAAGTGAAAACACTGAGTCCAGAATTTCTGTAATATGAAATACTGTATTCTGCAAAATAAAACGTTTTCTAGTGATTTGGGTACATTTACTATAATATACTCTTCTGCCTCAATTTTTCCTATAATCTTTTCTTACTTTGTGTCCTTTAGTTCTGGTGTTTGCCTTTGTGCACCATGAAGGTTGTGATGTTTTAAAATTAGTTGTAGTGAAAAGAATTTAAAAAGCTGATATGATTTTGAATATCATTTTCCAAATATTGTTGGAAAAGGAATGCACAGAATGAATGCCTCTTATCAGGAAACAGGGTTAAGCCATAGCAAGTGCTATGGTCAAGGGCAGGCACATTGAAAGAGAGGCAGAGTCAATATGTGGACAAAGAACTTTTTTCAAAAAAAAAAAAAACTAGGCAATTTTGAACTAAAATGCTTAAAAAATGGCTTCTATGCAAAGAAAGTTTAAGCAGCCTTCCTAAAAGGTAGTATTCAGACTGGCAAGCAAAAAAAACATGGGAACTGTTTGCTGGTGGCTTTCTTTAGCCACAGTTGGTTTCACATCCATTCTCTCTCTCTCTCTTTCTTTTTTTTACACAGTCTCTAAATAAACTTTATTTCAATCTATTATATGAATTAGACAACATGCAACCCATGTGGAATTGCAGAATTCATATGAATTGAATTCTGCAATTCCACACAGGTTGCATGCTGTCTTAAATGACATGATAGCTAACCTGAATTGGCTCATGTTTTTTATATGGGGGGGATATATTTTCAATGTTAATTTATATGCTTGATATAAAATACTCAAGGCATTGATAGTAAGAGCCTTTAAGGAGCAAAACATTGTGAAGATTAACTTGCCATTAGGCTGAACACAAATATATTTCCCAAGACTGGAAACTTGCTGTTAACATAAATACATCCGTTCAAATTTAAATTTTACAAAATTCAATAAAAGATAGTTGTTTTTTTACCTTAAACCCTAATAATTTCCTTGTTTCCTCCCTTTGAATTTTTCCTTTATTATCCAGTGAATAAAGTTGTCCTCTTTATTTGAAGAGTCATATTATATTATTGTTAGACTCTCTTGCTAACCACAATTTGTGAATTTCCCTCAATTACTTTGGTTCACCTCTAATAAGATGCACAGTTAATTGTATGTGGTTTTTCCACCCTGCTTGATTACTATATTGGACTATGTTGTGGATCTAATTAGATTTTGCACTTAATAAATACAGCTTCTATTGAACCTTGTGGTAGCATTGCCATCTGAGACTATTTTTCAATTATCATGGCAACCTCCATTCATCACTATAGAAAGTGCAACAAACAATTTGTCCTCTAGTCATATTATAATCTTTTCTCCATTCTTTTAGCCTCTTCTAATTAACATGAGCACATAAAGAGCTATTACTGCAATTTCAAGAACATAACCTATAGTTGATTTCTTTCATGCCTCTTTTTATATTTCTCTAAGTCTATAATGAAAATGTTATATATTAAACTTTATGATGAGTTTATTCCCTTTCAGCTAATTATATTTTTGCATTGCAAAGTTCCCTGCACATTGTCCTGATTCCCTATATCTTCTTAATTTTCTTCTGCAGGTAATATTGTTCTTGAAGACTTTTCTTACTTTCCAGAAGAATCAATGTGCCAAATGGCATGTAAAATCATTTTAAAAGTTCTTTGTCAAAGTTAGATGATTGGGAATCTACATGAGGCAATGCAATATTGAAATACGACAAGCCAGGCAAACTAGGTTCAAGAAAAATGGGCTAAGAAATTTGTTTTGGAATTATATCATATCAATGATATACTAAATAATAATATCAGAATTTTCAAAGGAAAAAATGACAGCATTTTGTGGTATGTCCATGTTTCCACTAGATTTATCCATGTTGTCATTTGTTAATAAGTTCACTTCTTAACAAGTTCTATTCTTTAACTTCTCAGCCCCATGATTTTTATACCTAGCTGAGCTAACTTGTGTAATTCCAAATATGTATAAACACATTTATCCATTTGATCAGTAAAATGAACAAAAGGTTCAGCTACTAAAACATATCTATCATCTATTGACAGAGAGTCAGACAGACACATCGATGTAGAGGTGTGTAATTAGGATGTATGTTAGCACAATGACAAGTCAAAGATATGAAAAAAGCTGAAATGTTTTATTAAAATAGAGAAGGAGAGCCAATATCTGTGGCTTGGATAAAATGATGGATTAGGAAATATCAGAAAATGTGGAGAGAACAGGTCCATAGAATCTCCAAGAATTGGCCCTGATTAAAATTAAATAGGAGGAAACTGTATCCCTTAGTCATATTAAGTAAACATTCCTGTCATCTTTGTCATTCTTTTTTTAATGGTCTTGCTAGCAAGGTGGGATTTGACATCAAGATGTCAAATGGAGAAGATCCCAAAGTTATTGGGTGGAGAAGATCCCAAAGTTATTGGCTTGGGAGATACTCATCTCCAAAGGACTCCTTTCTTGCCAAAATGCAAGAATAGAATGACAGATAACTAAAGTATGTGTTCTTTATGACATTTAAAGTTGCGGTCCTAGGTAGCCATTTTATATAGCCAGCCCAGAATATGAAGGGAAAGAGAGTTCAGTCATTTTCTATATTGATCATTACTGAATGTATCATTTTCCATTTCAGTACATATTAACCTTACAGTCAAGGCCATCATGAGCAATTAAGGCTGCATGTCACTTGAGGATAAGATCTGTTTTCATCTGTGATATCTGTTTCCAAGGATTACACAGTGTTTACTTTATCATGATATGAAAATGGAGAGTCAAATGATGATTCTTCACTTCTGTTTCATCTAATGTGATCTGGACCACTGTTTTTAAATTTGCAACAGACACACACCTTCAGAAAGACCAGTGAAGGTCTCAATTAGTCATCTGAGGAAAAGGAACCAAATTCTGACAATTGTTAAATTGGCAAACATCTCTTCCCCATAGCCCATTTGCAAACAATTATGGGTTATGTTGTTATTAGTTTAGGCTTAACATGACCCTTTGGACAAATTTTTGTGTAGAAAATTAGAGGAAAAGGTATGGAGTCATTTTTTTAGATCTGAAGAAGGATCTTTTCCTTCAGTTCTGAAAACCATCTGGGATCTCAGAAATCCAGGAGACACCTTTCACTTCTTCAAAATTTTCACATCTGTTCTTAAGATATCACAGTCCCCAAGTTTTTTAGACTGATGTCAGATAAATACTACAGCTCTGTAGCTACAAGGTTGGGAGTGAAGTCTTATTTGGGAATCCGGAATTTTTCCTTCATTAATGTTTAAGAAGATAATTTAAAATAGCAGAATGCCAAAATAGGGTTGAAAAATATCTGGGGGATTTAAACTCTTGTGTCAATATAGGAATACAGAAAGAACCACCATTATCAGATGAGCATTTTCAGAGGAAATTTCACAGGTGGCAGAAAACTAAAACAGATCATATATTGCCCATGTTGGTCATTCCACAAAGTTGCTTCTCATGGAGCACCAAGACATGAAGAATGCTCGACAATGACTAAAATACCTGGATATCTGGAAAGTACAAGATTTTTCTCAGCATTGTTATCTAATTTGTCTCTGCCCCTAATGTTATGGGACATTCTAATCCAGATCTTCACCATGTAGAGTTCATAGTTTTCATAACACCATCTCATAATCTTCTTCTACAAACCATATTAAATTAATTGCACTACAACACCATTGCTCATTTTTGTCTGTTCTTTATATTTTTCTTCACTGCTTTTTTAGAGAAGCTAACAATGAAAAGGCAACTGTTCCAAATAAACTGAGTATATGCATTATTTTATTACATTTTATTACTCACTGCAAATGACTATAGCAATAAATACTTAATGAAACCAACTTTTAAAAAGTGGATTTTATATAGATTCATGTAGTCGTATGAGAGCTTAATATTTTAAAAGCATTTTTTTTAATGGAATTGTTAATTCATCAGACCATGCTGGAGAAGAACTCAGAGTAGGGTTGTATAAATTATGGCACAGGTCCTGATTAAACATCATGCTGTATAAGATATAGCATATAGCCCCAGATAAATCAGCACCTCTGCTAGTAAATGATTGGGGTTCCACTTGAATGGTGGAAAATGATAATAATTCATCATGAGGAATGGTGACTTCAAGAAGTATTGTTGTAGCTCAGTGGTACATCATCAGTCTTACATGCAGAAGGCCCAGTTTCAGTCTTAAGCATCCTGAGAAAACCTGAATTTAAAATATTGAAAAGGCATCACTAATAGATGACAAGAGGTAGATACACCATGGAGTCTCATCAAACTCACCATTATAGTTCTTTTCTTTTTAAATCAGATGAGATTTTTTTTCTCCACCATTTTCCCTAAAGGACTAGTACGCTTGCCTTTTCTGTGTCTTGATACCTCTTTTTTTTTTTTTTTCAGAGGTTGGAAATTGCTGCCTCTGTAGTTTTTGACCATAAGAAATGCAACATTCATTTTGATCATGTGTGTTAGAACAGAACATTGCCTGGGTACACCATCATGGAGGTAGTCTACACTTCATATCCATTAATGTTGTATATCAGTGTTTTCATGACTTCTGTAGATGCCATATACTAAATAAATACATAAAATAAAGAAAAGGATGGAAACTACCGTGAAAAAGATGGAGTGCCAAAGTAGGGATGCACACCAGAGGTGGCATTCAGCAGGTTCTGACAAGTTCTGGAGAACTGGTAGTGGAAATTTTGAATAGTTCGTAGAACCAGTAGCATAAATTTTGAGTAGTTCCAAGAACCAGCAAATACCACCTCTGACTGGCCTCACCCCCATCTATTCTTTGCCTCCCAAGGCCCACCTGATCAACTGGGTTTTTGTTTGTTGCCCTGCACAGGAGAATAGAGCTGAAAAGCAGGTTAGTGGGGTGGAGAGAGAACGAAAATTTACAGTATCCTTCCCCTGCCATGCCTACCAAGCCACACCACCAAGCAACGCCACAACTACCAAGCAATGCCCACAGAACCAGTAGTTCTGTTCTGCACACTTTTCCCATCAGTCAACTGACAATCCAGACCATCCTCAACTCTTCATTCCAAGGAGAAAAGCTATTGACATAGGAGATTAGCTCCTAGCCTAATTTATTTTACACAGATAGCAGAAGCAAGAAAATGAATCTGTTGCCCCTCCTTAAAAAAGGTGGTATAAATGCAATGTGTATGTATATATATATATATATATGTTTTTTTAAGTTATCGCGGGTACTTACATGTGTGCTGTTCAGCTTCCTTCGGGTATTATCCCACGTCATTGTAGTTCTGTTAAAGTTGTAGCAACGTTTCAGCAGAATCTCATCTGCCATCATCAGGCTTCTGTATGGATGTGGGTCTTACAGCTCCTGGTTTTTAAATTTGAGGCTGATTCATTCTGATTGGCTGGGAGCCTGGACCTATTTCATTGGACTTGGAGTTTGATTGATTGGTGTTCCTGGTTTCTTCTGTCTGTTTTGTGGCTTTGATTGGCTGGCAACAGTCTGTTCTTGTGTTGGAGGCTTTCAGTGCAACTTACAACTTGGAGAGCTGAAACTGAAAATACTTATAAAAATGA
>BLBF01000045.1:14224267-14248303 GCA_015471245.1 Laticauda colubrina
TCCCCCCCCCCCCATGTAGTGGTTAAAGAAATGAAAATGAAAGGAATATGTCAAGGAAACTATCAGAATAAAACTTCAATTAAAACTACTTGACATTATAAATTTCTAAATTACATCTATATTAAAAAAGATGAGATCATAAGGAGACATGAAAGGCTATAAATGAGAAAGACAAATGAATTCCATTCATCAACTCAAAAGACAAAAGAGCCTTACATTTCAAATCTGTGATTCAAATGTAGGGTAGATAAAGGCCTCCCTACACAGCTTATTTTGCTCTGAAGATTTTTATATATAAAATGGAAATTATATCATATTTCCTACAATTTAAGACCATTATGCCATATCTTGAATTATGGGATAAGACATTTCAGCCATCTTCTGTATGTCAGCCTTTCAGATAGTATGGGTGACTATTTCATGTTGCTGCTCTTTGGACATCTGTATAATCAAACTGAATAATATCAAAGCATTACTTCAAACTAGACCAGGGGTATCAAACTCAACTTCACTGAGGGCAGCATCAGGACTATGGTTGACCTCCTGCAGAGGTGGTATTCAGCAGATTCTGACCAGTTCTGGAGAACCGGTAGCGGAAATTTTGAGTAGTTCGGAGAACCAGCAAATCCCACCTCTGACTGGCCCTGCCAACCCCATCTATTCTCTGCCTCCTGAGTCCTAGCTGATCAACTGGTCTTCTTTGGTTGCTGTGCACTGGAGAATGGAACTGGAAAGCAGGTTAGTGGGGTGGGGAACGAATTGGATTTTGCAGTATCCTTCCCCTGGAGTGGGATGGGAATGGAGATTTTGCAGTATCCTTTCCCTGCCATGCCCACCAAGCCATGCCCACAGAACCGGTAGTAAAAAAAAATTGAATCCCACCACTGACCTTGGTGTGGCCAACTGGCTGGGCATGTCCAGCTTGATGCCACTCCCCAAATTGCTGGTATGTTTCTTCTTCGCATTGGGCAGACAAGGGCACAGCGACACAGGCTATCCCTTTACATTTTCCAGGGTGACCCCAACAGGCCAGATTCGACCACATCATGGGCCAGATCCAGCCCATGGGCTTTGTGTTTGACACCCCTGAGTTAGACCATCAGAGTAATCTGCCTTGAGGAAGACTCTCAACCAGTGGTGGGATTTAAAATGTTTACTACTGGTTCTGTGGGCATGGTTTGGTGGGCATGGTAGGGAAGGATACTGCAAAATCCCCATTCCCTCCCCACCCCACTAACCTGCTTTCCAGCTCTGTTCTCCTCTGCAGGGCAACAAAAGAAGACCCAGCTGATAAGCTGGGACTAGGGAGGCAGAGAATAGCTGGGGGCAGGGCCAGTCAGAGATGGGATTTGCCGGTTCTCCAAACTACTCAAAATTTTCACTACCGGTTCTCCAGAACAGGTCAGAACCTACTGAATACCACCTCTGCTCTCAACTTGAGACAAACTGAGACACTCATTGAAGTGGACAGATTTAATCAGTTTGGTAACATGGGAGATAGTCCGTCATGCACTAGAACCCTTTTAACCATCTCAGTGAATCATGATTTTAAGAAGGACAAACTTTACTCATGCAATGAAAAGGCTGACAGACAATAGTCAAAATAACCAACAATGGATAAAAGCAATGTGTGGTATACTACAGCAGAACTTTGAAAATGTGCATGTTTTTTTTAAAATCAAACATGCCAAATGGATGTTTTTGAACTTGTCATATTTTGCACACCCCTCCTGCTTTTGGCAAATTGTATTTTATTCATGTGAAGGGGGATAATGAATGGTCAGTCAAAGCCAGACCAGTTTTGCATGGGAGCTTTCCCTATCAATGGAACAAATTTTCTTTAATGAAAAAATAATAATTTAAATTTTGGAGACATGCCTTCTTCAAAGCAATTCTAAGCATGCACAATATTTGAGTTTTACGTTATTTAAGAAATCTAAATTTTATAGGAGCATCTTTAAAAATTATTGCATCATATACAGCATACACATTTAAAAGATCTTCCCCACATTACTTGCTCTCTAGAAAAAAGGCTGGGCTTAACATTTAAAGAGATTTCTTTTTATTATTATTATTATGTTACAAATTCTCTTTTATCTTTGCTCATTTTCAGAGAAAATTTGGCTTAGCTATAAATTAATAGGTGTTTGATTGAAATCAATGACTCACTCACACTTAATTTTTTGAGACAAAGCTTAGGCTGTATAAACCTTTTGGTTATTGTTTTCCTCAAGCAACTCTGTTTTAATTTGCATGCATTAATGCTTGTAAAATAAAAGAAGGGAAGCTTGGCATTCTTTCCTACTTTCTTTGTCTTTGAACACAGATTAAATAAGTGAAGGTATGGTCCATGAAACAAAACCTGTAGAAAAAAAGTCATTTGCGTATTATATGGTTGTGAATGTGTATGTGTGTGTGTTTGTAAATAAATAAATAATAAATAAATATGCAGCAACAGCAGCTGATCATTCTTTTCTAGCTCTCCTTGGCAAATTTCTCAAGCAGCTGTGCTAGCAATTGTGAGAGGCTGCATTATTTGAAGGCTCACGAAGGGTTTTCAGAGTTGCCTCATTATTTTCTTTGTGATTTTCAGATTTTGTGAATGAATTCACACCCAAATCCCATGAGACATCCATAAAAGAGAAGATGGACTCTTTGTGGTAATGGGGATTATTGTAGAAAAAAACAGTAACCAGGCTAGGCTGGTTGAATAGCAGTTTTCAATGGAAATATCTTTTGAGAAGCAAGTGAATGGCATTTCATTTCTTGCTCCTACTTGGCTATATTCACTAAGGTACAGGGCTTTTATCTATATGAGTTTTCAATACAGAAATAAATATTATTAAAGTTCCAGACAACTTTCTAATTTGGACAACAGGGTACAGCAAAATAAACAGGAGCCCAAAATGTCTGCCCACCCACGCCCCTCAAAATGAATGTCTTTCATTTCAGATAAAATTCCATTCAAATATTATCTCGGAAAAAAAACTGAATGAACATTTTAAGAATTGCTTAATGGCATCCATGTAAACATAGCCTTCACCACTTTGCATCTTTTAGACCTCACATTTCAATAATTATTTACTGAATATTGACTCCCCATCTTTTGATTTTTTTTAAATGACAAATTAGGCAGTTGAGTTCTTGAAACTTCCCATTCTATCATCTCTATATTATTTTTCCTCTCCACAGTTTCTTGTCCACCAAAATCAATGATAAAAACAACAACCCTAGGAGTAGGAACACAAAATATTAAAATAACTTTCTTGAGTCAGTTGATGTCCTTAAACATGTTCAATTTTCTTTTTAGAACTTTCCCATTAATTATTAATTCCTCCTTAATTCTTAGCCTTATTGCTCTCCCTGGTCCCTATTCCTAATTTCTCTCATTATTAGTTAGGTTGTGTTTCAAGATCTGGGTTCAGGATTTGACATAGGATTAACATCAACACCAACATTAGTATTGACTAAGATTGATAGTCTGTTGAAGAAGACTGGTTAAGGAAAATTTTGAATCCATGTCGCCTTAAAGATTCTTATCAATATGAGTGGGTAGCTAGTACTATTCTATAAAATACCATTGTTTTTCCTTTCAAAAGAATAGCTGTGACTCAATAAAGAGTCAGCAGGGGTGGGGAAAAGTCTAATTCTACTCATAACTAGAATTATATGTGTCAATAACACATTATGTCTGTCTAGCATCTTGCCTTGCTCCCTTGTCCTTCCTTATAACAATTTTTGTCTCAAGATGATGATTGCAGTTATGGAGCAGTTCCACTGGTTTTCCAGATGTTACTGGACTACATAAATATCCATGTTGGTTTTGAACTGGAAAAACAAGTTTCTCACAGTGTCTTGACATATGTATGCTCATTGTAATCTAAACCATGCCAATTAATATTAATCTTCCAAGAAACAACGGATGGAAACTAAAACTCTAGAACTCAGGAGAACAATTAACCATTGCTTTGAGAAGTTATGGGTGCTTCATCACTAGAGGTTTTTAAGAAGAGATTGGACAACCATTTTTCCAGAATGGTATAGAATCTCCTGCTTGTGCAGAGGGTTTAACAAGAATACCTCCAAGGGACTTCCAAGGTCCCTTCCAACTCTGTTATTCTGTTAAATGTTATTTCATTTACTTAATTAGGAATAAGCTGAACATTTATTCTGCATTATTTTAGATTCTCCTTTAATATAAATTGCATTTAAAGCTCTGTTAATCTTGGTTAAAATAATTTTACTATGGAATTCTCATGGGTAGAAGTGAAGCTCTTATATTTACAAGTTGTCTGGGAGGTGTGTATGTGTGCCTTATATTTTGTGATACAATTATCTATCCAGTGATCTGTAGCCTTCCGACTTCTCATGTATATTAAAACTTCTAAGGAAGACATCAGTACAAAAGTATACCTCTGTGCATGCTTTCAGGGAAAGAACCCTAGACCTTCAGAGAAATTACAGAGTAATAGAAAACTATGTAACATAAGGAAAAATAAAATAGAAGCTGTATTCATCACTCATGGCAATAGTGTAAACTCTTAAACAAAATGTCCTTGGAAATGAATCACTTCCATTTGCAAATAAGCTGTGGAAATAAAATAGAAAAACAGAAGCCTCATTTTTCGTGGAAACAAAGCTTCAGGAAACCGAAATATAAATCCTAGCAAACCCATTCTAACTCCTAGTAACATAAACTGTAGCTAGAATTGCAACTTTCCTTAATTTTGTTGAATGATTCCCCTTTCCCAATACCTGAATGATGTTATATATGTGCATCATTGCTATATGCAGCCAGTTCTACTTTCCTTGCCTCAAAGGAAGAAGACATTTCGCTTCTCAAACAAGAAGCTTCATTGATTCTGACAGGATAATGGGAGCTATGGAAAGATTAATTTGGGGGCCTCAAGAGCTCTCAGGGAGAATGCTAATAACCAAATGACTGCAAAGAAAGTTCTTTTCAACCTTCCCCCATCCTGTCGGAACTAATTCCTCCACAGCCCCTACTTTCTGCCAGAATTGATGCAGCTTCTTGGATGAGAAGCTAAATGTTTTATTCTTCCTCAAGGGGAAAAAAAAAACCCAGTTACTTTTTAGGAAAAAAAAACAAAAACACCTTTGAGACAACTATGACCTGAATAAATGAGAATCTCCACAGACATTCTACTTTCTACCCATTCAGAAAACAGCTTGAGTCCGATTTTATGTGCATGTATGAATAAAACACACTTATATTTACTACTTTCAATAGACCACTGTAGAGCTGTAATTGCAGGAAAGTTCTTATCTCGGATGGCAAACCTCAGATAAAGAATGTTTACAAGCAAATACAACTCAGGCAAACAAAGTCACTAATCTAAAGGAGGATTAGAGAGAGGAAGTATACATATGCGAAAGTTAAGCAGTAACCAAAGTTAACCAATGATGGAAGATAACTAAAAATGTGTATAAATACAAGACTGGACTCCAATAAAGTTCATCATGATTCAGTTTATCATGATCAAACACCTTGACTGCCTCATCATTACAACAGACCACAGTACCTCTCAGTGCAAATGTATAGTCAACATTTGACTATATTAATTTTGTGGGGCATTTCCTCCCCTTTCTATGTTTAAAATGATTTTAAAACTTAAAAAAATCTTTTCAATTTTGCAAAATCCCATGCTTTGAAATCAGCAGCTCAAATTAGACTGTTCTATTTTTTATTAATATGCCACCATTATTTGGCATGTGGACCTTGCCAATAGACCAAAAAACTATTACATAATACTGTAACACAGTAGTTCTCAAGCTTTTCTTCACTACAGGTCCCCTTTAAATAGCTTTTAGAGTTGTGGCGGTATAATGGTTGGAACACAGTATTGTTAGCTAATTCTGCTGACTGCTAGGAATTTGATCCTGACTTGCTCAAGGTTGACTCAAACTTCCATCCTTTCAAGGTCAGTAAAATGAGGAGCCAGATTGTTGGGGGCACTAGACTGACTCTGTAAATAACAAAGAGAGTACTATAGAGCACTATGAAGTGATATGTAAGTCTAAGTGGTATTGCTATTGCTATTTTGTGGCCACGGACCATGGCTGTGGATCACCAAGACTTAACTTTACCATAGAATCCATTCTATAACTGCTTTAATTCACCTGCATTACATGTGTTATTATGTAATAATATCTACAATTCCTAGCCATGAAGTCTGCAGTCTCAATTGCAATCTACATTCATTTCTAAGATGGTAAATTAATCTAATCCAGAAAGGAAGAAGAAAATGCTATGAAATTCTGTTATATAAAAGAAAGTGGGAAAATGGATTCTTCAATGAAAGTGCAAGAAGCATTTACCAAACCATCAGGTGATTATCTATCCTGGCATTTACTGACAGCATCTGAATTAATATTTCTTAGCTACACAGGCAAAGCGGATCCCTCGTGGGTTTTATATTTTGGGATTTGCTTTAAATGCCTAGAGTCAGAAGAGGGAAGGGGAATCTTCCTTTAAGGCATAACATAAAATCACTGAGAGTTTTGACAGTAGCCTCAGCAATGGATTCAAAATAATATTGAGTTGAAAGGATGCTGATAAAGATCACCTGAAGTCAGAGGCAGCTAAAGCACTCCTTGCACAATTTGGAATTCCTTCCCTCACTTGTGACAGAGGAATATAATACCTGTCAAATTCTCGGATTAATATATTTATGTCTGTCATTCTGGACACTTGGCTGACCCTTTAATCTTTCTTTGAGTCTCTGAATATCATATTTTGAAGCTGTACATAGAGAAAGATATTTGTAACTTCTCTTTATGTGCATAGATGCCTGTTGGTGTGATTAGCTGAAGCCATTGAATCAATCTATTTTGGTCCTTTTAACATCACAGGGTTACCTTCTCCTTTTTCTATTTTTTCTATATTTGTAGCAGCTCTGGGTTCTTCAACCAAAAATGGAGGGATAGTATTTAGCATTTGTTTTTCAAATTTCAGAGTGGTTCACTTAAACCGTTGTAATGACTACAATAAAACAGAGAAAAGAAAACAGTAAAAATATCAAAGGGTAAGAACAATAACATTTAATCAGGGTATCTACTGGTTGTGTCCACCTGTGTAGAACTGGTAGCTCTGAAGAGCAGCAGACATAGAACCGGTTCTATGCCTGCTGATGGTTTTGTCTGATTTTTCAACTTCAGCTGCCGAACGAGTTAAAAAAACAAGAAAAGAGGACTGTTTCAAAGGCTGCTTCTCTGCATGCAGCATGCTAATGACAATTAACAGGTGCAGCTCACAGCAGGCAGGGAAGCTCGTAAATCCCAAACCAGTACTTAACCCTGTCATATCCCACCCCTGCATTTAATAAATAATAATTTGAGAAACTGATGGTTAAAAAAGAAGAAAATACGAATATCAGCATATGATCTAGACAAAATGAGTCTTTCATTCGATTAGGTTGGGAATCTTTTTTTCCTTGTTTTGTTTAAATAATTTGAAAAACATAGAACATTTCCTTTCTTAGTTCTTAAGTTGGAAACCATTAGTTTATATTAGCAAGATTGTGAAACACATGAAAACACGGGAATACTATTTGAGAAGGGAGCATTCATGGTATTCTTTGTGTGGCAAGCTTGGTGACATTCTAACATGATTATGGCAGTACTGCTGAATAATCTTGAGTAGATTTCCAGTTATAGTCACTTTACTCTAAAAATCCTTGTTTTACTTCTCCAGTTCTTCCATAGCTTTGATAGTTTGAGAAATCCCTTGGTTTAGTTAACACAAATTGAATGAAATAATCAAAGGTGTCTTTTATGTTTTCTTACAGTAGTTTCACACTATTAGTCAAAGTCCTTTTGCTGATGCTGAGAGCATTTTGTCATGGCAAAAAAAGAACTAGTTGTTTTATTCCTGTTATTGAACTCTAAACCTGTCAATGTTGTATGTATCCCCAATCCCAAAATTGCTTTTTTTCAAGAGGCAACTGGACTTTATGGTTTTTGTTTTGAAGATGTTTCAAAGTGAAACGTCTTCAAAACAAAAAACAGAAAGTCCAGTTGCCTCTTGAAAAAGCATTTTTGGGACAACCATAACCAGGATGACTGAAAATCTCCCTTGACATGAATCCCCAATATTCTGTTGTGATAATTAATATTGCAATTAATATACCTAAGAAAATGTAAAAGACACATTTAATTATTCCATTTGGTTTTAATATTTTTAAAAATGTTTAAGATTTGTTGATATGAGACATTCTTGTAAATAACTTCTATCCATCTTAACAGTACTATAGATTTTGTATAACCCAAAGTTTCAATGCTGATAGTAATTTGTAAATTGCAGAAATTGTTGATGCTTATAGACCAAGTCTGCAGTTTTAAACAGACCCAAATGCCTATTGTAAAAATTATTTAATTTCAATTATTAAAACTTCAATTGAAAATTAAAGATGAATGCCCTTATTATCTCATGAAACTTTAGTTACTTTTTTTTCAAATTATCCCACATTTATATCTTTCTACCATCAAAACTAAAAAAAAAAAGAACTAACATTTCCAAATAAGTCTTTCAACATTAAATTCAGGAAATATTGTAGAAGTATGACTGAAAAGGAGCCAAGCCCGATCAAAGGGACTGTATCATAACTTTACAATTATTGAGCTATTCGTGTTTTGGGACTTGATCCCTTGTATTTCACAAAGCAAAATAAGTTAAAATGTAAGATCAGAGATAAAGGTGAAAGCAGGAAAATTATAATCCCCAGGATCATGCAATAACCATCATTTATATGGACAAGTTAATTTTCAGACTAATTCTTAACTCATTGCTCTTTGAGTGGCACCACTAGAACATGGTGGAATAGGATTATTAACCTTTTTGAGTCTTCAAAGCTTCAGATAATATTTTTTTCTAGATATTGAAGACTGCAAAATTACTTCTCTTTCCTTTCCTGTTCCTTATTTCACTGTCTTTTTTTTTGTCCTACTTCAGAAATTACCTCACTACACTTCAGGTATCATTTTAAAATGGGAGAAGAGGAACAAGACTTTTCTTCATGCTGCATTCAAATAGGAAACCTGGATTTCAAGGGTGTTATAAAACTTAGCTACACCTCCAGGTTACCCATCACCAATATAAGCCAACAACTAACTTTATAATATAAACCAACAACGAACAACATTCCGTGTGCCTTCAGCATTTAGTCATGCTGGTCATATGACATCTTCGGCTGGATCTTTGGCTTTTGTAATTGAGATGAGCACCACCCCATAGAGCTGGAAATGGTTAGCACATATGTGGGAGGGGAACCTTTACTTCTACCTAACTTTATAATTTACTCTAAAAAAGATTTAAAAAACTAAAAAAATGATAATTAAAATAAAAAATGTAAAGAAATAACTCAGGAGTGCAGAGAGGAAAAGGGGTATAAAGGAATCATTTCCAATTTTCTCTTACAACAATTATAAGTACAGACACTGAGTTCCAATCCTGCCTTAAGGCCCTGTCACACTGCCCAACGGATGCAAAACGTCAGTAAAAAGGACACAACGGACGAGAAAAATGTTCCATCCGTTGTTATCCGCTCTCAGAAGGGGCGAAAATTTGCATAACCAGAGCGGATAACACGGAAAGGAACGGATGTAGGGAGGACACAGAGAGGATGGAAAATGGATTTGGAACAGAAGCCTAGCGGATGGGAGCAGATGGCACATCCACTAGGCTTCCGCCTCAGCAAAACGGACGCTGAAGGGATACAGCTGATGCAGAGCGGATGCACAGCGGATGAAGCGGATGCACAGCGGAAGACTAGCGGATGCACAGTGGAGGCCTAACAGATGCCTAGCGTTAATTGCGCATGCGGGGAGGATGCATTGCGTAAGCCCCACGGATATAAGGGAAGCAGCTCGGAAGCAGGTCACCATTCAGAGGAAAGACCTGCTGCCGGATGGATTGACAGCTTTGCCTGCCCTGCCTGCATGCCTGCCTGCAAGCCTTGCTGCAAGCCTTGCTGCCAGCCTCCCTGCCAGCCTTCCTGCCAGCCTTGCTGTCTGCCTGCCTGCCAGCCTCCCTGCCAGCCTCCCTGCCAGCCTTGCAGCCACCCTTGCTGCCAGCCAGTCTGCCTGCCAGCCTTCCTGCAACCTTGGTTCATGTCTGCCTGCCAGCCTTGGTGCCTGCCTGCCTGCCAGCCTTCCTGCAAGCCTTGGTGCCTGCCTGCCTGCCAGCCTTGGTGCCTGCCTGCCTTCCAGCCTTCCTGCCAGCCTTGGTGCCTGCCTCCCTGCCAGCCTTCCTTCCAGCCTTGGTTCCTGCCAGCCTCCCTGCCAGACAGCAACCCCACAACCATGTGGAAGCACACCAAGCTTCAGCCATCTGCTGCCAGCCCTGACAAGAGGGACAGGGCTACCATCCCGCTCCCTGGCCCTCACTCTGATTCTGCTGGGGCTTCTGCAGCACGGACTCGCTCTTCTGGGGCTGGGGCTTCTGCTGCTTCTGCTTCTGGAGGAGCTGATGACAAGCACTCCAGCACCAGCCACCTCCACAGCACCTGGACCCTTCACCCCTGAGACTGAGCGACCAAGAGGAGTGCCAGAGACTCATTTTTGTTTTATAGCTTGTTGTTAATAAAGTCTATTTTTGATTCACACGCTTGCTTCATTTCTTTTTTTTAATAAAGTCTTGCTGGAAACTTTTAGAAATGGTTTAAGCCTTTGCACGCTTGTGGGATGGGTAAGGATAGTTTTGGGATGGGTTAGGATACCTGTGGGATGGGTAATAGCTGTGGGATGGTTTGAGATAGCAGTGGGATGGTTTGAGATAGCATTTGGATGGGTTGAGATAGCAGTGGGATGGGCAGAGATACCTTTAGGATGGGTAATAGCTGTGGGATAGATAAACCTCCAGTGCAAGCATAGTGGGACTGGATGGTCCACCCGCCCAGGTGCCACACCTATGGCCCTTTATTATCAATAACAATGTAATCATTGATCCACACATGTCAACATAAACACAACTCTTTATTAAATGCCCTGTTTATTGTAGGCCCACCCAACATACATGGCCCAATCTCATTCATGTGATGAGACAGGCTGAAGGAAGCACCCATTAATCATCTATCATCCTGTCTTGCCACTCCACTGCTCCAGCTGGGGAGTTGCACCAGTGTTTCAGGAGGTTGCGCTGCTTCTTCCCTTCACGTGAAGTTCTGTTGGGGCCTTGCACATCCTCAGTGTCGATCAGGTTTCGCCCTTGCCTCCATTCCCCAGGCTTCATGTCCCCATTGCCTTGTTGGAGGTCCACGAGCCTGTTCTGCAAGACTGGATAGTGGGTGCACATGAGATTGTGCAGGATGCAGCAAGCTTCCATGATCCTCCTCACGGTCTCTGGGCGATGCTGCATGGTGGTGAAAAGTACCTGGAACCTGTTGGCCAGGATGCCAAAGGCGTTCTCCACCATCTACCTTGCCCTGGACAGCCTGTAGTTGAAGATCCTCTCTTCACAGGTGAGGCATCTGGAGGTGTAGGGCTTCATGAGCTAGATTCTGAGGGAGAAGGTGTCATCCCCCATGATGAAGTAGGGCACATCTTGCATGTTGTTGGGCAGGGGTTCTGGATCTGGGAAGCCCACAATGAGGTTGCGTTCCAGCCCACCCTTGAGGTCACTTGCGTTGTATACCTGGGCATCTGAAAATGAGCTGTTGCCTGAAGCATCGATTTACATGAACTTGTCGTCAGCATCGACCATGGCGAAGAGGATGATGCTGAAGAAGCCCTTGTAATTGTGATAAGTGGACCCTGAGTTGGCTGGCGCTTTGCAGGCCACGTGCTTACCATCGATGGCTCCAACGGTGTGGGGGAAGTTTCACTTCTGATACCACTGCTCTGCAACTTTCTTCCATCTTTCTTCAGTGGAGGGGCACTGGAGGAGCTCCTCCAGGTATTCTGCGATGATGGCCTGCACCACTTCTCTGACCACAATGCTGATGGTCTTGTGTGGCACCCTCCAGCCATACTGCATGCTCCTGTAGGTGGTCCCTGAGGCCAGTGTGGCGCAGAGTGAGTGCCACCTTGAACCCAGGTTCCAGGCTGGGCCGGAAGTTGTTGTTTGCCTTGGTCAACCTGGGTGTCAGGTGCTGCACAACTTCATAAAACATGGCTGGAGGCATCCTCATGAAGTTCTGGAATGCATAAGGGTCTTCGTTCCTCAGCTCCACCATCAGCTTGTTGTACAGTCCGTACTCTGCTCTTCTCCCGCTCCATCTTCAGACTCAGACACTTCTTGGCCACCTCTTTTTCTTCCCATAGTAGAGTTCACAGAGCCTGTAGATGGCTTCATACTGTTGCAGAAGAATGGTGGCTGCCAAAAGGACTTTTTTACGATCCACGGTGGACATGACTGGATGCTGTGGAAGAGGAAGTGTCAGATGAAGGCTGCAGAGTTCTGCACTGCAGGGCTGCTGTTATGAAAGTGAGATCTAGATGAGTTGCTCCCCCTTTTTATAAGCAGTATAGGTGTCCCTTTGCATCCTCTAGGCATCCTCTAGACATCCTTAATATCCGAGATAGGTCCCCTCTGCGAAGGTTTTTTCCATTTTAAACGCTTTGTTTCTGTGCTGCATCCGCTAGTCATCCGTTCTGCATCCGTTCCGTGTCCGTTCCGCTTCCTCCCTGCGTCCGAGCGGATGCGAGTTGCGCGGATGCGCAGCGGATGCCTAGCGGATATAGCGGATGTGTAACGGATGCAGAACGGATGCCTAGCGGATGCATAGTGGATGCAGAACGGACGAATTGGATACATTTTCTGCGCAAAAGTTTTGAGCAGCTCAAAACTTTCTGAGCGGATCAAACGTTCATAAACGGATGCTGGACGGATAGAGAGGAAGTAAAACGGAGGCAGTGAGTACAGAATGGATACATCGTGTTAACCAACGGATGGCAAGCTTTTTTGTCCATTTTACATCCTCTTTGCATCCATTGGTGCACTGTGACAGGGGCTTTAGGCATGAAAACCAGTTGGCTGACTTTGGTCTAGCCACTCTGTCTCATCCCAATTCATTTCACAGAGTTTTTATTGTGGGGAAAATAAGAGGTGTGTTGGATCTAGAGATGGGCTCAGAACTGAAACTGAATTAAGTATTTAATTTCCTACAATGGTGATACACCAAGCGTCTTCTTGGTATGGAAGCTATGAGTCCACTACTACTTCCTGGGATCAATATTCCATTTCCAGCTCTTCTTTGGATGAAGAATTATTTGTATGACTTGTGGCAAGCAGCTGCATTCCATTAAAAAATGTGGGAAGAGATGAACAGATAATGACACACAAAATTGGTTTGCAATAATTATTTTCCTGGATTAATTTGATTCTCTCTCCTTCCTCAGAAAACTACATTGGAAGAGAAACTTCGCTGTAGCTTTTCTGCAAATCTTCATATATGTAAGAGAAAAGGCTACAAAAGTAAGATTAATATAGCATGAGAAGAGTTCAATTTAATTACAGCATTAATGATAACATAGAAGGCAACATCAAATATCATTAGCATACAAAAAAGATAGAGACAACTACTGAACATATGTATCCCATTGACACATGGGAAAATAGGATATCTCTTCTGTATAACAATGGAAAAGGTTGCTTTTCTGTTCTAATCCCTGGACAGCTTTTGTCTGCTCCACAGCAAAATGCCTCTCAATGAAGCAACATCTGGACATTTACCCCCAAGCAAACAATGTGATAACTTCTGTTAGAAGTAACATTAAACAAAGGATAGGAAGGCAAGAAAAAGGGAGGGGAAAAGACACACGTGATAATTAGAGCAAATGTGGCTGTAATGGATAATGTAATGGTTAAACTTCATGGCAAATGTAGTTTATGTGCTTTTAACAAATCCACATGTGAATGCCTTCACCTTCAGTGAATGGGTGTTGAACTTCATTTCCTACGATTCATCTCAGGTATATTCCTGCCTGTCTCCTACTATGCTGCAAATGATCCCATAAGGTTAGAGGTGCAGAAGAGGTGGATGTTTCTTGTTAGAAACTGGGAGCTATTTTACCATAACGTTGACTCATAGCTCCGAAGGTAATGAACTCCTGCAAGATCTTCCCTCTCTCAAATTGCTTTATCTGATGGCTGTTGCTTATTGTATATGATCTGTAACCTGAATGATTGGCAAAGGTATATCGGGAAAAAAAAATTATTTTTAAGGAAAATAAATTCAATTCGGAAAAATGTGTAAAAATTTGACCTTATTAGGAACTATTATATCCTCTCATGTCTCATTAGGGATGTTTTTGAGAAGTAGGTTAGTACTTTAGAATCTGCCCTTTTGCATTTCCTTGCCCACTGATATCAAGGTTTTTATTATTTGCCCATTTATTGTAATAGGATAAAAGCTTTGACAAAGAGAACAAAGTGACAAAACCGTTAATAAAAATGCCTGAGCAAAAACAGCATAGGAAGAAGAATTATATTCAGGTGTATGTATGAATTTTTGTTGCTAGTCACTCCCGTCACATTTACAAGCATAACTATTTTAATGCGGAGAACATAAAATAAAATAACAGTCTTGTTAATTATCCAGTATTTCAAAATTCCTTGCAACAAATTCATAGTTGTCCCTTAAAATAAATACAATATTCCAGCATCAATTTGATACATGGATGTATGCATATATCCGTTCATCCATAGCCCTCTGTTATATTGATAAAATGAAATAAAGCCATGTGTGTCCAGAAATTATTATCCCAATAATTATAACAAGAATTCCATATTTTCCATTATTACACATATGGATATCTTCTCCCCATAAACACAATTTTGGAAAATAGATGAGAGGAACAGAATTGATCAACAACTGGTCAAAATGTGTTCCTGTAGGTGCTGGATTGTATAATTGGTTTTGTATATTTACACTAGATTGTATATTAGATACAAAATCAGCCCATATTTAATTCTTGTTCCTAAGTACAAGGATGTCAAGCCATCAAAACATGCATTCTGAAACCATGATGAATGTGCCATGCTTTTGAACATGTGGACTTGGAATTTGTGTAGCATACATTGTGGAGGTATAATGATATGTAAAATTTTGAGGATGGTTTAAAAATCTGAACAATCATAAAACATAGGCACCTAGAAATACAATTTTTGATGGGGAACAGATAATAGAAACCAGCTTTTCCCATGGTTTCAGAGAAGACAGTATATGAGACAATGCCATTGTTTATGGTGCATATTCTTAGTATCTATACTAAGTACCTAGTATCTTAGTGTATGGGACAATGCCATTATTTATGGTTCGTGGCCTTAGTATCTAAGGCAGGACAACAGTCCTGTTCATTTAGAGGAACAGAAAAGCATTGCAGTAATATTGTCCTTTAGTATTATCAGAGACATTCTTGCTGTAGAGCTCATAGTTATGATTTATAATATTTTCTTTATCCTTCATGTATAACAAGTTAAAAGATATACAGTGTGTAACCTGTAACCTTGCTTTGTTCAAAGCTTTTCTGCATTCCTTTGGCTAGGAGCCCAGGGATCATTGTCATTGTGCATGCCAATAAAATATTTGTTTCTAAGAACTGCTGGACTATGTAGAAATAATTTACGTTTTGCTGCCTAGGGAAAAAAAACAAAACAATAAGAGTCTCATCTATTTTTTAGCTAAACAGTGAAGCTACTTCACTCCCAATAAATGAAGCCTTAATTATTTTCATAAACATTGCATATAACTCATGCTCTTGAAACATGATTCCTCATAATCAAGAAGTCTCACATTAAAAGGGGGGAGGGGAAGGTGAAGAAAAATACATTTCTACATTTCTATTATTTTCTCTTTCAGTGTCAACTGAATTTGCAGCGTGTGCATTCAGCTATACACAGCTTTAGCTCAATGGTTTGAAATCACATCATGAGAATTAATCTTTGTTTCACCCCATAATTATTGTTATTATCTCTTTTATTCATTAAACATGAAACTTAGTCAACTGAACATTGAAAAATGTATCACAAATATCACTGACTGGCACTGATGGTTGATACGGGTTGCTGCCAGCATCCTAACTATCAACCAAATATCTTCTTAAAATGTACAATATTCCGAATAGCATAGTTTTTTGTAGTTCTGCTGGTGTTATTGCAGGAAGCTGCAATTTATTTATGTGTTTTGTTAAATTCTTGGACATGGTACCAAGTGTCCAATGACAATGGTATCACTGTTACATTTTTCATCCATAAACACGTAGTTTCAAGGCCAGGTTGTGATATTTCTTTTTCTTCCCCTTCTGCTTTTTCTCCTCCTCCTCCTCCTCCCCCTTCTCCTCCTCCCCCATCATCCTCATCACAGTCAGCTAGAAATTTGACATTGCCATGCATTTTTATATTTGACACTAAGAATGTCTGCAGCAATGAGAAAGTGAAGGCTCTCATATGTTTTTTAGGATATACAATTAACTGCTTGTTATGTTATTTCAAAAACAGATGGATAGAAGTAGTTTGAGAAAAGCTTATTCAGACAACTCTGCATTCCTTCACCCTACCCAAGTTGCTAATATGGTTTGTTTTATGAGGACATGCTACATAGAATAGATTAAAATGCCTGATGCCATGTGGTTCTTGCAAAATACACTCTGGTAAATGTAAATCTGTCAAACACTGCAACTTAGTTTAGTATTTATATAGTAGGAAAATAGCAATACGGCATTACTTTCTAATATAACTGAACTTCAGAAAACATTTGAAAAAAGCACAGAGGATTAGAGTTCAAATAAAATTTAAGTATCTTAGATATGAAGTTTATGATTGCTCACTGCTTGAGATTGGTATTTCTCTTTTTATTAATTCTCCTGGAGCCCCTTCAATATTACTCTTTTTTGCTTCACTTTATATTCAATAGAACAATTAAAAAAAAAAAATGAAATGAATTTGCATCGGTGGCTGTCTTGATCTCAAAATTTTTGAAGAAAATTACAGACACAAGAACATTAAATTGCTGCTCAATCATTTTCATTTACTTCTAATAACTATTTAAAATTAAAACCTTCCCTCTGTTAGAAGCTAGACACAAAAGGGCCATTGGAAGACAGCATTGTCTTGTTCCCAGCAACATGATGATGGCAACATAAATTAACCTGGCCTCATTATCTGCATTCATATTATCTTTTCTTTTTCCTCTTCCTTTTGTGTTTTCTGTTATGTCTGTTAGGTTTTTGAACTGGCAAGTTTATCCATTAAAAAAAAAGGCTTCGAACAATACTTATAAGGATCAAATATTGATCCTTTTAGCTGATGATTCTTTTCTTGTTTTACTTACTTATGCCAGTCCAACATGTTAGATCTTCAAAATCAAGATCAAAATCAAGACTGAACAGTGGGGATGTTTGGAGTGGATCACAGAGTCCAGGATTTCATTATCTATGGTCAATCTACATGTAGTATCCTTTTTTCAAGAACAATATGTATGCGTATCATTTGGTTTCTTCAATTCTGTACAGGCTCAAAGTATTTTCTGCTGCAATTTGAAACTTGTAAAGAATGAAAAGATGTAAATTGTAGAGAATGAAAAGATTCCAATTCTTTTTGGTAAAGAAGGAAGGCACAAAGGAAGAAGAGGAAAAAAAGAGTGAAAATAATGATTAAGATGTGAAATCTGGAATTTGATAAGGAACACAATTCAACTGCAGTTTATTTGAACCATTAGCCTGCAAACAAATAAACGAGGAAGAGGAGGGAGAGAAACCAATGAGATAGCTCTATAAGGAAAAAAAAATAACACTATGTTGAAAGCTTCTCAAAAGTTTTAATTCTTTACAAGAAAAGCTTCTATTTTCTTATTTTCTGAAAATGTCTTTCCATATTTCTTTTTTTTCTGGAGTGTGTTGACCTCTTTATTGCTGGAAAGTAGTAGAAGGACAACTGCTGATTTTGTTGTTGGCATCTTTCCATCATGCAAAAGCATCCTTGACTGGCTACATTTCTATATCTGAAAAAAATCCATTAGAATAACTTTGTTCCCCTAGCACCTCTTGGGATTTATGGAGGCCAGATAGGTTGTAGACTGCTGGAGAGAGTTGGTGCTTGGCCAATTTACAATTAAATAAATGAAAGAATATCATGCCTTCCCCATGAGAGGTCCCTGAAAATATCTTCTTTGTTTTTAAAGATATACTGGGGGGAGGGGGAGTTTATTTCATCAATAAGAATTTGTAACCCTTGCTAAGCAAGAAGATGTTCATTTAAATTTATATATACAATTTATATATACAGAATATATACTGTATATATATGGATCTTTGGTTATTCAGGTTTTCTCCCAAGTAATGAGTAACGAGAACCTAACATGAAGAATGACACCAGACTCACACCCATGAGGGCCACACAAGATTCTACCACCACACTCCACGTAGGAAGCAGACTCACACCCACACAGATGATGAGACACGACCATGGACAAGAAGCCGTACAGCAGCTGCATCACTACCCGCTTCAAACCCCTCCAACCCATACATGAAGTGAACGGACGCCCACCATGAAGATGTGGCACAACCATAAATGTGAAGCCAAACAACAGGATCACAGCTCACCAGCTCAAATCCCCCAGCAACTAAAACTAACCTGAGCACAACCAAGCCCCCACCTGAACAGAACACCCCCCCACCCAATTAGAACACAGCCAAGCCCCCATCTAATCAAGTCACACACCCACTAGCAGTTAAAAGGAAGAAGCAGCTGCAAGCTCACATTACTCTGAGAAGCACAAAGCACAAGTTTTCGTGGGTACTTACATGTATGCTGTTCAGCTTCTTCGGGTATTATCCCACGTCATGGTAGTTGTGCTTTTAAAATTGTTGCAACGTTTCCACAGAATCTCATCTGCCACCATCAGGCTTCTGTATTGTGTTTGTCTGTGAGTCAGACTTTTACAGCCCTTTCTGTTTTAAATTTGGGGCTAGCCTACTGTTGTGCTAGAATGGTTTTTTCTTCATCCGGACTGGTTGGGAGTCTTGGTCTGTGTTTATTGGTCTTGGAGTTTGCTATGTTCTGCTTGATTGGTGTTTCTAATATCTTCTGTCTGTTTTGTGGCTTTTTTGTTGTTGTTGTTCTTGATTGGCTGGCAACATTGTGTTTCCTGTATTGAGGGCTTTTGTGTGTTTTGGCTCTGAGTAAACAGACGGCTATCATTTATTAGGAAGCTAGGTTTCATCTGGGTGCCTGGTTGGGATGTGTTTGAGCTGGAGGTATCAAGAGGAGTCTGTTTGTGCCCAGGTGTTTGCTTGGCTTGTGGTGTGGAGATTTTTTTTGTTTGAGAGTGCAGGCTTTGAGATAATTGACAGTCTGATGGAGTCATCTCTTCTATTCATGCTTTCAGGTATTTTTTCAATCTCTATAGCTTCTCTGATAATTCTATAGCTGGGGTTTTCTATGGTGGCTAGAGTTTTGGTGCCATTGAAGTCGATGCTGTTACCTGTGGCTTTCACTTGTTGGACTAGTGAGGAAGTGTATTCCAGCTTTTTTACTGCATTTCTGTGTTCATCCAGGTGGGTACTTATTCTTCTATTGGTCTGTCAATATATGTGGCAGGGAAAGATACACAGGGGATTTCATATATGCTTTGGTTTTCCAGGTCAATTTTATCTTTGGTGTTTCTAAGGATGGCTGCTATTTTTCTGTCTGTTTTGAAGGCAGTCTTGATGTGATGCCTGTGTAGTATCTTACTGATTTTGTCTGTAGTAGGACAGGACAGCTGTTCCATAGGTCTGTTCATCTTCTAGATCTCCATTATGTATCAGTGTGTTTTTGTGGTCAAGCCAGTAATTTTGCTTTTGTGGAAGCCGTTGGCTGTCAGTACTTTAGTCAGGGTGCATAGTTCAGTCTTTATGTGTGTCTTGTCTGCCAGGTGTTTGGTTCTGGCAATTAGTGTTTTGGCCACGGAGTTTATCTGTGCTGGGTGGTGGTGGGATTGGGTGTTGAGATGGTGGTTGGTGTGTGTTTTCTTCTGATATATGGTGTGTCCTAGTCTGCCATCTGTCTTTTTGTAGATTAGTACATCTAGGAATGGTAGTTGTTTGTTTATTTATTTGTTTCCGTTTCCATGGTGAATTTGATTTTGGAGTGTGTGCTGTTTAGGTGTGTTAGGAAATTGTTTAAGTTTTCTTTTCCATGGGGCCAGATAACAAATGTGTCACCGATATATCTTAACCATAGTTTGGGTTTGTGGGTGGCATTAGCCAGGGCTCTGGATTCAAATTCTTCCATGAACAGGCTTGCAATGACGGGTGACAGTAGTGATCCCATAGGGGCTCTTTCAATTTGCTTGTATCTTTGTCATTTGTATGTGAAATATGTGTTGGTTAAGCAGTGATCTGTTAGTTCCATGAGGAGTTTGGGTGGTTGGTATTTATTTCTGATGATTTCGAGAGTTTCTTTTATCGGGACTTGAGTGAATAGTGAAACCACGTCGAAACTTACAAGCAGATCTTCTTGTTCCACATATAGATCTTTGATCATTTCCAAGAGGTGGTATGAGTTTTGTACATGTGAAGCTGCTTGGAAATGATCAAAGATCAAAGAGACAGAGGCAGAGGCAGAGGCAGAGACAGAGAGACAGACAGAGACAGAGACAAACAGAGAGATAGACAGAGAGACAGAGACAGAGAGACAGAGACATGCATACACATACACACAAACACACACACACACATAGAGACAGAGACAGAGACAGACAGACAGGTAGATAGACAGAGAGAGTAAACACACGCAGAGAGGGGAGAAACAGACAGAAGGAAGGAAACTGTACAAAGCATAAAGATGGCTAACGGATGGCTAATGGATAAATTTAATAAATAATATAATTTTACAGAGACAACAGATGGACTAAGCTATATTACTATATGTACTGTAACTTTGCTGATTGGCCACTGATGTAGGCCTTTTTGGCAATGGAAGACTCTTATGGCACATGTTCACAGTTAAATTAATGGAGGAGTCTTCATTGGCTCATCTTTGCCTTCTGATATTACTGGGTAGACTGGGTATCTGAAGCCTAGTTCTCCTCACTTCATCAGACTGTCAGTGGTTATCATGTCATAACCTTCAGGTGCTTTCTTCATATGCTAAACATTTTCCACCCATGTTTCAATAGAAAATTAATAAGAAAGTTTTGCCTGAAAAAACTCGCCAACAAGCCACATCAGAAAAACATTAGGGCCTGAGATCTAACAAGCATTATAACTGCAAAGACAATGGTAAAGGACAGGCAATCAATTCCACCCAGTGTTCAACTCTATTCTTGTGGCAATGCTATGCATAGGTCAAAAGTGATACAATACAACATTTCAAATCCAATATAGCAAGCTCATTGATAGTCAATGGTGTCAACACAGTTGACAAAAGTTTCAGTATCAGAAGTTGCTGACTGAGCTCATTCAGAAAACAATTCTATATCTTGTCAATAATATAAGAAGTGGTTAGGTTTCAAAGTAAGGAGTTGCAGATGAGCCTACATTTCAATTTAAAATATTATTCACTAGGTGTTTGGATCTAAATTTCTCTGGACACACACATTTTATATCCAGCTTTTGAACTGAGAAATGCTTCAAATTACACTGTCATAAGGCAGAGAATTATGCCTATTTATGGTGTGAAAGAGCCATGCCATTTGTTTTGAGCACTTGTCAGATGACACAGGTAGGCTGGAAAAGTATTATAACAAATCTAATAAATACTTAACTCTAAAATAGCTTTATTGTATATTTGCAGTGGTTATTTTCCCCCAATAAGTTTCTATATCAAGTTAGAAAAGTTACTAACATTGAGTAGTTCTCCCGACTTTGTAGTTTCACAAAAATTTCCAAAATTATTTTCATAAATGGAACAGGCACCGTTCCTCAAGAGACCCCTTACTCAAGAGACTCCTACCATGTTATCCAAATAATTTAAGAGCTGGATTTGAGAATAGATGTCCATCTTCTTTTGAATATAATTTAGTCTTCTACAATGCCCCCAGTTTGAGTTCTTAGTCATTTTTAATTATCAAAATTTGCAATTTTAACTTTAGAAAAACAATATAAAAGAGACAATCCATGAGCATTTCTGGACAACTCAGCAGAATCTGAGTTTAGGAAAAGTTAAGTGGATACTAACATGTACCTGCTATAAGAGTGGAATAGATTAAAACTAACATAAAGGATGAAAAGAAAGAAACAATTCAATGCAAATGGAGAAAGTGATCAATCCCACTGTCTTTCATTGTGACTCTTTGCAAAAATATATTTCTTCATGTTTTCCTTCTTTTTCTTGTTATTGTTTCACTTACTCTACAAATGTATGAGGTCATTTGGTTATGAAATGCCACCTTGCCTCCAACAAACACACTTTAGAAAAAGAAAGTTTTAAATGGAAGGACCAAAATAAATTTGAATGACAACAACTGAAATGTAAAAACAAAAGGTGGACATAAGTTTTGGCATATGCCAATTATATATGTGAAAATAATACATATGGCCATGAATTTTCTCTTGATGTTATGCTCCAATTACCTATAACTTAACTCATTTTTTTCAACAAATACATATTTATTATATGCAAAGTTTACTTTGGAAATATGACCTTTGGACATGGATTGTGGGAGATGAGCATTGGGACAACTCTAGAGATTTTGAATGTGAATATGTTATTTTCTGTACAGCTGAGGAAGAAATAATAAACAATTTTAGAAGGACTTCATTAGCAATGCCTTGACTGATATGACAGGAGATTCCTTAGAAGATTTTGGAAAAGAATAGGGTTAAGATCCTGTGGGAGTTCCAGATCCAGACAGGCAGATAGGTACAAGACAGTCAGCCAGACACTTTCGTGGTAGACAAGGACCAGAAGATAGCAGTGGTGATAGATATAGCAGGAAATGTTGAGAAAATAATTTTATATATTAAATTACTTTTCCCAGATAGCACTAAATTTGGCCATTTTGTTGTTGATTTTCAGCAGTCCAATTTCAGTAAACTCTGAGGCCATAATCTGAAGGTCACATACCTCTCATCTATGGCAACAAATAGGTCAGATCTCCATGAATCAATATCTTGTCTCAAATTAGCAACCATCATCAAAATATCAGCAATTTATTCCACCTATTGCCAGTCAATTCAAGTCAGTCCATTTCCATTACAGGAAGAAGGGGAAAAAATTACATATTGATCACAGGAAAATACAAATAATCTTTTCTGCTTTTGTTTTCTTTATTTTTTAATGAGAGGATTTCTGTGTGTACATGTGTGTGTTATGTAGGTGTGTATGTCACATGATGTGATTTTTCACACAAAGATCTAAATTAGTTTATTTGTTCATTTGCTGTGGTGCTCTTAAATGTAAAGGCAGCATTTTGGTACTCTGGATTTTTAAGTTCTACTTCAGTACACACAATTATAGTTATAAAATCCCTAGTAATTATCAAAGAACATTTTATATTTTGTTTTTTAATTATTTAATTGTTGCTTTTAAAATAACAGAAAAAGGAAAAAGGAATAAAACAAAAAATACAAACCTGATTTTAAAAAGACATAAATGCTTAAAATAACTGAAAAAGAAGAGAAAAAATGGAATACATTTTTGTTGTAATGACATATTAGACTTTCATTTTCTGAGGCTTCTAACATTTTCCCCCTTGTTCCTCAAGGATTCTACGGCTACTGATCAGTTTGGTTTAAGTTTGTTTGTTTTTTTAAGAAAAATATAGAGAAAAGGAAGGAAGAAATTAAAAAGACATTAGAACTACATTAAATAAAGGCTTCCTCTAACAAATATGCTAAAATAATATAAGATTTTATATACCAAATTAATTATATTTTACCACTTTCTCTTTTCAGATTATATTTTTTCTACATTAGAGGGATATGATCAGTATCATACAATCATATAAAGACAGGTGGAATTTGATCTTTCTTAGTCTTTGGATCCTCTCGACAGTGATTTGTACTGCAATTCTATCTATCTGTCTGTTTATCAATTTCTTTCTCTTTCTTTCTTTCTTTCTTTCTTTCTTTCTTTCTTTCTTTCTTTCTTTCTTT
>BLBF01000045.1:14256876-14293515 GCA_015471245.1 Laticauda colubrina
AAGGAAGGAAGGAAGGAAGGAAGGAAGGAAGGAAGGAAGGAAGGAAGGAAGGAAGGAAGGAAGGAAGGAAGGAAGGAAGATTCAAGAAAGACTGAACATTTGTAGAACAATCTTGCATGGTAACCATGGGGGAATTGGCTTCAAGTGCGATGGCAATTTGTTTCAAAATATGGGCCCCATCATTAAGAAGATAGGATTAACCACTGCTGTCAATCCTATCCAAGATGAAACTAGCAACAGGTGTCTGCTCTAAGATTATAGTACATATTTGACAGGGATTTTAAGAAGCTTGAGGATTAATACAATATCATGAGCCCTGTAATTTGGCTCTGAAAAGCAGCAATTAATAAAATTGGTTCAACAGTGGGCATTAAGTGCCAACTCATTCTAGTCCAGCTTAATGAAGACCACAATATAACCATCAAATCTTGTAGTTACAGACTCTTGAATTAAATATATTTTTCCTTCTATACATTAATTAGCTAAAATGTTACTAATTCTTTTTGACACTAATGTTATATGCCTATTTGGTATCAATACTTGGTCCAGAACAGAGATAGTGTCATGCCCCTGTCAAAGTCTAAATCAAAGAGGAAGATGAACAGCTGACAGGGAGTGGGAGTGTGCCCTTCTTTCTAGAGCACACAGGGAGGAATGGAGAAGAGAACAACATGGGTTGTGTGGCTTATGGGGGGGGGGGGGAAAGGGCCCTGATTCCCTTCATGAGCTACAGCTGGGAAGAAAGTTTATAAAAAATCCAGGCTGCATGTGGCAGCTTCTGGGAGCAAACATGAACTTTATCCTGTGTTGACTTTGCTTATCTGTGTTCCTAGTGTTTTCCCAACTATGTAAGTTTTGCCATGCCTTCATGTTTGAAATTTTTGCTCCTGTCCTGCCAAACTAATTACCTCAGTTGGGGGCTTGATTTGACTTAAAGTTACAGTTTTTGTTGACCATCATTTGGAATTGATTATCTTCAGTTAAAGGCTGTTCCTGGGAGAGTTTCTCTCCAGCCAGAAGGCATCCAGGACAATTGGGGGAGGGGGGCAAAGTTGGAGTTATTAAAGGGACTCATATTGATTATCTCACTGTTGTTGCCTTTGTGCCACACTCCAGGTCATCTCAGATATTTCCCAAATGATGAACAGCTAGCATAAATATCTTTGACAACACCATCTTTTCTGTCTTTAATTTCAGATTGTGTCTTTCTATCAGTACTCAAATGTCAGCATCATTCAAATGTAATCTTCAAGCAGTTAGCAGATACCACAATTATCTCTGAGGATGTTAAAACAGCAAGAGCATGACTAAATGCAGCATCCTTCAAAATGCCAAACCCAGGTTTCAGATCTAATTACCTTTGTACAAATGTTGTAGGTAAACTAGTGTAGCTAAATGCATTTGATAAGATTTCTTGTCTAAATTGTGTTCTGTTTATATTACCCTATACAAGTTTCTCCTGCTGTGTTTAACTGAGAATTGTTTAGATATATTTTCTAATGTTTTTCTGCTGCTAAATCAGTGTACCTTCTGAATCCAGTAAAATTAGTGGACATGGGGATATTATTCAGCCATTCTTCTAACAGTTCTTAAAATTGGATAGAAATTTCATCATTTTGCTATGTTAAACTAGACCACTACTACTGCCTTTGTTGTTTAGTAGAAAACACTAGTTTGTGATAAAGTTTTAAACAAGAACATTTAGAGTCATAAAATAGGAGAAAAAAGGATATGGCCTCTTGTGTGCAGAATAGCAAATCACTATTCTCAATTTTTCACCTGAAATGAATCATTATAGTGTTGCAGCAAACACACAGGCAAACATAGACAAACAAACACACGGACGCACATTGGATGCTCTAGAGGACAAAGATCAATAGGATTTCATTTTTTCCTGGTAATGGAAAATACTTGAAACGTTATCAAAAACTTCAGAAAATGACAAGTTCAACTGACTTGACAAATTCCATAATGTATTAGCTTCTATATGAATGTAAATACTTGTTTCAAACTAAAATATTAGAATTTTTACTTCAATTATCCTTAATTATTAAAGACAGAACTTATCTTTAGATTTACGTTCCTAGGATATAACTTACTTCCTGTCTTCCTCTCCTTCTCCTTCTGCCTTCCTTTTTTCCTCCTTCTCCTTCTCCTCTTCCTCTTCCTCTTCCTCTTCCTCCTTTCTCTATCTGTCCCTCCTCTCTCTCTCTCTCTCTCTCTCTCTCTCTCTCTCTCTCTCTCTCTCTCTCTCTCTCATTTCTTTATTTTCTTCAGTTGCTACTCCAAAATATGCTTTCCTTCCCTTTACTAAAATAAACTACCAGTACTAATTGTAATCCAGGAGTATTAGCTTTCTCTTATAGCAAATTGAAGATTTATTATGTGCAATTCCAAATGTCTGTTCCACACACCTATGCTCTTCTCTGTAGCATAGCTTAAAGTATAAAGGTATGTTTCTGAAATGACAATTTATCAGATTCAAATCACTGATGTTGAAAATTGACTCAGATATAGCTTGATTGGAATGCCACATGGCAAAGGAGGCTACTTATTGGAGTTGAAGACTGTTATTAGCAATTTTAATATCAATGTGCCTTTCAGAAAGAACTGTCTGACCAAGATGCCATATGTAATGTATGTCTTGTGCATGACTTATTGGTTTTTATTCAATATGTATGTGTAAAAATTGATTTAGACTTTTACACAATTGTGTGTAGTGTCAATGCATACCTAAACCGCAAAGAGGTTGATGAATAGATTGAATAAGTTGCAGATGATTGGAGTTGGGCCGATGCACACATCTCCCAATTCTTCACATTGTGTGCAGATATACATCCTGCATGCTAACTGGTTGATCTGACTTCCTATTTGGAGACTTTTTGCACTGTTGTTTAAGTGCCCCTAGCCAAAACATTAATGCTTGCAGACGTATAAATGCAGCAGCTATGCAGCTGTCTCTGAATGATAGACACATATCTTTCCTGATGTATGGTGATGCAGTAGACTAACTGAAGCTCAAGGGCCAAAAATTAAGTAGTATGATCACTCTATAGTGAAAGATTAACGCATTTATTTATTTATTACATTTATTCACTGCCATCTCACTGTCATGCAATTCAGGCCGGCTCACAATCCGTTAAAATGATATTATAAAAGATTAAACTATTCAAATGGTAAGAAAATAAAAACATTAACATTAATAAAGAAATAGCTAAGTTAAGCACCCAGGGGAGATACAAAATTAGGAGGTGGAATCTTCTAACTAATCTAGTATAACCACCTCTACCATTTTTAGCTCCCCTTTTATAATAAAAATAAATTCCATTACATCTTCAGCTTTTTTAAAAAAATATATAATAAAACCTTTGTTGTTGAAGAATTTGTACTTGCAATGAGCGTGCACGATTTTTTTTATTTAAAAACTAAACAGACTCCTTTCTTTGAATTTATAATCCCAATTGAGAGCAGATTGTTGCACAACCTGGAATAAAAGTAACCCAGAAGGACATGTATTTTAGGTACCATTTTATTTAAGCCCCTGTCACACTGCACCAACTGATGCAAAGAGGATATAAAACGGACAAAAAAGCTTGCCATCCGTTGGTTAACGCGATGTACTCACTGCCTCCGTTTTGCTTCCTCTCTATCCGTCCAGCATCCGTTTATGGACGTTTCATCCGCTCAGAAAGTTTTGAGCTGCACAAAACTTTTGTGCAGAAAATGTATCCAATTTGTCTGTTCTGCATCTGCTACGCATCCGCTACACATCCGTTCTGCATCCGTTACACATCCGCTATATCCGCTAGGCATCCGCTGCGCATCCGCGCAACTCCATCCGCTCGGATGCAGGGAGGAAGCGGAACGGATGCAGAACGGATGCAGAACGGATGCCTAGAGGAAACAAAGCATTTAAAATGCAAAAAATGTCCGCAGAGGGGACCTATCTCGGATATTAAGGATGTCTAGAGGATGCCTAGAGGATGCAAAGGGACACCTATACTGCCTATAAAAAGGGGGAGCAACACATCTGGATCTCACTTTCAGACCAGCAGCCCTGCAGTGCAGAACTCTGAAGCCTTCATCTGCCTGTTCCTCTTCCACAGCATCCAGTCATGTCCACCGTGGATCGTAACACAGTCCTTTTGGCAGCCACCATCCTTCTGCAACAGTACGAAGCCATCTACAGGCTCTGTGAACTCTACTACGGGAAGAAAAAGGGGCAGCAGATGGCTGAGGCTTGCTGTGCTTCAGCATGGTTGTGGGGTTGCTGGCTGGCAGGGAGGCTGGCAGGAACCAAGGCTGGCAGGAAGGCTGGCAGGCAGGCAGGCACCAAGGCTGGCAGGAAGGCTGGCACCAAGGCTGGCAGGAAGGCTTGCAGGAAGGCTGGCAGGAAGGCTGGCAGGGAGGCAGGCACCAAGGCTGGCAGGAAGGCTGGCAGGCAGGCATGAACCAAGGCTTGCAGGCAGACAGGCACCAAGGTTGGCAGGCAGACTGGCTGGCAGCAAGGCTGGCAGGCAGGCAGACAGCAAGGTTGGCAGGGAGGCTGGCAGCAAGGCTGGCAGGCAGGCAGACAGCAAGGCTGGCAGGGAGGCTGGCAACAAGGCTGGCAGGTAGACATGCAGGCAGGGCAGGCAAGGCAGTCAATGTGTCTGGAAGCAGGTCTTTCCTCTGAATGGCGACCTGCTTCCGAGCTGCTTCCGTTATATCCGCGGGGCTGATGCAATGCATCCTCCCCGCATGCGCAATTAACGCTCGGCATCCGCTAGGCTTCCGCTGTGCATCCACTGTGCATCCGCTCTGCATCCGCTTCATCCGCTGTGTATCCACTCTGCATCCGCTGTATCCATTCCGTATCCGCTTTGCTGAGGTCCCCCGGAAGCCTGGCAGATGTGCCATCCACTCCCATCCGCTTCCATCCGCTGGGCTTCCGTTCCGCATCCACTTTCCATCTGCCCTGCGTCCTCCCCGCGTCCGTGTTATCCGCTCCGGTTATGTAAATTTTTGCCCCTTCTGAGAGCAGATATGTCCGTTTTGCATCCGTTGGGCAGTGTGATAGGACCTTTAGCTTTATTTGGATACATTTGGCTATTACCAAGTACTGTAAGAACAGGGGGATAAAACTGAAATGTTATTATTTAATGGAAAGTTTACTAAAAACAGCATGAATTAATAAAGGATGTTTATATGAGAATAACAAGACTTTAGATTACTGTAGTAGGAAGAAGTTTAATGTAATCAAGATTTAATTTGGAACTACCTATCAGTGGAGAAAATAATATTCTGTGTTTCAATTAATAAACAATTCTGGTACTCGGAGAAGAAAGAAAGAAATAGGAGAGGATGGTGATGAGGAAGAGTTTATATATTTTGAGAGCTTGCCAAATGCTTTTTTCCCAATCACATTTGCAATGCAAATTGTAACATATGCAAAAAGGCAAAAAATTATGTAAATAAAATAATATGCATCATTGTAATATCTATATCTATGATGATGAAAAAATCCAATAGAGCTTTTTGTAAACTTAGGGTCATCCCCTCTAAATTAATTGCATCCCCCTACATCCAAAATGAAGGGATGAAGTGGCTCAGTGGCTAATACACTGAGCTTATTGATCAGAAAAGTTGGCAGTTCAGCAGTTTGAATCCCTAGCACAGTATAACGGAGTGAGCTCCCATTACTTGTCCCAGCTTCTGTCAACCTAGCAGTTAGAAAGCATGTAAAAAATGAAAGTAGAAGAATAGGGATCCCTTTGGTGGGAAGGAAACAGTGTTCTGTGTGTCTTCAGTGTTCAGTCATGCTGGCCACATGACCACGGAGATGTCTTCAGACATCACTGGCTCTTCGGCTTTGTAACAGAGATGAGCACCACCTGCCAGAACCTAGCACATTTGTGCAAGGGGATCCTTTACCTTTACATCAAAAGTGTGGGTTATTTTGTTGCTGTTATTCTTCCTTAGTACAATTTTGAATATAGTTTGAATTCCATCACACCAGTGATGCCAGACATCCTAGACATCCTAAGCTTCTAGGATTTCTCTGTTTGTGCGGGAGATGGGTAGTTTTTAAATAAGATACATTTTAAAATAAATAAATAAATAAAACAAGTCCTATCATCCTGATTCTGTCTCAGTAGTGTTCCAGGTTCTGGAGCATACATTTACCACAACAGACCAGGGGGTAAGCGAGTGACTATATCAACTGATTAAATACACAAAAATTTCTTTTTGTACTTCTGTCTTATTTCTTTTTTGACTGTTGTTCTTTCTCCAAACTTTTCTCATCTGTTATCTTTTTTTTTTTTAATCAAGTTTCTAACATAAATAAATAAATAAAATAACCTAATGTCTCAATTTTATCTATGTGAAATGTATAGAGTAAAACTGGAACACTAGCATCCCCATAAAACAGCCTGCTGCCATTGGTTATTCTTTTCTAGAAATATCTCCCATTTATATATGCATGTGTGCAATTATTCTGTCTATCCATTTATCTAAACACAGAGACAGAGGGAAAGATTATATACTGAAGAAACATTTTTAAGGTAAGACGTACATAACAGCACACTTGGGGTAAAATAATGGATGCTTAAGGGATATTAACTAGAAGAAAAGTATTGATTATATAAAGTTGCTTAGAAGAAGAATGTAAACAAGAGGTGCCACTGTTGAAAAATGAATCTGGAAGAGTAGTTATATCAATTGTATATTTTAAATAAAGGGCACTGTATAATTTGTTTTAAAATTCCCATGACAATGACTACAGAATTTTCAGGATGTTTTTTAAAAGATTCTAATCTTTTAAAAATGTAGATCACGTTTTTGTTTTTAAATTTTAAAGAAATGCAACTTAGTACCTTGATGGAATGGAGAAATATATAAGCATTCAAAAGAAGTGCATTTGAACTGAACTGAAAATACTTAATAGGAATAATAATGACTTGCTATTTCTTTCTAGGAAATATAGTAAAGAAGGAACAGACCCAGAAAACAGATTTACCCTCTTGCCTTTGCAGAGAAATATAACATCTTCTTTATAAGAATGTCAAGGACAAAGACTTTGTGGATTTTTCACTATAGTTCTAGGACAAATAATCAAACAAAGCCAGCTTGGGATTCTATCTATTAAGAAAATTAATTAACAGTAAAAAATGATTTTCTTCTAGTCAAATACATTCTTCCACTTTCTTTGAATCATCTAAATATAGAAACGGAGCTAACCCATAAATATATATCTCACTAGCATTTCATAATTATCCTAACTTTTCATATTGATATCTAAACAGAGAACCAATTTGGTCTAGTGATTAAGGCACCAGGCTTGGAAAGTGTGAGTTCTAGTCCCACCTTAGCAATGAAACTAGGCTAGGTGCCTTGGGTCAGTAACTTTCCTTCAGCCCAACTCATCACATAGGTGGGGAAAATAGGAAGTGGAAGGAATGCTCGCCACTCTGAATTATTTGTAAAAATAATAATAATAAAGGCTGGATAGAAATAATCCATAAATACATACATAAAATAGGTGCTTTCTCAAGGCTCTGTACAAAAGATGAATCAGAACAATATACAACTGTTTATTTATTTTTATTTTATTTGTCAAACATAGGAGCCTCGGTGACACAGTGGTTAGAGTGTAGTACTGCAAGCTACTCCTACTGCAATTTGGCAGATCGAATCCCACCAGGCTCAAAGTTGATTCAGCGTTCCATCCTTCTGAGGTTGGTAAAATGAGGACCCAAATTGTTGGGGGCAATATGCTGACTCTGTAAACCACTTAGAGAGGGTGGTAAAACATTATAAAGTGGTATATAAGTCTAAGTGCTATTGCTATTGCTATGTACAAGATAACAAGTATAGGTATCAACATAACCAAGAACAAAGGGAGTAAATACAGATAAATTGGGATAGGAAGACAGGGACGGTAGACACACTGGTGTGCTCATACATGCCCCCTTTAAGGACCTCTTAGGAATAGGGTGAGGTCCATGTAGACAGTTTGAGGTTGAAGCTGTGAGGGTTTGAGGCTAACAATGGATTTGGATAGAACATTCCAGGCACTGACCACTCTGCTGCTGAAGTCATATTTTCTGCAATCAAGTTTGAAGCAGTTTAAGCCCCTGTCACACTGCACCAACGGATGCAAAGAGGATGTAAAATGGACAAAAAAGCTTGCCATCCATTGGTTAACCCAATATATCTGTTCTATACTCACTGCCACCATTTTGCTTCCTCTCTATCCGTCCAGCATACGTTTATGGATGTTTCATCTGCTGAGAAAGTTTTGAATTGCTCAAAAATTTTGAACGGAAAATGTATCCAATTCGTCCGTTCTGCATCTGCTAGGCATCTGCTAGGCATCTGTTCTGCATCTGTTACGCATCCGCTATATCTGCAAGGCATCCGCTTCGCATCCGCGCAACTCGCATCCACTCGGACACAGGGAGGAAGTGGAACAGATGCAGAACGGATGCAGAATGGATGCCTAGCGGATTCAGCACGGAAACAAAGCATTTAAAATGGAAAAAATGTTCGCAGAGGGGACTTATCTCAAATATTAAGGATGTCTAGAGGATGCCTAGAGGATGCAAAGGGACACATAGGGGAAAACCTATACTGCCTATAAAAAAGGGGAGCAACTCACCTGCATCTCACTTTCAGAACAGCAGCCCTACGGTGCAGACCTCTGCAGCCTTCATCTGACTCTTCCTCTTCCACAGCATCCAGTCATGTCCACTGTGGATCGTAACAAAGTCCTTTTGCAGCCACCATCAGTGCGAAGCCATCTACAGGCTCTGTGAACTCTACTAAGAAGCGTCTGGGTACGAAGATGGTTCACCAGAAGAGCAGGGGATGGACTGTACAACAAGCTGATGGTAGAGCTCAGGAACGAAGACATTCCAGAACTTCATGAGGATGCCTCCAGCCATGTTTGACGAAGTTGTGCAGCGGCTGACACCCAGGTTGACCAAGGCAAATACCAACTTCCGGCCCAGCCTGGAACCTGGGCTCAAGGTGGCACTCACTCTGCGCCACCTGGCCTCAGGGACCACATACATGAGAATACAGTATGGCTGGAGGGTGCCACACAACACCATCAGCATTGTGGTCAGAGAAGTGGTGCAGGCCATCATCGAAGAATACATGGAGGAGCTCCTCCAGTGTCCCTCCACTGAAGAAGGATGGAAGAAAGTGGCAGAGCAGTGGTATCAGAGGTGGAACTTCCCACACACCGTTGGAGCCATCGATGGCAAGCACGTGGCCTGCAAAGTGCCAGCCAACTCAGGGTCCTCTTATCACAACTACAAGGGCTTCTTCAGCATCATCCTCTTCGCCATGGTCGATGCTGACTACAAGTTCATGTACATCGATGCTTCAGGCAACGGCTCATCTTCAGATGCCCAGGTATACAACGCCAGTCACCTCAAGGAGGGGCTGGAATGCAACCTCATCATGGGCTTCCCAGATCCAGACCCCCTGCCCAACTACACACAAGATGTGCCCTACTTCATCATGGGGGATGATGCCTACTCCCTCACAACCTACCTCATGAAGCCCTACACCTCCAGACTCCTCACCCGTGAAGAGAGGATCTTCAACTACAGGCTGTCCAGGGCAAGGCGGGTGGTGGAGAAAGCCTTTGGCATCCTGGCCAACAGGTTCCAGGTACTTCTCACCACCATGCAGCATTGCCCAGAGACTGTGAAGAACATCGTGAAAGCTTGCTGCATCCTGCACAATCTCATGTGCACCCACTACCCAGTCTTGCAGAACAGGCTTGTGGACCTCCAGCAAGGCAATGGGGACATGGAGCCTGGGGAATGGAGGCAAGGGCAAAACCTGATAGACACTGAGGATGTGCAAGGCCCCAACAGAGCTTCACGTGAAGGGAAGAAGCAGTGCAACCTCCTGAGACACTGGTGCAACTCCCCAGCTGGAGCAGTGGAGTGGCAAGACAGGATGATAGATGACTAATGGATGCTTCCTTCAGCTTGTCTCATCACACTGATGAGATTGTGTCATGTATGTTGGGTGGGCCTACAATGAACAGGGCATTTGATAGAGTTGTGTTTATGTTGACATGTGTGGATCAATAATTACATTGTTATTGATAATAAAGGGCCATATGTGTGGCACCTGGGAGGGTGGACCATACAGTCCCACTATGCTTGCACTGGAGGTTTATCTATCCCACTGCTATCCTAACCCATCCCACAGCTATTACCCATCCCACAGGTATCCTAACCCATCCCACAGTTATCTTCACCCATCCCACAAGCATGCAAAGGCTTAAACCATTTCTAAAAGTTTCCAGCAAGACTTTATTAAAAAAAAGGAAATGAAGCAAGTGTGTGAATCAAAAATAGACTTTATTAACAACAAGCTATAAAACAAAAATGAGTCACTGGCACTCCTCTTGGTTGCTCAGCCTCAGCAGTGAAGGGTCCAGGTGCTGTGGAGGTGGCTGGTGCTGGAGTCCTTGTCTGATCCCCCACATCATCAGCTCCTCCAGAAGCAGAAGCAGCAGAAGCCCCAGCCCCAGAAGAGCGAGCCCGTGCTGTAGAAGCCCCAGCAGAACCAGAGTGAGGGCCAGGGGGCGGGATGGTAGCCCTGTCCCTCTTGTAAGGGCTGGCAGCAGATGGCTGAGGCTTGCTGTGCTTCCCCATGGTTGTGGGGTTGCTGTCTGACAGAGAGGCTGGCAGGAACCAAGGCTGGCAGGAAGGCTGGCATGGAGGCAGGCACCAAGGCTGGCAGGAAGGCTGGCAGGCAGGCAGGCATGCACCAAGACTGGCAGGAAGGCTGACAGGAAGGCTGGCAGGAAGGCTGGCAGGAAGGCTGGCAGGAAGACTGGCAGGAAGGCTGGCAGGGAGGCAGGCACCAAGGCTGGCAGACAGGCATGAACCAAGGCTGGCAGGAAGGCATGAACCAAGGCTGGCAGGAAGGCAGGCACCAAGGCTGGCAGGCAAGCATGAACCAAGGCTTGCAGGCAGGCAGGCACCAAGGCTGGCAGGCAGACTGGCTGGCAGCAAGGCTGTCAGGCAGGCAGACAGCAAGGCTGGCAGGGAGGCTGGCAGCAAGGCTGGCAGCAAGGCTTGCAGGCAGGGCAGGCAAGGCTGTCAATCCGTCCGGCAGCAGGTCTTTCCTCTGAATGGTGACCTGCTTCCGAGCTGCTTCCCTTATATCCGCGGGGCTGACGAAATGCATCCTCCCTGCATGCGCAATTAATGCTAGGCATCTGTTAGGCTTCCGCTGTGCATCCGCTAGGCTTCCGCTCTGCATCTGCTTCATCCATTCCGCGTCCGCTTTGCTGAGGTTCCCCGGAAGCCTAGCGGATGTGCCATCCGCTCCCATCCGCTTCTATCCACTAGGCTTCTGTTCCGCATCCGCTTTCCATCCGCTCTGCGTCCTCCCTGCGTCCATTCCTTTCCGTGTTATCCGCTCCGGTTATGCAAATTTTTGCCCCTTCTGAGAGCGGATAACAATGGATAGAACATTTTTCTCGTCCGTTGTGTCCTTTTTACTAACGTTTTGCATCTGTTGGGCAGTGTGACAGGGCCTTTACCTTGAGTTTGTATCGATTGTTTGCCCATGTATTATTGTGGTTGAAGCTGAAGAAGTTGTTGACAGGCAATTTTGTGTACTATGCTTAGATTGGACCACAGGCAGCGCAGTTCCAGATTGTCCAAGCCCAAAATTCCAAGCCTGGAGGCATAGGGAATTCTACTGTAAGTAGAGGAGTGGAGTACTCTTTTTGAGAAACACCTCTGAACCTGCTCAATCGTGTTAATTTCCGATATACAGTGTGGATTCCAGGCAGATGAGTTTTATTCAAGAACTTCAGCTATATTAATGTCTGTGCATCTATGAAACACTATTATGAAAAAAAAAATCATTTGTGAAAACCAACTTGCCAAATGCAAAATGTCCCTGAAAATTTATTCTGTGCTAATAAGAGCATAACTGTTTCCTGTGAAATCTGGAATGCGGAGCCGTTTCCCTCTTTGCAGTTCTACTTATACCTCCCTTTGTGTTTTAATTCACAGGGAGCTTCATGCCTTTTTTAAAAAATAATGATTATGCTGAGCATATTGTGGAGAGTTAACCATTCTACTGGCTCCATTTGTTCAAAAGAGTAAAGCCCTTTCAGGCATTCATTTCTTTCAGACAATTAGAACTGTTATAAAAGAAAGAGAACCAGCTTTTTCCTTCTCTGGCTCTTTTCTCATCATCATGTTAGAAGTCTCATGTCTGTAACCTGGATTCTTCTTCTTATATCAATTTTCAATACCACACAAAGCCTCTGGCCTTTTTTTTTAACACCCATCCTAAATCATGCTAGCAAATTTCAACTGTGTAATTTTTTTTTTCCAGCATGAGAAAGTGGAAAAAGAACAGAAAAACAAATATGAAACCTGGAAACCTTATTGCAATTGTCAACTGATCTTTGGGTGAATATTAATTAATTGGATTTGGATGCTGTAAAATCAGAATGATAGTTAAGGATCCCACAATAGTATTATAAAATATACATTACAACTTAAAATAAGGATAAAACGTCCATAGAAGAACTAGTGGTGAGAGATCCAAAAGATTAGAATCAGAATCAGAATGGAGCTGGAAGGGACCTTGGAAGGGATTCCCTGATCATGCAGGAGATCTTATATCATTTCAGATAAGTGACTTAAACACCTCCCATGATGAAGCATCCACAATGTTTGAAGGCAAGCTAAATCAGAGAATCAGAGCTCTCTCAATCTGGATCACAATAAAATAATTTGCTATTTCAGACAATTAGATTATCAAGGCTTTTTTTTTTCTTTTAGAAAGCTGCCTAGCTGACTGACTTACTAAAGTATGTTTCACTTACTAAAGTATCACTTTAGTAATCACTTTATATCACTTCATATTTAGTAATATGTTTATCAAACAGAAAAAATTGGAGATTAGGTACAGAATAACAGAATTGGAAGGAATCTTGGAGGTCTTCAAATCCAACTCCCTG
Source organism: Laticauda colubrina (assembly GCA_015471245.1). NCBI lineage: Eukaryota > Metazoa > Chordata > Lepidosauria > Squamata > Elapidae > Laticauda > Laticauda colubrina. The sequence continues at coordinate 14,269,877 of BLBF01000045.1, forward strand.
CTCAAGCAGGAGACTGTATACCATTCTGGACAAATGATTGTCCAATCTCCTCTTTAAAAGTTCCAGTGTTGGAGTGTTCACAACTTCTGAAGGCAAGTTGTTCCACTGATTAATTGTTCTCACTGTCAGGAAATTTCTCCCGAGTTCTAGGTTGGTTCTCTCCTTGATTAGTTTCCATCCATTGCTTCTTGTCCTGCCTTCAGGTACTTTAGAGAATAGGTGGATCCTACCTTCTTTGTGGCAGTCCTTAGATATTGGATCACTGCCACCATGTTATCCCTACTCTTTCTTTTCATTAAACTAGACATGGGTAGTATTTATTCAAATTGGCTGGATCCAATATCTTAAGGGTGGGAAATGCTTTACCCTATTTCAGGAGCACAGACTTTATTCCCTCTGTGAGACATCGACCATCACTTGGACAGAGCAAGTGATGGTCATTCTCAAGAGATAGACAACATATAGGGATGTCTACCCACTTCATTCTGTTGTTGTTAATTGAAAGATCATGTCCAACCCATTGCAACTCCATGGATAATGTTCCTCCAGGTCTTCCTGTTCTTTACCATCCTCTGGAGTCCATTTAAGCTCACAATGACTGATTCAGTGACTCCATCCAGCTACCTCCTTCTCTGCCGTCCCCTTCTTCTTCTTCTTGAGCCTTTCATCGTTCCCAGCATTAGGTTCTTCTCTAGTGAGGCCTTCCTTTTCATTTGATGGCCAAAGTATTTGAGTTTCATTTTCAGAATCTGGCCTTCTAAAGAGCAGTCAAGATTGATCTCCTCTAGAACTGACTGGTTGGATCACCTTGCAGTCCAGGGAGTCTTCTCCAGCACCCTAGTTTAAAGGCCTCAATTCTTTGGTGCTCAGCTTTTCTTATGGTCCAACTTTCCCAACCATAAATTGCAACTAGGAAAACCATAATCTTGACTAGACACCCTTTTGTTGGCAGGGTTTTGTCTCTGCTTTTTAGTATGCTGTCTTGATTTGCCATAGCTTTCTTCCCCAGGAACAAGTGTCTTTTAATTTCTTGGCTGTAGTCCCCATCTGTGGTGATCTTCATTCTGTAGTCATCTACTAAAAAAGTTACTCCTCCTTTCTTTCAATAGAGTTTAAGGAAGGCACCTGAGACTTGTATGAAAAAATCTCTATGTTGTAGGTCCTTGTGGAGATGTCTCACTGAGTAATTGCAATTTTTCAGAACAGTAGATTATTACATAGGACAATGCCAAATGCCATCCCACTGATATCATGAATCTCTGAAAAGTGATGTGATTAATGAAAGAAGAGTTTCACTTAAAGCTTTCTCTCATCTAATAAACAGTAAACAATGTTTTAGAATAGATTGCTAATTTCTGCCTCTGATGTTTTTTATATTATAAATAAAATTTTGAATGGATTTCACCCATTATGTTAAACAAAGAGTTGCTATTGATGTCACATGGGCTTCACTCTACAGTTGCCATAACTAAATTGCATAGCTTGGCATTGGGTTCTGAAAAAGAAAAGAGTGCTCCTTTTTTCTGATCTTGCACTGATTTTTTAGACTGAAGCAGAGACAAATTGCAGAAGACAGGCTGAAGACATACAACCGCAGAGCAATGTTTTTGTTTTTGAGATCTGCTTTCTGTTGTTCAATATTTCTAGGCTTTAATGGTGACTGTAAATTTTTTTGTATTGCATTATACATTTCTCTCTATCATAAAAATTGGGTGTCATCCAATGAAAATGATTTTATTTTGATGCAGATTATCCATATATCTTCCTTTGCACAGTGCTAATGGAATTCATAGGCTGTCTTGATGGGCTTGGGGATATAAAATTGGATCAGACAAATTTATGTATGGTTTTGTTTGTAGACATTTGTTGTTATAGTTATGTGGGGCCACCATATTCACAGATAACTGTCAGTAATATAAATTTTCAATTGAACTACGTATGTAAGAGGCAACAACAATTCTTTCAATTCTCTCTTCTGGAATCCCATAATCCATTGAGAAAATGGGACATTGGTCAAAATGAGAGATGGGTTTCATGGGGCTATAGGCCAATATCTGATCCTTGATCAAATGGTAGATGGTAGTATGGTGGTATGGTTTGTGCTCAAGTTACCATTTGTCTACTCTAGTCATTAATCTTATGATGCCCAGCAAAGTACTGTGGAAGAAATATGGTTTCCAGTAAAAAAAAAAAGTTAGGTGGATATTTGGCTTATATAGTAGGCTCGCTCCTTCCTTCCTTCCTTCCTTCCTTCCTTCCTTCCTTCCTTCCTTCCTTCCTTCCTTCCTTCCCTCCATCCCCTCCCCTTCTCTTCCCTTCTCTTCCCTTCTCTTCCCTTCCTTCCATATGGTTTCTGATTGGCAGTGCAAAGACATTTCTCTGCCTTATAAGGACACCTTACAATATTTATAGAATATACACTGGAATGTCCAGGAATTTAAGAAAAGCTTTTGAGTATATGCAGAATTCTATTGCAATGCTTCCTAGAAACTAGAAATATTAGAAATAGCTGGAAAAAGCTTTTGGCATGTACAGCACAAGGCATATTCAAAAGCTTTTAAAAAAACTATTGAATCTGCTGGAGAGGAAAACAATATGCAACAATATGCTGCAACACTCTCACAACTACAATGTTTGATTTTTCAAAGCAAGAGGTCACAGAGATTGAAGAAGTTGCTCTGAAAGAGTGCTTTTCTCAAAGCATTACTGTTTGTGCAGTGTACAGATATGCTGAAGGGTAAATATACTGTATCTGTAATGGAATGCAATTTAGCCAAATCATAATTAGCGGGAAATAAACTTACTCTTCATTCTGTATCCCATATACACTCCAAGTTCCTGTCATTTTAATCCTGCAGCACTGCTGTTACAGGTTCTTGCTCACTGCTAAAAAAAGGTAGCAGGTGTTCAATCAAAATTGTTAATGTATTTGCAATGGATCTCATATACTTTAAAAGTAGGTAATTAGAATTATGCACAGATACTTTGAAGCCATGAATAATTCATTTACCGCACATCAATAAAATAATTATTGCATATTATCATTCTTACTTACTTTGTACTCCAACATCACGCTCACTCCTGTCAATGTCAAGGGAATGTGCCCATTTATTTATTTGTCACATGGATTTAAGAAATCCAAAAAAGGAATAATAAGGTTTAGTTCAGGGCTGTTTAAAACATATATGCCACATTCTATATAGGAGGAGCAGGGACTTAACAATCTTGAGCACTATCAGAAACATTTTCACCCACTCTGTATTTTCTAAGTCTCTAAGTTCATAAAAAAGGCAAAGCAGACCAACAAAATAAATAAAAAATGTTATCTGTTTCCTGCTCTTTTCAAAGCAGTTCTGAATTTTTAAAAGCCAGTATGTGAAATGGATGTGGGATCATTTATTATTTGTTGTTTTCACTTTTTTTAAAAAAATGTACAGCATATTTGCTGTATGCATTTTAGTAATAGGCAGTCTCTCCTGGAATGGAGATGTTAAGGATAAAACATGCGATAGAAATAAGAATACTAATGAATGCAAAAGTTCCTTCTAGCCCCATAATGCCTGGCTTCCTCCATCCATCAATATCCATTATAGTTTTTGTATAGTGAATGTAACATCCTCAGTTGCATTGAGAACCAAGGAATACTTTAGTTTTTGTGTTGCTGCTATAATGGGGGAAAATGTTTATGATCAGCTATAAAATGTACTTAAGCTGAAAGTAAATTACTTTGCATTTTCTGCTATCAATTCTCACTCAATGTTGTAAAAGAACAGTATTAAAAATAATTTCAGTGAAGAAGATGATTTTGAAGAAATGTTTGTGGGCAGAGTGATATATAATATAATATATTGCATATATTTAGTGATAAGGTTGTTAAAATTTGTGTGGGTGGGTGTCAATATCTTGTATGTCAGCTGTATCTCTATTTTTTTCAGTGGATTGCATGCAGTCTTCCTGCACTCTGACTCTTCCTTTCAGAGTCAGACAGCACAATCAGACAATATGTTGTTGTTGCTGCTGCTGCTGCTATGGTTGGTTGCACAATTATCCAGATGCTTCGATTGGATCTGGCATTTTTGTCCATTTACTGAATCTTTCTTGAAGGCCTGGAAAAGGTAGGTGGTGTTGGATGGTATTAAAGGTACTGCCACAAGATGTAAGCTATTCCAAGTAAAGCTACCTTTTGCAACTGCCTGGTAGTGATTTTTGTCAATACCGACTATGCTCATGTGGTACTCCCGACATTTTGGGAGTGCAACCAAGTTGCCTATTGCTATTATTTTTGCTTTCTTTTGCCACAGTCATTCTAATTTTATTGGCAGTTCTTTCTATTTTGTTTTTTTTATTTTTGTCTTCAATTCTTTCTCTACTATTCTGCTATCTCTGGGTATTGTTATGCCCATTATCCAGACTTTTTCGTCCTTCTTATCAATTGCTAACTCTGGAGTATTATTATTATTCCTTTAATCCCCAGAAAAACAACAGAACAGAATTATTTCCATATGACTTTTGCAAGTTTCAGTGGTACTGTTGTTACTAAAGGGTTCTGATTTGAGAAATTATTGGATATTTCCGAGAAGCTTTGTAAGCTCAAAAATGAGGAGGAGGAGGAAGAGGAGAAAGGAGGAGGAGGAGGAGAGATAGCCTGAAGAAGAATGCACCTTTTGTAGAGAAGAAAAACTGAGAGATAATTTATATGAAAGAATGACTGATCCCCCCAAAATAAGCTGGAGTTGGGTTAAATCTGGTCCGGCTCAGCTGAGAAATCACCAGCCTTCAGTGCTGTTGGTTGGACAGGAAATTTAACACAACCTTCCCAGAAGAAGGAAGTGGCAAACCAGATCAATATTACTGCCAAGAAAAAGTACATATCCATATAGTCATCAAGGGTTGTCTTTCAACTGAACAAATCTTTATCTTCAAAAGGGAAAAAATAGGAACAAAACACAGGCAGTAATTTCTAGGATCCCTACAACAGTAGTATATGGCAAATATATAGGGACATAAGAAAGACTAGTTACATGGCACTAAATGCATTTGGAACAACATGAAGTATTGAGAACACAGTGTAGTCCTGAATGCAGACAGAAGCTGAAGATGTGGACTCTTAACAGAGCTTCAAGCATGAATAAATCTGGCAGATCTTCGATAATCTCATTTCACTTCTAAAGTTTGCAAGAGTCTATTCCTTTTGAAAACCATATGAGAGGCTCATCTCTTTAATTTGTTTTGGGGCTTAGTCACAGAAATGTTGAGAACATGGTTCATTGGTAATTGAAATCACTGATAGTACAGGCACAGAGCAGACACAGGATCAAGCTCTTAATTAAAAAATATACTAATCATACACAATTCTAAATCCTGCTCTTGGGTGTACTCACTCAATTCTTTTAAGTGAAGCTAATCAGAGTTGTGAACTAGCATTCTCAAATTTTCTGCCAAATATATTTAATTGTTTTTAAAATAGCATTGGAAATGGGACCTCTCTATGTCTACATGCAAAACATAAACATACCTCCATCTACTTCCTGTTAAATGGATTTTAACCATCCATGCAAGGATTCATAGTTTATCTATGGTCTAGCAAAAGCTTCTCTTCTTTCTAGACAAGGGGAAAAGACATATTGGAGCGAACGAAGCTCATTTTGCATTTATTTTGTCCTGGAAGCATTTTTAAGACACAAGTATCCCTCTCCAAGGGAGAATGTATGCAATATAAGGAATGCATTTCAAGAATACAGTTATAAATCAAATATTGTGATGACCTGGGGCGTGGCACAAAAGCAACAAAGTCACAAAAGTATGTAAAGTCCCTTTAATAACTCCAACTTGGCCCCCAATGCCAGTATCATTGGCTGGAGGAAAAGCTCTCCCAAGAACAGTTTTTAAAGGGAAGAAATTCAGTCCGAACCCAAAGTACATATAAATTATAAATAAAAACAGTACAAACCATGCTGCAGCAATTAATGAGACAGGGCAGGATAAGGAATTGCAGACTTCAGAAGACAACAAAATACACACAATTGGGAGGATTTCAGAACCCAGATAAGACTTGACAAGCAAACATAATTCACACATTGCTTCCAGCAAGGTGCTGTGTGCAAACATCCTTTTTAAATCCTGTTTTCCCAGCTGCAGCTAATGAAGGGAATCAGGGCCCTTTTCTCCCCTGTAACTCACGTTGCTCCCTTCTTTGTTCCTCCCTGCGTGCCCAAAGATGAAGAGGAGGAGGCCTAGGTCTTCCTCTGAATGCCCAGTCAGATTGTGCCCTTCCCAGTTTCTTCTACAGCCACCAGAGCTACACTCCCACTCCCTGTCATCTGCCTGACCTCTCCTTCGGAATCAGATTCCAACTGGGGCATGAAATATGTACTAGTTGCTTGGAATACAATCAAAACCAATCTAAGATAACATATTTTAAGCAAATGGGACTGCAAAATACTTGGTTGAAAATAGGTTTGAATATGTTTTCTTCCCAAATCAAGGAACAGAAGAACTTCTGTAAGTTCCCATTGGCATATTCCTCTTTTATGTCTATTATACAATGTCATTTCCAAGGATATCACCTTGGATTGTTTCTACATTATATCTTATTATTATTCCCAGTGGATCTTCCTATAGAACAGAAGAATGCTAATATTAACTTTAATTGTTAGTTACTCTGGAGAACATTTTTGGAAGTGAAGAGCTGAGTAATAAGTATGTAAGGAATTCTAGTCTAATTTCCACTGGGAGAGATTTGAGACTTGGTTACTATCACAGTTTGCAATGGAAAGAAATACAGGTATGAGACAAAGGCTGCAAATATTGATAGAATACAATACTCATCTCTATTGTCAATTCCCTTAGTTATCTAAATAATAGAATGTCAATAAAGTTTAATTATATTCCATAAATGTCACTGTGTTGAAACATTACAAGATTTCAAGCATCAAGATTTATAACAACATAATAAAATGGAAACAACAGCAAAGATACCAGAATTATTCCTTTATGATTCTATGAAGTAATGGAGTGGCTTTAACCATTCAAATAGAAATTACTTTATTTGTACTCTTATGTATTGTGAGGTACCTCTTGTAAATGCTCTGCATAGCCTTGATGTTATAAGCTATTTCTCAACTTAACTCCCCCAGCTCTGTGAATCTGCAATAAGCTGTTTAATAGCCATCAGAATCTGTTACACAGTCAGAAATGCACTCCACAATCCTTTCCATCTTGCAAAATGAGGTAATAAAACTCAACTTCCACCAGCAGGGTGTTTCAGAAATATTTCACACCGAAACACAAACAAATAAGGTGCTTGACAAAACTAAAACATTTCTGTTTGCTGCCATTTCTTTGCTGAAAACAACAATTGCTGACTATAACATTAAAGGTGGTGGTGGGGGAAACTTGTTTTTTGTTTCCCTCTTTTTGGAACCTGGAGCCTTGAAACGAGATTTCTAAATGCACATTATCTTTAAAATAGACATTGCAGTAATTTTGTCTTGCCGATCACCTATATTTTTATGTTGCAATGACAGGGATAGGTGAGAGTTAGCAGCTCCAAAGATAAATTGAAAAAAAACAAAAAGAATGAAGGAGATAAAACTCTCTGAATGAATAAATTTAGCCAATAATTATGCACATACATGCTTATTTTCCTTGGTATTTTAGATAGAAAAATAATTTCAACATTTTTACTACATCACTTTGAAACTTTCCTTAATTAAGATTTGCTACCAACTATGAACATAATCCAGTATGTGGCTTGACATATTTAATCTCATTAGCTTCAACAGAATAAAATCACACTGGGACAGAATAAATCATTTTTAAAATGGTTTATAAAGATACATGATTCCTGGAAAAAACAAGATTTGTGTGTGCATGTGTATGTGTAACCAGCACACTGTTTCCACATACTAAAGATACATAGATATATATAGTATACAACATATTAAATGATATAAAAAGGGGCAGTTTCCACAGAGAGTTTAACTAAAGATATATAGATATATATAGTATACAATATATTAAATGATATAAAAAGGGCAGCCATGACAATCTCTTTATTGAGCATGAACAATAGTATTCAATTCATCCTTTTTCACACTTTCTGTCACACTGATCTGTTCTTAATATCAAAAATAGATAATTTAGGAAAAATAATTTAAAAAAGACTACATATACCATCATACTATTTTTCTCTTCCAACCAACTTGGGAGAATTTTTTTCAACAATTTCCACATATTTACACTACTAAAATACATAAACCAAATGATGGACTTGAACATAAATATAAAGTATGGAGGGAAAAAAAGTAGAAGGAAGGAACATACCCATAGAAAGGGAAGATGTAAAAAGCCACCTGGAGATACTCCAAAAATGTGTATTTTCCTAATAATTAGTCCACCCTATACTTGGCAAACATCTCATAAATAACTCTCAAACAGCCACTGCATAAATTATTTTACAACACATTGTCAGCAGTTCCTGGTATAGCAAATGTAATATTTAAAGGATATGATCTAATGATATATTTTAAGATGAATGAAGCCAGAATTACTCCAGGTACTGGAGAAACTCTATAATAGTACTTCAGAATTGCTTAAGTTATCAAAGTTAATGGCAGCTGTTTAAAATAAAAGAAGTAAAAAATCCTTATCACGCTCTTCAACTTCAGATGTAGCTAAGAACTTAAACACCAAGTGATGCCATCTGTTTCTTTCAGCTTCTCATGACTAATGATCAAAGGACCTACTACCTTAATATGGGACATATTTTACTTTGTTTTGCTGTTGTTTCAATGATGTAATATAACTGGATTTGCAGGCAAGGTGCCTGACCCCAACCTAGCAGTACTTAGATTAATATCAATTAATCTATTGCCTTCCTAGGAAACTGACAACAAAGAGCTCTTGTTTTTTTTATTTTTTATTTTGGCTATACTCAATGTAGCATATTACCAAAAAAAGAAGGCATTCACTGTGTGTATCTTCCTATGCATATGATTTTTATTACACTCAATTCATGCACACCTGCAGTTTCTAAGGTAGGTAAGTTGGTAGGTGGGTAGGTAAGTAAGTAGCTAGTTAGGGTAGGAAGCTGGCATGAAAAAATGAACCATATTTGGGGATATAATGGAAAAGAAAAGAACTTGGTTTGCAGCTCATAGCTATACAAAACCCACTCATTACCAATTCTAATTCTATTAAATTACGGCCATGGTACTTTCTTGTTCATGTCTCTTGAAAACGTACCTCTGCAGGAACAAGAAGCTTCTAACACAAAAAGGTGCTTTCCTGCAGCAACAACAATGATAACAGAAATAAGTATTAATATTATCCAGTTTGGATAATTTGCTTTTCAATCAACTACAGAAAGGGGTGGGATTAAAATTTTTTAACAACCGGTTCTCTGGGCATGGCTTAGTTGGTGGGTGTGACTTGGTGGTCATGTGACCAGGTGGCCGTGGCTTGATGGTCATGTTATTGGCTGGGCGTGGCCAACTCAATATCACTCACATTGAGGCATGCCTCTCCTCGCCTGGCCTCTCATGATTGTGGGTATGCTGCAACAGTTGTAACTGTGAATAAATGGTCATAAGTCACTTTTTTCAGTGCCATTATAACTTTGAACGATCACTCCACACAAGCAAAATACCAGCCAAGAAGGGGAAAAGAACTCCAGAGAGGTTCCTGAAACAGGAAGTCTAGTCCTGCCAAGAATGTCATAAGGGTTAATGGAGAGGCAATTTCTGAAAACAACACCAGAATGTTTCTTTCCTGCCTTCCTTACAGGATTAGGCCAGTAATTTCTTCTAACAACTGGTTCTCTGAACTGCTTAGAAAGTTAACAACCAGTTCTAGAGAATAGGTACAAACTGGTAGAATCCCACCCCTGACTACAAATGAAATGATTGTAAACATATGGATGGAATTTGAAATGAAGGATCCTTAATAACAATGACAGGTGTGTGTCTAGGTAAGTCTACTTTGGTATGACAATCAGAAGATGTCACCAACATGCCAGTCTTTTTGGCTGATAGATATCTGTTATGGTACCATGGTAACATTTAAAATTCCTTATATTTCTCAAGTAGAGGTCTTTAATCTAGAATGTATCATGAAGACCTTTAAATATTTAACAGTGACACCAAATACTTGCTTTAAATTTTGTTCATAACCATAGCAATAATACAAATGATGACCAAAGTAACAATAAACTGCCTGAGTTTTCAGCTTAATTCTGAACATTTGCTTCAATAGAGAACTTATCTTTAAGTAATCCTCTAAAATGTCTAATTCAGTTCTCAGATTGAAATTCTGAAGAGATATCAAATAAGGCAGTGGTCACAGAAATATCTCTTGGAAAGAAAGGAAGAGAATTTAAGGAAAATATTTTATTATCTTGGTCCAAACATAAAAATAATCACAACCAAGCATCTGTATACAGTCCAGTGTACTGTGTACAAACATTACTATATTATAATGTGTGTGTGTGTGTGTGTGTGTGTGTGTATAAAATATACAGTAATATGGAAACTGTAGAAAATTCTTCTGCAAAGTCATTTGCTTGTATTAAAAAACTGAATCAAGCTTTTTGTTCGGATCAACCTGGAATTAAATCTACATCAGAAATGTTCAAGCTGCTCACCATTATGTTTTGTTTTGTTTTTGTTATTTGAAAGTGGTATGCAGAGGGTTTTTTCTCCCCTAACCCTTCTTTAGCTATCTAATTACAGTCTTTAGTATTTGTGCTGTCACCAAACAGCTTCACAGTGTGTAGCCACATCAATGCTTTTCTTGATTTTTACAACTTCAATTATTGCTAATAAAAACTGATCTTGTTCATGGACTATAGACTGTGGGAAGCACACAATTAAAACCTCCAGGGATCCTTCTTTAATTCAAAATGGAGCCCTATGGCATCCAAACAAAAAACCCTCCACTCAACAAAAGATTGAATAGAAAATGTCAGCTATTAGAATGAGCTCAAATCAGAGAATGTTAATACCTCTACAGAGAGGGCATCCAGACCTATCTGGGGACATTATTTTTTTAAAAAAAATCACAATCAAATGACTGTGAGATTCAGAGCTAGTAAACAACAGCTCTACAATCTGAATTTTTATATATTAAAGTATAGAACTAACAAAGGCATAAGTTTATACATCCTCGTATAACTGTATCCAATAAGAAAACCAGATTTGATAAGTCATATCAATGATAACTTTATTCTATTTAATCTATCAAAGAAAAATATGCTACTAGATGAGTAGGGAACCAATCCTTTGTGACTGAGAAACATTCACAAGCATACAAAATATCCTGAGGCCAATTGTGTACAAATTATATTTGCCATGGGAAGTCAAATGACATATGCATTTCAATCACTTGGTCTATTCTGTATCAATCAGATATCCCCCAAGCCCACTGATAAAACCATGTCTTCAGGACCTTTTAAAAAGGAAGAACAAAGTGGAAGGAGGGAAATCTTATATCTGGGGCAATTATATTCCAAAGGGAGGGAGCCATCCCAGAAAAGGCCCTTTTCTTTGGACTCACGAGATGTCCCCTGTTTGAGCAAGTGGTTGAACTAAATAATGTCCAAGGTCCCTTTCAGTTCTATTCTGATTGATTGATTGATTGATTGATGTATCTTCCTAATAGATGAGACCAACAACATAACTTGTCCTCTCTCTCTTGTGGGCCACATAGTTGAAACTGGGGAAATGTTGTCCTTCAAATAACCTGGCCTCAAGCCATGTAGGCTTTAAAGTTGATAATTAGCACCTTGAACTACATCTGGAAATATATTGGTAACCAACTGAGCTCTCTCCAGAGAGGTGACACATATGCAAATTTCAACTTGCATAGATTTATGTAGACTGCTGCATTCTGAACCAACTGGAGTTTCAGAATACTTTTTAAGTACAGTCCCATGCAGAACAGAATTATCTCACCCAGCAGTTTTAATCTAGATATAGTAGATTATAAATCATTCTTTTAAGATTCTTTTTTATTCATTCATGTAGTTGTACTTTCCTTGCTCTTCTCCATTATGTTTTCTTGGCAGTTACATTATGGAAGCATTTACAGCTTTTCTTATAGTATAATGTTATTGAACTTATTAGAGTATAAAGTACAAAGAAATTGCAAATCACGGAAAGGGAAGAGGAGAAAGACAGAATAAGACAGATAGGATAAGAGGGGAAATATTAACTTTTGACTATTTTTGGTGCAGTAGAATTAACATAATAATTTTTACTTCAACTTTTTACTTTGCATACTCAACATGTACATATAACATTTCTGTAAAAAATTTTTTTGTCTAATCAGTAAATTCCATAGTTAAAGTTTTTTTTTCCTGTCTCAAGCGCAAAATTCAGATGTCATTTCCTGGTAGAATTAAGTTAGATGCATGCTTCTCTTTAATTAAAGCAGTTAATTTGACCTTCTCTGCTAGTTCCATCAGTTTCTCTAACTATTCTTCCATTATTACATCTTTCCATTTTTGCACTGAAAGCATTCTCACTGCTGTCAACATGTATAACAACAAAGATTCATTTTTCCTCAAGTCCTTTGTCCATTAGATTTACAGCTTTTCTATAAAAAATGCCTTGGGTTAAGCTGTTAGGGCACACTTCCATTTTTTATCAGAATTTTGGATTCAGTGCAGAAGTTTGAGGACCTTGCTATTCAAACGGCAAAAAAAAAGAACACATCAGAAATGAATCACATGTTTGGCTCTGCTTAAATAATTCAGCCAAATGAATCTTGGGGGAATCAGCAAATCTTTAAAGAGTCAGGTCTTTGTAGGGAAAATGAAAAACTCATTCAGACACGATGTGCCATTCTTAGCCAATGTTCTAAGATTTAATGATACTTAGTATATTTACTTCCATTAAAGCTAATTTAGAACTTCAGTGATTAGTAGATAAAAAGACTGAAAGATATGGAAATGGGGGAAAAAAACATCTCTTTCCCAAAAGGAGGGAGCAAAGCAATGGTGGGATTCAAATTGTTTTACCATTGGCTCAGTGGGCATGGCTTGGTGGGGTGCTTTGCCTAACACCAGTGCGCACACCAGCTGAGACCTGCAGTGCCAATCAGCTGGGAGGATAAAGAAGGGAAGAGTGGGAAGGCCTATCCTGTGCTTTTCTTTTGTTTTTCCTCTCAGCTGATTGTCTGATAATTTTTTTCTCTCATCTCAGCTGATCTTGGCTTTTATTTCCTATCGGTTCAAACAGGTAGCATACCACCAATGGAGCAAAGACTCTCCACACTGGGCAATGGTGAATTATTTTTTCCAGAAGAACTCAAACATTCCAAACATTTTTTTTAGGATTGCCATTGGTTTTGCCAAATTCAGCTTAGTTTACAATGGTGAAGGACATCATCTGCTGCAAAAGAACTGCCAAAGATTTTGTTTATTTCCAAGAAAGTATTAAGTCTTGTAAAGCTGTGGATTTTGAGTGAATAGCACCTGAAACACAAGGCAATCCTAGACTATGCTGTGCAGCTTGAATCTGCCTTGCATCTTTGTTGATCAGAGTCAAAATTTAGGACAACGTTTGATGATCCTTAACATTCATAGAGTAATATTTAGAAAATAATAGGTAACTTTCATGTTTATATTAAAAAATGGCCCATACATGTGGGATTGGGCCTGGAATGCGGTTCTCATTTTAGTTCTCTGTTGGCTTTTTGTTCAACTTTTCTTTGACTTATCTCCAGACGGAAAACAATTTAGTACAAATGAGATCTCTCATGGTAGGGTTACTTAATTAAGAATAACTGGCAAAGTTTCAGTAGCATTAATTATCTCAAGGTTTTTGCAGCTTGATTACTTTCTGATAGGGAAGAGTTTCCAAGTCAGACCTATTCAAATCAAGACTTTGTTTTGCTCTGGAGAGCCAGGAAAGATTTCCCAAGGGTGCAACACAGAAGCCTCCAAGAACACAACACAGAGATGTTCAGAGTGACAGCCTGAGATTGAGGATTTGTAGCATGAAAACCATTTGACTTCCTCCCTCTCCTGAAAAAGTAAGAAGTTCTGCTGCTCTGTTACAGAAATGCATGATTCTCTAAATAGAGGGGAAATTACAGGCAACTGAATATTTGTCATTAGCGCTTCAGATGAATTGGTTAATGGGAAATGATAACTTGCAATTTTTCTGTTTCTATGTAAATCACTGATAATGTTGGAAAAAACCCAGAAGCCATTTAATCATCATCAGATCGCAATGGGATAGAGTGATGTTTGTGTTTAAAGAACTTGTGAGATCTATAGGCTAAAATTACATAGAAACACAGACACAGACCCTCCCACACACAGATTCATCCATTATGCTAAGCCATAACTATGATTTAATTGCAATCTACACCCAGATACTGTAGTCTGTAAATTATAATTTATGTCTTAGATGTGCCAATATTTGCAATTGTAGTTTATTTTGCTTCCGCACCAATTACTATAGAGTTCTTAAATATATTAGGCATTATTATGGATTAAAATAATGAAATTATTACAGTAGTATCGAGATGATCTTTTTAATCTACAAGATGTAGTCATAAATACTGTTAGCTTCCTGTTGCAGGCTTTGTGATGACACACTGGTAAAACACTTAAATTTAAGACACTGTGGAAAGGTTGTATTGTGAAAGGACAGCATTAAGAATCATACATTAATAAATAATAAAAATATAACAGTATAGCTACTATTACAGCTTTGTCTCCCCGAAGGACTGTGGTAATGAATGTAATGCATAACCTAAGAATTGCAGGTCTGAGCCATTTGAGAGAGAAAGGGTGGACATAATTTTTTAAACAAAATGGCAGCCTCCTTTTTTTTTCTTTCTTTGGCAGAGAAAATAACCTAAAAATGTGATTTAAGGAACACAAAGCAGTAGTTTAGAGTTAACCATACAACTGTGTTAGTGAAATTGAATTGAAATGGAAATCATATAGAATACACCTTTACAGAGAAAATTGAATGAATTGTTTAAAAAGTATATTACTGTTTCACAAATAGAATACATAAATATTTGTTTTAAGTGTACTCTTGACATTTCTAACTCAAACGTTAAACATATGAGCCTTTGGTTTATCACCAGTTACACATTTGTTGTTGTTGTTATTACTATTGTTATTAATAAATAACAACATGCAAGAATAAATTCAGGAACATTTTCTGTGCTTTTAAAAACTTCCCTGATATTTTGCTCCAGGTACTAGTTACTACATAGTTTTGAATATAAAATTCAGCTGTTGATATTGTATACTTATTTTTGTATTTCTAGACCGTGTTAATTTTTAGCATTAAATAATTAGTTGTGCAATTATTAGAAGAGATACAAACAGCTGTCTCCAGCTAATATATTATATGGATAAGATCCTTGGAACCCTAGATGGAAAAAATAGATTGCAGTCAGATTTCCATAGTGAGGTGCCAAATGTTGATGGAAAAAGTTCAAGGTGTATGTGTGACCTCACTGGTTGAATACAGATAAGGACTGTGTAGAATTGGAAACCCTGAAGAATCTGTTTCCAATCTCACAGGGACTGTAATTTTTCAAATGAAAAGGTAATCACATATTACCAGTGGTGGGATTATTTTTTTTTAACCACCAGTTCTGTTGGCATGGCTGTAAAATTTCCAGTCTGAGGTGGAATTTGCCGGTTCTCCAAATTATTCAAAATTTCAGCGACCAGTTCTCGCTGGTCTCCGGAACTGGCCAGAATCTGCTGAATACAACCTCTGCATATTATAGTTTGTACAGAATGTATCACAATATCACCTTTCTCACAAAAATGATTTATTATTACTAAGAATGTGTGTGTGAGGCCTGGCACTCCCCAAGCAATTCCATCAACAGGCACATCGACCTACAACCAGCCTATGAACCCCTCAGAATCCAAATCAACTATATAGCCAATCAGAGACAGCACCAACCTTCAACCAACCCACACAATCACCACCACCAATAGTTTATATCCAATGACCCTGACCTGATGTAATCTCCTCATCACATGATATGATATGGTATGAACCATTCAAAAACCAATCCATGAGCTCAGAAAATGAACCTTCACCTTCATCTTACCCTGAGCTACAGATATTCTTTTGCAAAACTATGGGTGTGTACATGCATATATAAATTAAATGATAGACAGACAGACAGATATGATAGAAACAGTATATGGAGGGAAAATTTAGCTCTTCCTCTACCATAGTAATCTTTAGATAGTAATGATGCCAAACTTACAAAACTTCTGATGTCACAGACTTGTGATGTCACAGAGAAAGCTCTGCACTGTGATGTATATGCATACGTAAGAAATATGTTTGTGTTACAATTTCATCACAAGTTTTGTTATTTTTCCCCTTGCCTCACTTTTACAATCACCTCTTTGTGCTCTGACATAATATTGGGGGGGGGGGGAGTGGGAGAGGAAGTGATGGGGAGAAGCTGCTATTGTGCTATTATGCATTCCATAGAATTTATCTAGGGCAAATTTAAGCCCCGGTCCCACTGCACTCACGGATGCAAAGAGGATGTAAAATGTTAAAAAAAAGCTTGCCATCCATTGGAAAATGCTATGCATCCGTTGTGTACTCACTGCATACGTGTTTCATATGCTTTATCCCTCGAGCATCCATTCACTGAGATTTCATCCGCGCAAGAAGTTTTGAGCTGCATAAAACTTTGTGAGTGGATGAACTTTCTGCCGCGTACGATGTACATCCGCAACATATACGGGCAACAAACGTTCTATGTCCGTTATCATCTGTAAAACATCCACTGTATCCTCTCTGCATCCTCTGGCCATCCCCTCCACTCACATCCGCTGCAGCTGAAAACAGAAAGAGGGAAGAAACAAAAGGTACACGGAACGTCTACACAGCGTTAGTAGCACGGAAATAGAAAGGATGTAAGCATATACATCTCATATATAAAGTATTCAAAACGGACAAAACGTTTGTATCTGGGATGTATCTCATATATTTAGGATGTCTGCAGTATGTCTAGAGTATGTAGAAGGCCCCATAGTGGACAACCGATATTTTCTTTAAAAAGGGGGAGAAAATCATCTGGATCGCTGGGATGGTGGACCATATAGTCCCACTATGCTTGCACTGGAGGTTTATCTATTCCACAACTATCCTTATCTATCCCACAAGCATGCAAAGGCTTAACCATTTTTTAAAAGTTTTCACCAATACTTTATTAAGTAAAAAAAATGAACCAAGTGTCTTAAGCAAAGATAACCTTTATTAACTTTCTTAGGTAAACTTTATGACTTTATTAAATAAGCAAAATGAACCAAGTAAAGTGTCTTAAGCAAAGATAAACTTAACAAGTAAAGAACTCAGTCTCTGACACGATTCTCAGTCACTCTGAATCATGTCCATGGTCTCAGCTGTTAAGTGGGCAGGGACTGTGGAGGTGGCTGTGGCTTGAGTGCTGGTCTGAGGCACCATTGGGGTGCTTGGCCGAGGGTACAACAGGGGATGGTGTGTTCAGGATGCTATCTGAGAGCTGACTCAGTCCCGTGAGGTTGAGAGGCCCTTCATCAAGGACTTGAGATGTCAGGCCCAATACTGATGACAGATTGTCCATTGACGGGCTTGGCTGTGGGGTGGCGGAAGGAGGAGTGTAGTGGGGCTGTCTGGTCTGCAGCTGGGTGAGGAGTGGCGTCTGTGGCGTGCGATGAACCTGGACCTAGACTGGGAAGGTCTGTTTTTGCTGTGGGAAGTCCTGGTAGTCATAGCCTTGGTAGGTGAGGGGCTGTTGAAAGCCTTGGAAGGGCTGTGACATCGGCTGGGGTGGAGGAGCAGACCTGGACTGGGTAGGAGCAGCTTCAGCTGGGACTTGAGGGTTGTGCAGAAATGCTGCAAACTTCTGCTTCATCACCTGGTACTGGGCCTCAGGCAGGTCCCTCAGGGTCTGACTCACATAGATGATGAAGGGCTTCCGGCCTGAGGATGCTCTGTCCAAGTTGACCAGCTGAGAGAGAAGTTCTGTGCTGGTCTTCATTGTGTCCCTGATCTCCAACAGCACATTGTGGTCCTGGCCCTCCAGATTGCCTCTCTGCCTGGATCCTCTGGAACTGAGGGTGGGGGTGGGGGTGGGTTGGCCTCTGGTGGCTGCTTCTTCTTCCTCCATTTGTGACAGCAGGGCGTCATCCTCCATGGAATCCTCCAAGTCTGCCGGCATGGGGAGTGCAGCTTTTGGGGGAGTTTCTGCTGTGGAGCCTTCTGAAGATACCTGCCTGGACAGGGTAGCTGGCTCCTGGCTGGAAGAGGACTGGCTGTCTGTGGGCTGTCTGAGGGAGAGGGGTGTCAAAGGGGCTGCTCCTCGGTGGCGGATCTCACCATCCAGGAAACTACACTTGGCCATGACGTACAACTCCTGGTCAGTGAGCTTGACAGCGGCCTGCCCAGATTTCTTGAGGTGTAGCTTGCCATACCAGGTGTGCATGTGCTTCCACCATCCCAGGAGTACTTCTGCAGTGTACCCCAGGCTCTTTGCCTTGTCTCTCCAAGCTGCCTGTTTCTTCTTGGTGTCGCGATAGAGTCTGTGGCCCTTTCTCCAGAGGTACTCATTCTCCCTCAGCCATTCCAGCACCTCATTCTCATGTTCCTCGGAAATGGTGTACTGTTTCCTCTCTCCCTTCTCATTCCCTTGGCTCTTCCTCCCTCTGGCAGGGCCTTCAGCAGGGCCTTCAGGGTCTTGAGCAGCAGGGTCTTCAGGGGCTTGAGCAGCAGGGCCTTCAGGGGCTTGAGCAGCAGGGCCTTCAGCAGCAGGGATTTGAGGGCCTTGGGGCTGGTCCAGCACAGCAGCAGCAGCAGCAGCAGGTTCAGAGTCAGTGCCAGGGGGTGGGATGGTGGTTCTGTCCTTCTTGCCAGGGCTGGAACGAGTAGGCATGGGCTTCCTCTTCTTCCCTGACTGACGAACCTTGGTGTTCCTGCAAGATGTATGTGGCAGCACATCTTTCCCTTGTATGCTGACTGCATGCGTGCTGCATCATTTTATATCCTTGGAGCTGATGCAATTCATACTCCCTGCATGTGCAGTGAACGCTTTGCATCCGATATACATCCGTGTGGCATCCGCTTTGTTTCCTATAGGCGTCCATGATGCATCCGCTTCATCTGCAATGCATCCGCCCCTACCAGTATGCATCTGCTTTGCAATTCTCCCCTGGAACCCCTTCGGAGGTGTCATCCACTTCCATCCACTGTCATCCGCTTCCTATGAACATCCATTTAACATCTCCGCTACATACTACCCATGTCCGTTCTTTTCCATTCTTTTCCATTCTGTTTATGCAAATTTTCACCACTTTTTGGTGTGGATGACAACGGATGGAGCCACCCCCAAAATTTTGCTTGTCCGCTATGTCCTTTATGCATACGTTTTGCATCCATCGGCCAGTGGGACCTAGCCTTTAACTCCTATGTTATACTGTTCTTTTGGGCAGTTTAAGAAAACTGCTGAAGGTTTTGAGGGCATGAAATTAATTCCCATGAAAGGCTGATGAATCCCCATAATTTGTTACTGGGGTGGATGTTGGGGGGGGGGGGGCAGGAGAGCAGAGGAACAGAAGGATTTAGTTGAATGCAATTTTCTATTCCTGAACATTTTATTAGGAGGATGACTCACAGCATCTATATGACACAAGAACATCAATTAAGAATCTAGATATTATTTCTTGGTGTGCCTGGTATTTCTAATTTGATGGTTTTATTTCTCTACAGCTCTTGCTGGCCATTTACTGAAATATAACAGGATTATGTCATTGGTCTAATGAATAAAGGTTTTGGAGGAGGTGGTTTTTTTTTTTTTTTTTTACATTCTATGAACTTAATGTTTAGTTTGTCATTGCTTTATTTTGTTTTGTTATTATTTTTTAAATCTGGATCCTTTCAGGTAATGGTGATATGAAAAGAAGTAGTCTTAAATGGCATCCATTTCCAGGTTTCTGTATTTCTATTAGTCCTTCTGCATTATTGTACTAAATCAATTGTCACTTCTTCTCCTTCCTGTTAGTGCTGTAGAGACAACAATTCTGAGATAGAGGTAATCACTATTCGTTCTTGTCTGTATCACAATTGGTTATTCAGTTCCAGTGACAAGCCAAGCCAATTGCTTCTGTCCACATTCATTACAGGCAACTGGAGTTTGGAACAGAAAAGGAAGGAATATTTGCAAACAACAACCACTGCAAGTTACTGTTAAGGGCAAAACTATGTCTGCAAAATTTTACTTTGGAACAAAGAACCCAGTTCGATTTTTCTGACCTTACGTTTCAGTCTTGACAGTTGGAAACATTAAGCGTCATCACAGTATTTTAGAAAGTAGAACTCAAAAAAATCATCAAATTGAAATGAATGTACATCCTTGTGCTCTATCTTTAATGGAATGTATACTTTAGCTCGAACACTATGTCAAAGGATATATCAATGCAGGGTATATTTCGATGTAATAGTCATCTATGCAAAATTTGCCCAGTTTTAGGACTGTGGACAGGACATGGTGGAGATTTAATTACTTCTATTTATTAGACATATTTCATTGCATTTGTCAAAGGACTGATAGATCTCAAATTCTTATTTATATCATGTCAGAATTTTAAAAAAAATAAAAGATTGTATTTTCAGTGATGGCACAAAGCAAAGATCTAGCATACAAACCAAAAAGTTTCCAATATTTCTTTATCTTTTTTTCTCAATTACTTTCTCAATGTACTGTTAAAAGATATCCTGATCTTAAAAGGAGGAAAAAAAACAAAGAATGAGGAAAATAAGGCCAAGCCAGGTAGACTGTAAAAGAGCTAACCATACAATAAAAATCATGATACTCCTATTTCAAGAAAATAACTCAATATACTTAACTGAAAATAACTCCAATTAACTCTAGTATAAATTGTTCTACAAGCCTTTGCAGAATATTGCTACCTGCAGTTTTAAATATCTCTTCCCTACACAATTTTTCACATTGGAATGATTCATAGGTTATGTGCAGCAGATTCATCATCAGACAGCAATGTCACAAGAATGTTATCAATAAGTATAATATTTGTAGCTCAGAGTTGGAATGAGAGGGAATTAGTGCTCTCTGACTTTGGTTGTTTTATTGCAGATATTTCATTCAATGTTATTCCCTGCACAGTAAACATAACTTTGAGCATAAAGTCACCATGTAAAATCAAGGCCATGACTAAACATTGATTTTAATCAGGGGGAAAATAATTTCATCTAATGTATGATTAGACGGTTCTTGAAGTAGACTTGCAGTGTTTATCAGGCCTCCAGTTAGAGACAAGCAAATTTCTAAATACAATGATATCCATCAAACATGGCATCACTTCTAAGCAAATAAAGGTGGCTTGCAAACATGTTTCTGGAAATTTTAAGCATTCTGTGGCTTCTGTTCTCTACCATATATACATATATTTGTTTTCTGAGGTTTTCGTGGGTATTTGTATGTGGATCTTTGGTTATTCGGGTTTTCTCCCACGTAAAACTGAACAACTTCCTCACACACCTCAACAGCTTACACCACAAAGAACAATTCACCATGGAAACAGAAGCTAACAATCAACTTACCTTCCTAGATGTCTTAGTATACAAAAAATCCAGTGGCTCCCTAGGACACACCAGAAGAAAACCAGAAGAAAACACATACAAACCGCTATCTACATGCACTCTCAAACCACCACCCAGCACAGATCAATTCCGTAGCCGAGACACTCATCTCCAGAACAAAATGCTTAGCTGATGAACAACATCTAAAAAATGAACTGCATACTCTCACTAATGTACTAACAGCCAATGGATTCCAAAGAAAGAAGATTACCGACCTAATCCAAAAACAAACCCTAACCAAAATCCAAGATAGAGAAGAAGAGAATGGCAAAGGCCTCCTCCAAAATATAAAAGGCACAACAGACAAAATCAGCAAGATCCTCCAAAAACACAACATTAAGACAGCATTCTGCACAAACAGAAAAATATCCACCATCCTAAGAAACCTTAAAGACAGAATCGAGTTAGAAAACCAGGGAGCATATGAAATTCCTTGCACCACCAGCACCGCCTCACACATCGGACAAACCAACAGAAGAATTAGTGCACGCATTGAAGAACACAAAAACTCAATCAAAAAAGAAGAACTGACCTCTTCCCTGGTCCAACACCTCAAAGCCACAGGACATGAGATTGACTTTAAAAATAACAGAACTATCACCAAAACCGAACACTTCAACAACAGAATAATCAGAGAAGCCATAGAGATAGAAAAACGCCCAAACAGCATGAATAAAAGAGATGATACCTCCCGCCTACCAACCATTTGGAAACCCGCCCTCATTAATAAACGAATACCCAACATGAAGAATACACCAGACCCAAAACCCCTTTTTTGTGGCTGTCAGTTCTTTAATACTTCACCAGAACCAAACACCTGGCAGACAAGACACAAATAAAGACTGAACTATGCACCCTGACTAAAGTACTGAAAATTAACAGCTTCCACAAAAACAAAATCAGCAGCTTGATCCACAAAAACACACTAAGACAGAATAGAGACCTAGAAGATCAACAGACCTCTGGAACAGTTGTCCTGCCCTACATAAGAGGTACTACAGACAAAATCAGTAAGATACTACACAGGCATCACATCAAGACTGCCTTCAAAACGGACAAAAAAATAGCAGCCATCCTTAGAAACCCCAAAGACAAAATTGACCTGGAAAACCAAGGCATATACAAAGTCCCCTGTGCATCATGCCCGACCACATACATTGGACAGACCAATGGAAGAATAAGGACCCATCTGGATGAACACAAAAATGCAGTAAAAAAGCTGGAACACACCTCCTCACTAGTCCAACACATGAAAACCACAGGTCACAACATCAACTTCAATGGCACCAAAACCCTAGCCACTATAGAAAACCCCAGCCACAGAATCATCAGAGAAGCCATAGAGATTGAAAAAAGACCTGAAAGCATGAATAGAAGAGATGATTCCACCAGACTGTCAATCATTTGGAAGCCTGCACTCTCAAATAGAAAGATCTCCACACCATAAGCCAGGCAAACACCTGGGCACAAAAAGACTCCCTCTGATACCTCCAGCTCAAACACACCCCAACCAGGCACGAGGATGAAAACTAGCTTCCTAATAGATAACAGCCGTTCTTTCACACAAAGCCAAGCTGCACTGAAAGCCTCCAATACAGGAACATAGTGTTGGCAGCCAATCAAAGCCACAAAACAGACAGAAGAGACCAGAAACACCAATCAAACAAACTCCAACTCCAATAAACACAGACCAAGACTCCCAACCAATCAAGATGTAGAAAAAAACTTCCTGCCACAGCAGTAGGCTAGCCACATATTTAAAACCAACGGCTGTGATAGCCTCACCCACATACAAACTCTATACAGAAGCCTGAAGATGGCAGATGAGATTCTGCTGAAATGTTGCTACAACTTTAACAGAACTACAATGACGTGGGATAATACCCGAAGGAAGCTAAACAGCACACATGTAAGTACCCACGAAAGCTTAAAAAAACTATATATATATATATTTGTTTTCTTAGGTTTTCGCGGGTACTTACATGTGTGCTGTTC
>BLBF01000045.1:14294974-14314654 GCA_015471245.1 Laticauda colubrina
ATAAATATAAATATAAATATAACAAGGGTGGTGAATTATATGGCTAGGTTACACCCTGCCAAATATTTGCTCCTAAGGTCTTGACATAATTGGGCATGGTGGTAAAGCCCATGTCACACTGAACCAACGGATGCAAAGAGAATGTAAAACGGAAAAAAACCCTTGCCATCCGTTCAAAAATGCGATGTACTCACTGCCTCTGTTTGGTTTCCTGTCTATCCGTACAGCATCCATTTATGGACGTTTCATCTGCTCCAAAAGTTTTGCGCTGCCCAAAACTTTTGCACGGAAAATGTATTCAGTTTGTCCGTTCTGCATCTGCTACGCATCCGCTAGGCATCCGTTATGCATCCGTTACGCATCCGTTACGCATCCGCTATATCTGCTAGGCATCCGCTGCGCATCCGCGCAACTTGCATCCACCCGGACTCAGGGAGGAAGAGGAACGGACATGGAACAGAGACAGAACGGATGCCTAGCGGATGCAGCACGGAAACAAAGCATTTAAAACGGAAAAAAACATTCGCAGAGGGGACCTATCTCAGATATTAAGGATGTCTACAGGATGCCTAGAGGATGCCTAGCGGAAAACATATACTGCCTATAAAAAGGGGGAGCAACCCGCCTGCATCTCACTTTCAGAAGAGCAGCTCAGTGGTGCAGACCTCTGCAGCCTTCATCTGGCTCTTCCTCTTCCACAGCATCCAGTCATGTCCACCGTGGATTGTGACAAAGTACTTTCGGCAGCCACCATCCTTCTGCAACAGTGCGAAACCATCTACAGGCTCTGTGAACTCTACTACGGGAAGAAAAGGAGGCACCCAAAAAAAGTCTGGGTCCAAAGATGGTTTGCCAGAAGAGCAGAGGACGGACTGTACAACAAGCTGATGGTGGAACTCAGGAGCGAAGACACTCGGGCATTCCAGAACTTCATGAGGATGCCTCCAGCCATGTTTGACTAAGTTGTGCAGCACCTGACAACCAGGTTGACCAAGACAAACACCAACTTCCCGCCCTGCCTGGAACCTGGGCTCAACGTGTCACTCACTCTGCGCCACCTGGCCTCAGGGACCACCTACAGGAGCATGCAGTACAGCTGGAGGGTGCCACCCAGCACCATCAGCTTTGTTGTCAGAGAAGTGGTACAGGCCATCATCGAAGAATACAAGGAGGAGCTCCTCCAGTGCCCCTCCACTGAAGAAGGATGGAAGAAAGTTGCAGAGCAGTGGTATGAGAAGTTGAACTTCCACCACACCGTTGGAGCCATCGATGGCAAGCACGTGGCCTGCAAAGCTCCAGCCAAGTTGGGGTCCACTTATCACAACTACAAGGGATTCTTCAGCATCATCCTCTTCACCATGGTCGATGCTGACTACAAGTTCATGTACATCGATGCTTCAGGCAACGGCTCATCTTCAGATGCCCAGGTATACAACGCCAGTCACCACAAGGAGGGGCTGGAAAGCAACCTCATGATGGGCTTCCCAGATCCAGACCCACTGCCCAACGACACACAAGATGTACCCTACTTCATCATGGGGGATGACGCCTTCTCCCTCACAACCTACCTCATGAAGCCCTACATCTCCAAATACCTCACCCGTGAAGAGAGGATCTTCAACTACAGGCTGTTCAGGGCAATACGGGTGGTGGAGAACGCCTTTGGCATCCTGGCCAACAGGTTCCAGGTACTTCTCACCAACATGCAGCATCGCCCAGAGACCATGAGGAGGATCGTGGAAGCTTGCTGCATCCTGCACAATTTCATGTGCACCCGCTACCCAGTCTTGCAGAACAGGCTTGTGGACCATGAACAAGGCAATGGGGACATGGAGGCTGGGGAATGGAGGCAAGGGCAAAACCTGATCGACACTGAGGATGTGCAAGGCCCCAACAGAGCCTCACATGAAGCAAAGAAGCAGCGCAACCTCCTGAAACACTGGTGCAACTCCCCAGCTGGAGCAGTGGAGTGGCAAGACAGGATGGTAAATGCTTAATGGATGCTTCCTTCTGCCTGTCTCATCACACGGATGAGATTAGGCCATGTATATTGGGTTGGCCTACAATGAATAGGGCGTTTAATAAAGAGTTGTGTTTATGTTGACATGTGTGGATAATTATTACATTATTATTGATAATAAAGGGCCGTAGGTGTGGCACCTGGGAGGGTGGACCATACAGTCCCACTATGCTTGCACTGGAGGTTTATCTATCCCACTGCTATCCTAACCCATCCCACAGCTATTACCCATCCCACAGGTATCCCAACCCGTTCCAAAGCTATCCTTACCCATCCCACAAGCATGCAAAGGCTTAAACCATTTCTAAAAGTTTCCACCAGGATTTTATTAAAAAAAAGAAATGAAACAAGTGTGTGAATCATAAATAGACTTTATTAACAACAAGCTATAAGACAAAAATGAGTCTCTGGTACTCCTCTTGGTCGCTCAGTCCCAGGGGTGAAGGGTGCAGGTGCTGTGGAGGTGGCTGGTGCTGGAGTGCTTGTCATCAGCTCCTCCAGAAGCAGAAGCAGCAGAAGCGCCAGCCCCAGAAGAGCAAGCCTGTGCTGCAGGAGCCCCAGGAGAATCAGAGTGAGGGCCAGGGGTTGGGATGGTAGCCCAGTCCCTCTTGCCAGGGCTGGCAGCAGATGGCTGAGGCTTGCTATGCTTCCGCATGGTTGTGGGGTTGCTGACTGGCAGGGAGGCTGGCAGGCACCAAGGCTGGCAGGAAGGCTGGCAGGGAGGCAGGCACCAAGGCTGGCAGGAAGGCAGGGAGGCAGGCAGGCACCAAGGCAGGCACCAAGGCTGGCAGGGAGGCTGGCAGGCAGGCATGAACCAAGGCTGACAGAAAGGCAGGCAGCAAGGCTTGCAGGCAGACATGAACCAAGGCTGGCAGGAAGGCAGGCAGCAAGGTTGGCAGGCAGACCGGCTGGCAGCAAGGCTTGCAGGCAGGCTGGCAGCAAAGCTTGCAGGCAGGCTGGCAGGAAGGCTGGCAGGGAGGCTGGCAGGCAGACATGCAGGCAGGGCAGGCAAGGCAGCCGATGTGTCTGGAAGCAGGTCTTTCCTCTGAATGGCGACCTGCTTCCGAGCTGCTTCCGTTATATCCGCGGGGCTGACGCAAAGCATCCTCCCCGCATGTGCAATTAACGCCAGGCATCCATTAGGCTTCTGCTGTGCATCCGCTGTGCATCCGCTTCATCCGTTCCGCGTCCACTGTGCATCCGCTGTATCCGTTCCGAGTCCGCTTTGCTGCGGCCCCCCGGAAGCCTAGCTGTTGTGCCATCCGCTCCCAGCCGCTTCCATCTGCTGGGCTTCCGTTCCACATCCGCTTTGCATCCGCCCTGCGTCCTCCCTGCATCCGTGTTATCCGCTCCGGTTATGCAAATTTTTGCCCCTTTTGAGAGTGGAACATTTTGCTCGTCCACTGTGTCCTTTTTACTAACGTTGGCCAGTGTGACATGGGCTTTAATAACAACCTTGAGGTAATGTTGCTTTTCTACTTTGAAGTTCCTTCACAGTTCTGTTGCTCTGAGATTCACTTAAATGCTTCTCAGAACTGGAGCTTCAACCAGCAATTCTAAAAGAGGAATGAAGTTCCCTGTGGGGGAAAGGCTAGGCGTGTGCAGAGCCTTTCCTCTCCCACCTTTCCACCTCTGGGAAATTTCAGTAGGTTTCTCTCCCCTCTGCCCCCACCTCCATCTCTCTCAAACTTCCTCTGATGTCTTGCTTGAACAGAACCTTCACTTTTGCTTTATAAAATCACTTGAAGCAAAGCTTAGAGCTCATGCTTCTAGATGAATAAATAACTTCTCTGAGTGTTATGGGAAATGAGGGGCAATGAGATAGAAGGAGGAGAGAAAATTGTGTGAGAGAGAGACTGATGACATTGCAATGATATGATCATACACATGTGGGTTTGAAGGCTACCTTTTAGATAGATAGATAGATAGATAGATAGATAGATAGATAGATAGATAGATAGATAGATAGATAGATAGATATGCGGATAGACAGCTCACTTCATTGTTATTCCAGATTGGACCATTGGATCCCTCAAAAATTTTAAAAGTGTCTTCAGCCTTCATGTATGGAACTTAACAGAACCTAAATAATTACTTCATTCATGGAGAAAGATGAGCAGTGTGGTGGCCTATAGGTGAAGATTCTTGCCTCCCACTTGGAAGGTTGAGAGTTCAATCCTAGGCAGCAGCAGATATTTCTCTATCAGGATATAAAGATGCAATATCTGCTACAAACTCCACATAGGCATCAGGAAATGTTCAGGAATGTTCAGCACTCACTAACTAGTCACCCACCAAACAAAGGGATTACAGACTCCTTAAAAAAAGTCATGGAGAAAGACAGCAATAAAATACTCCATGTGGTATTCAGTTGCTCCACTGTTTAAGTAAATTAGGACCAAAAGACTCATAGTGAATGGATTATTTGATTGATTGCTTTAGACATCCTACTCAGCACCAACTCATGAAAGTTCAGTGGTGATTTAAGCTGGTCACAATAAGCTGAAGCTACGACAAGGAGTTGTTGTGGGGGGAAATGGAAAATAGAATTTTGGATACCACCTTGAGCTCCTGAATGAGCAGAAAGAGATAAATCTAATGAATGAATAAATTATTGTGAATTTGAATGCTAATTCTTACTTTGATTTGTGACAATGGATTGATAATATGTGTTCTCAATCTGTGTCTAAACTAGTTCATTTTCAGTGGGAATGGATATTTATTTGATCACATAATGAGTTGTTTTAAAAATAAACAACACAACCTACTTGGCATCTATTCCATAAAATCCGTATGTTTATCCTCAAGAAGGGCAAAAGTGTTTCGTGAACTATTATCATAACACTTATCTATTTTTGGACTGTCTTTATCTTTTGAAAATGAGAAGATGAAACAATATGTTTCTATATAGCCAAGATTTAAGTATACATTTAAAAGTTGAATTTATTCTATGCTTTCTGATTGATACTATATGGAAGTTTCTCTTTGTTAACATTAGATTTTTCAAGTTATTTATTTTAAACAGTACAATGAAAATTACTGTATAATCACTAACATATTTTTTTTACTGTTGTATCTGTTTCTTATATCTCATAAAAAAGAAGTAATGAAGAAACATTTTTCATATTTTGAGTTGTTTTATATATTTCTTCTTTTGGGGATTTTTTCCCTTTTTATTTTTTATTTTAAAAGCAGGGTAAACATCATAGATTGCAATTGTCTAACTTGTCAGTTTTGATCAATGATTGGATGGACTTCATTTAATTTTGTGTTTAGGGAAACACAATTATCTTTGTTGTCTTATTTTAAGTAAAATAAGTCAACATGCCCTGGGAATATAGAGAACAAAGAAATCAGCTGCAAACAAGAGTCTCCATAGAACTGACAGTTATTTATTTATTGAGCATATGGCATCTCATATATGGACTACCAATATAAATTACCATTTCAATTAGGTTAGCAGAACCCAATCAAATATAAATGTCAAAAAGATCTATGCTCTAGGTTATCTAACCACTGAAGCACAGCATTTATATATATATTTTTTAAAAAAATCAGATATTGGATCAGTATATTACATGATGCAGATCAAAATGTAGATCATGATGTGATCTATAGTTTGATGTGGGACTCTACAGTCACATCGAGGAGAAGCTACAATGCCCCATTTATACAGAGAGTCCCAGTAGATGCTGTCCTATTCAGGATTGGTTGTTCAATGTGGTCTGTCAGCCTTCAAGATCTTCTACTATTGCTTTGCATCTTTCGACTGCCATAAGTAACGGGGGGAGGAAGGGAAAGTCTGGGAAGTGAGCTGGAGGTGTTAAATTCTTCTGTTGTGTAAATGGGGGGGGGGAAGCATACAATAGAGTTAGGTTTCTATTTCTCGCTTAGCTTTCTTTTCTCTGCACAATTGCAACCCGTTATCAAAATATGCCAAGGTCAACGGACAGAGGCCTCATCATCACCTGAAGATGCCCACATGATCATATTCACAACTTCTAATTGGAAGTGTCATCTGAACTATTGGGGGTGGGAACATTTCCATCATTTTGTATATGTGAACTGCGCGCCTAATTTCTCAGATTCAGAATTCTTTGGTTGCTACCACTTCACTTTCAGTAAAAGATATCTTTTCTCTAAACTAAAGAGTCTAAGTATTTCTTTCTTGGATTTTGAATGGAGTTCCGCCTGACATGGTCGTTCAAAGCCCAGCATCTTCTTTCTGGGATCATTTATATGTGTTCTTATAACTCAAAGGTTTTCCATTGGGAATTTTGTTGGGTAGATGTTGTGCAAATGCCAATGGGGGCTATTGGGATATGAGCCTTCCAGCTGATAAATGAGGAAACTCAACATGCACTTTTAAGAGTGAGTTGCTCATAATTTTCCTGTATTCTCTCACTAATGCATTTGCCTTCTTAACTGAAAGTATAACACATGGGTGATGGTTTCTATTGTATTTGAATAGATCTCTATTAGAAAGAGATCCCATTGTTCAGCAAAGAGATTTTCTTGAATTTCTCTTCTAATTTAGCTATAGAAAAAGCATTAAAAGGTCCAAAGATAATGTTGTTCTGACTTTTGAAACAATGATCCTGTCCAGATAATTGGCTGCTTTGGATTCTGCAAATGGGTTCTTCATAAATACATTATGGGATCCAGCTGAAGAGTCCAATTGACTTTCTATCAATTGTAGGGTCTGAAATAGACAAACCATGATAGTAGCCATTTTTATGTTGAATAGAATAGAATAGAATAGAATAGAATAGAATTTTTATTGGTCAAGTGTAATTAGACACACCAGGAATTTGTCTTGGTGCATATGCTCTCAGTGTACATAAGGAAAAAAAGATACATTCATCAAGAATCATAAGGTACAACACTTAGTGATAGTCATAGTTCAATCAAATCATACATAGGTTACTAATATGCAATCAAAACATACCAGGAAAACAAATAAAATAATATAAATTGTAAAGATACCAGCAACACGGTTATTGTCATAAGTGGGAAGAGATGGGTCTAAAAGGATGAGAGGAATAATAATAATACAGTCTTAGTAAATAAGTTGACAGTATTACAGGAATTAGTTGTTCAGCAGAGTGATGGCCTTTGGGGACTTGTGCCTAGTTGTTTTGTAGAAGTGATAGTAGTTGTGTAAAAGGACTAGAAAGAATGTTTTTCTGTACAAGATTTGGTTTCATTTTGTGCTTGTTGAAGAGCTAGGAACAGTGTTCCTAACACTTTCAGTTTCAGTTGAAGCTGTCAAATATTCTCTTCTGCCCACAATGTTTCTCACAACAGGCTTTAGAGTGGTAAATTTGGGACATTGTTTTACCCTCTTCTTAAAAGTAGCTTTCTTCATTTACCATGTACTTTTTCAAAATAATAAGTGGTTTCAAAAAGAAACTGGGAGACAGGGAGTTCTAGTCCTCCCCAGGGCACAAAGTCATCTGGGTGACCTTGGGCCAGTCATTATCTCTCAGCCCTAGGAGATAAAAAGCAAGAGCAAACCTCTTCTGAAATCTTGCCAAAGAATTGCAGATCAGCCTACGTTCTGGTATTGCTATTGTGGGAAATGCATCACCTTGAGCTCTAAACATACAGGATGGGAAAGGAAATGGAAAACTTAGCTCTGCTCTCTTTCTTCTGCCTTTCAAAAATGATCTTAAGTTGCTTGAGTTGCTTCTCAAACTGATGTTCTAATGTGGGAGTAGAATGGGAATATAAAACTAGAAATATGATTGAATGAAAAGAAAGAGAAGAAAGAAAGAAAGAAAGAAAGAAAGAAAGAAAGAAAGAAAGAAAGAAAGAAAGAAAGAAAGAAAGAAAGAAGGAAAGAAAGAAAAACACTGAAGTAAGATCTTTATTACTATTTTCTCAGAGTTGTCCTGATTGGTTTTAAGGCTATAATTTCATCATGCACTGGAACATAGAGTATGATTCATAGTCTCAGGAAAGGTAAATGCAGCTAAGGAAACAAAATGAAAACTGAAGCTCAGAATACATAATTTATCAAAACACCTCTGTGAAAACAAATTTCAGTCCATGTGAGCCAACTGAAATGGAATTGAGGTTCAAATGAGGACTGTTACACATTTCAACATTGAGCCAAACATGAGACAGCTAACTGAAGAATAGAAATGTATAGTACAGTGAGTTAATGTAACTGGGATTGTTATTTTAAGCCCAATGCCAAATAAGAAGAGGTGACATTTTGTATTGCAGCTACCAATATATTTTTAGGAGTTCTGTGCATTTGAAAACCAAATGACTGATTTCTACCAACATAATTTAAAGTTTTCAAAAGATTTATAATATTAATTACTTAGCTATGACTTGGCTTAACTCATCAACATGACCAAAGAAAATAGTTTTGCCCATATCACTGTATTTCTTTTCCTGAACCAGAAATATGTGAAACAGTTTATAATCTTAAATTGTAACAATGATTACAATAACTAGACAACTTAGCAAGCTTATAACTAGACAATTTAGCAAGCTGCTTCCGGGAGCAGCCCTTGACTTCCTTTCTACCCTAGTTGGTATCCTGGTCATGATTCCAATCCCTAAGCTTCATTTTTCATTTTTTTAATTAATAGAAAGAAATAAAAAATACCAATATATTGTGCTGCATTGGGAGCCATGGTCACTGCACATGGGGAATGTATGCTACTTCCAACTGGAAGATGATGGTGGTTTAGTACAACATTGATGGTGGTTTAGTAGAAAGACTGAATTGAAAGAGCTGGAAAAATCAAATGATGATCAGATTGGTGGAATAAGGATTATATAGCATAAGAACTCTAAGAAAATTTGGTCAAAACTTTGTGGTGGTGGTGAGGTGTCAATGAGTTTGATGCATATTTGAACAGATGAGTAAGGGAATGAATTAGTGGGGAAATAGATAATGAAGTCTAAATTCTTCTTCCCAGACTTGTTGATGTTGACTTGTTGATAGTAACACTGATGATGTTCCCTAGAAGGGAAATGAAATGTCTAAACTAGACAAGAAAATAACTAAACTCAGAGAGCACACCCCAGATGCCATAGTCAGCTACAAATATTCCCTTCTACTGGGACTTAAGTAGAAGAACTGAAGAACTGGCCACAGGAGAAAATAATACCCAAAACAAAAACATTTAAATTGATCTTAGAAGTTTATCAATAATGGAGTTTCTTTTCTTTTAACTGGGGCAAGAACATATCTATGTAACATCTCTGCATTATGTTCATTATGTACTATGGAAATATTTTCACAGATTGCTCATATCTGCTATTTGGATTGTCAAGGAACTTATTAATATAAATGGAATGAAAATATCTCATATTAGGAACATGAGAGTATGAATTTGATGTTCACACTTTTTGCCTAATGCACTGATTTTAAATTACATATTCAATAGTTATTCCCAGTTTTTTTTTTTAAAAAATCAATCAGGTGGTGAAAAATACAACTGTCTTCACCAACAGT
Organism: Laticauda colubrina; assembly: GCA_015471245.1. Taxonomy (NCBI): domain Eukaryota; kingdom Metazoa; phylum Chordata; class Lepidosauria; order Squamata; family Elapidae; genus Laticauda; species Laticauda colubrina. Next base: position 14,304,472 of record BLBF01000045.1, read on the forward strand.
AATATTTTTCTGGTCCAGAACATTTTGACCGGAGGATAAGAAGGAGAAGTGAGAGAACTTTCCACTACAGAAAAGTGAAGATTTATGATTATTAATGACTTAGCTATGACTTAACAAAAAATGAAATCAACAGAAAAAAAATTGCCTCTATGTCAGTGTATTCCTCCTCCTGAATCAGAAATAACTTGAAGTAGACATATAGCAAATTAATAATCATAATCATACCTTCCTACAAGATTATTTCCTGGCAACTTTCCTGTCCAAAACAGCAGTAGTACTATATTAACACATTTTAATGCTACTTTTTCTCAGTTTCATAAATATTTTGGCATTACAGAATAGTGTCAATGAGAGAAGAATTCTTTCTCTTTGAAAATCTACACTAAAATTGCTTAAACTCAAAAGAAAAGGAGATTTAAGAAAATGTTCTTTTTATGAAGATGTTATATCACATCTTTATATTCATTTTAATCATATTTTCTTCATTCTTAGTATTATTTTGATGCCTCTTGTAGAATTGACATTTGTTTGTAAATGACTCATATTTTCAATGCCGACAAAAGTGTGTATAGTCTTGGCTATGGTTTTCCCAGGTGTAATTACAGCTGTGAAAATGTACTATAAGGAAGGCTGAGCACCAAAGAATTGAGGCCTTTGAACTATGGTGCTGGAGAAGACTCCTGCGAGTCCCCTGGACTGCAAGGTGATCAAACTGCTCAGTCCGACAGGACATCAACCCAGCAAAACATCTTCTTTCTCAAGGGGAAAAAACAATCTGGTTGCCTTTTTGAAAAAAAAAAAAAAAAACACCTTTGAGACATATTTGCCAGTTAACACCAAGAATGCTGATATAAAGGAAATATATATGAGAATATTTTCAATATTGCATTATTACATTACATGACATTAAAGTTTATTTCCTTATAGAGTATGTTGATTGACCTATACAGAATTACTTACTGTACTTACTGACATAATTATTTAAAAACTTTCAGAATTGTGGGGTGTACCAACAAAAAAAAAACATGTTACTATTGCCTTCTTCAATGATAGTTGTTGGGTTTGTTTTACTTTTTAGTCCAGCCTACAACTCTAGAATCCCATATAAGTACTCACCAGTTCTAAATCTTAGTTTTTACAGATCATTCAAGTTCAGCTAACTGCTGCCTAAATGACCCTCCACTTTCATAAGGGTGTGGACAGCAGGGAGAAAATAATTACTTTTATAGTGTATTTATGGAGTTCTTAGCAATCTTGAGATGATGAGATAAACAAATAAACAAAACAAATAAACAAAAAAGGGACTTCTGATCCAGTTGTTCCCAATTCTATAAAACTGCAAATAGAAAAAAACAGTTTTTGGATGTTAGAAAATAAATGCAGTGAAAAAGCATAGAATAAGGAATTGTTTTTAGAAGTGAAAGAAATTATGTTGCTATGGATTGTGACTGTACTGTGGATTCCTCCACCCTTGGTAGAGTGGACCAGGCTAAATTAATTCATTATCTATCCATGACTAATTCTCATTATTGGCTGGTCAGGTTAATGTGTCACCTCTGTAGGAGTAATGAATGCTTTAGGCTAGTCATTAGTGATTGTGCATATGTTGGAGAACTGGGAGTATTTATACTGATCCATTTGTTCCTTGGTTAGGTGGCACTGACACTTTAGCGCCAGTATTGTAATCTAATAAAGAGCTAGTGGTGATCTCTATCATTAAGGGCAATTTTTTTCTCATTCTAGACTATTCAAAATGGTAAAAAGATTCCAGCAGTTGGAACTACTTGGCAGCTTTTATCTCACAGTGGAGTTACATATGAAGAACTGATGAGTACCAGATTGTCCTTTGGCAGTTCCAGGTGTGCTCTCAAAGGAAGAATAATATGACAATTATGCAACTTCTCAAATCAAATGTTTTCAGCCTTCTCAGCTACATACTCATCAACACCTATAATTGATCCCTGGTCATCTAATTAAATAAAAATAAATTAATTTTGGATTTGGCTTTGAACTCTGGTGCCTCATTGGTTGGAATGAAGCCCTGCAGGCCAGAGTGGTATTCAGCAGGTTCTGACCAGGTCTGGAGAAATGGTAGCAGAATTTTTGAGTAGTTTAGAGAACCGGCAAATACGACCTCTGACGAGATTTTACAGTATTTTTCTCCTGCAACACACACCAAGCCACACCCACAGAACCATTAGTAAAAAAAAATTGAATCCCACCACTGCTGCAGGCTAGCTCTGCCCATAGCCTGGAATTTGATCCTGATGGGGTCAAAATTGACTCAACTTTCCCTCCTTCCAAGGGCAGTAAAATTAGGACCCAGACCATTGGGGACAATATGTTGACATTATAAATCACTCAGAGACCATTGTAACTATGGGGTGATATAAGTTCTATTGCTATTTGTTATCTTCTGCACTATGGCTGAGTTATAGAAATACTTTATGAATCTTTCTGTACATCTCTTTCCAACCACTGTGAAGATTGGCCAGCACCTAACAAAGTTCACATAGTATAGGTCACTGTGTTATCGACATGGGAGGGGAAAAAAATCACTGATATCAATGCAAAAATAGTATCAATCCAAAAAACAGCAAAATAAAACATTCTTTTGTTTATCCCACATCTACTCTGGTCATTTAATAGCCCTTATGATGCATTTACCTTTTGATTTGTTCAGATGAAAGAAGATATTACAGTGTTTTTGTGCTTGTTTGATGGTGTCAGTTTGTTTTTTTACACTTTTGCTATTCATCAGTCATGTCCCAAGTAATCTGAAGTGCCATTGTTTTTGTTTGGTTTCTTTTTTATTTCCCAGAGTATCTGCCATATTTCAAAGAATGCAAAACAGCTCTAACCAATGCCATTAATTCAACTCTAGCTAAAACTGCGTGTGTGAAAGAAAAATGCCTCCATGATTATTCCAGCTGGAAAGTTTTAAGAGTATCTCTATGACTTAGTAAGAAAAATAGGTTAGTTTAGTTCACTCAATGGTTAGTTTAGTTTTCTGTGATTTCATTTAGATTTCTTGTAAGACATATTCATAGATTTTAAGATATTTTGAAATGTTTGAAATGTGATAAAAATGTCTTTCATTTTCTTCAATCTAAAAAAAAAAGGATTAATTCTGATTTCTCTGCAATCTGTGATATGCTGCTAATTTAGGTTCTTCTAGGACAGAGGTATCCAAACTTTGCAACTTTAAGACTTGTGGACTTCAACTTGCAGAATTCTTCAGCCAACTTATGCTGGCTGGAGAAGTCTGGGAGTTAAAGTCCACAAGTCTTAAAGTTGCCAAGTTTTGGGACCTCTGTTCTCGAAGAATCCCTTATACTCTAAATAATTGGGCCATCTTGAATGTACCATGTTATCACAAGGTAACCATTAGAAATGAATCCATGAAATACTTATATTTAATTTACTCTTTCAAAACTTATGCTTAGACATAACTAAAAATACAATAAGTTCCTCATTAACAGTACAATCTATTGCTTTCCTTTCTCTCAGCATTACATCTCAAAATTAAGCATTTCATCTTGTTGAGTTTCATAGTTAACCTAGTATAAGTAGGATTACAGCCAAAATATGGTTACCTGGCTTGGCTGGTAGCAACATTCTGAAGTGAGCGGGTTACCAGAAAGTAAGCTATTATTTGGGATGTAAAATCATCTGAATCAAGGACTTTAGGACTCAAAAACTGGCTTAAAGGAACAATCAGTGGCTCATGCAGACAATATTCTCTTTGCCAACACACAGGCAAAATACACTTATGACGATCACAGCTGTATTGTATTTAGAATAGAGTTAATAGAACAAATAATGTTTTCTTCTACATAATAGCTCTATGTGTGACTATCACATCAACAGTTTTAGATTTATCTATTTCTTTTTTTCTCTCCTTTCTCCCTTTGGGATAGAGAGTTCTATAATTAATTATTTGAAATCATGAACAAGATATCATTCCAGCTCAAATTCATTTCAAATATTAGCATTGTGGAAGATCATCTGCTAGAGGCAGTAAATATTACAGAACAATTTGGACATATGAAGAAGATATCAAGAAACTGATTACACATAATGAATAATGATGAGTCCTGAAAACTTGATCAATGTTAAGTGCATATCATAACAAGGGTTCCCTTAAATTCTGTTAATTACCAAATTATCTTGAAGAACTAAGAATGAAACAAAACAAAAACAAAGAGCAATAAATAAATACAATACAATTTCTGAATTCATTCCGGGATTTAGTTGTGGCTAGACTATGAACAGTGTAAGGCTTAGTGTAAGGTTGAAAGGTTCTCATATATAATGGATCCCATCTTTATGCTAAAACTGGGTGGAGCATTAACAGAGATTCCACAGCTAAATAAGAAAGATGATTTTATTTTAACAAATAACCGATAATCAGAATTGGAAGGGACCTTGTAGGTCATCCAGTCCATCCTCCTGCCCAAGCGGGAGACCCTACACCATTTCTGACAAATGGCAGTCCAATCTCTTCTTGAAAGTCTCAACTGATGGCATTCCCACAACTTCTGAAGGCAAGCTGTTCCATTGGTTGATTGTTCTCACTGTCAGAAAGTTTCTCCTTATTTCCAGGTTAAATCTCTCCTTGTTCAGTTTCCATCCATTGTTCCTTGTCTGGCCTACAGGCACTTTAGAAAATAGTTTGATCCCTTCCTCCCTGTGGCAGCCCCTCAAATATTGGAAGACTGCTACCCTGTCTCTCCTGGTTCTTCTCTTCACTATACTAGCCAAGTCCAGTTCCTGCAACCATTCATTGTAGCCTCCAGTCCCCTAATCATCCTGGTTGCTCTTCTCAGTACTTTTTCTAGAGTCTCAACATCTTTTTTATAATGTGGTGAACAAAACTGGATGCAGTACTCGAGGTCTGGTCTTAGTAAGGCTTTTTCGAGTGGTATTAGTACCTCACTTGATCTTTATCCTTTTCTTCACAAAAAAAGTAGATAGGTGAGTGAATCCCCTTTCCTGCCAACTACAGTTTGAAAAACATGTCTTTGATGGTTAGAGGCAGCATAATACATAGTGTTAGCACAAAGGGGAGGATCTAACAGGAGACAGAAAGATAAGTCGAAAAAGAGAATTCTTTAAATAATGAATGGATTGTCATTTTCTACTAATTCCTTTGCCTTGCTACTCCAACTGATAGACTGCAACTTTCCAGATGTTGTGGAATTCCAATTTCTAAACAGTGGCATATAATATTATAGCTTGACAAATTGGGAGAATTATGGAACTATAGCCTATAATACCTAGAAGATATAACCTACAATACCTAAATGATCTTGTACTCTCTAGCTGTAGTAGGAGAGGACACATAGTCAATAGATTACTCAACAGTACTGGTTTTGCAATTTCAATTTTGAAGAAATCCTTGGAGAATGAAACTAGAGTTGTGGTCTTTAAGATAATAATAGAGATAAACAATTTTTATTTCATTGATTATTAGGGACAAAACCTGTTTTCTTAGTGTCCTATTTCAGTTGAGATTTTTCATGGCATATATCTATTTTATGAAATACATACAGTAGTCAAAGTAAGTTGGGAACCCTAATAGCAAATGGTTTTTAATACTTAGAGTAGTAGCTTCTAAAAGTACCTAAGAGTGATGCTAATAAGTACAATCTCCTTTCTGAAACTGGATGCATAAAGTAAAGGGAGCTATACTGCAAGCGTGGAAGTCAACTTTGCTTGAAATAACTAAAACTTGCGTGAAGATGTTGACCTTCAGATTATTCTGACATGACCTTTTTATTCAAAATATTTAGATATATCTTTGATGGCTAAGATTATTCACTCTATATGTATTTAATTTCTTGCATAATTCTATGAGTCAATGATCCTCCCAGGACATCCATATCTACACTTAGAAGCTTCTTTCTGCAGATGTATTCTAATGTAGAATACAGATAACATTCTGTACTGAACTTTACTTTTAGAGTTTTCTTTGTATTTTTCCACCCTGTTCATTCTCATGACCTCGTTTAAAATTTTCTTAGTGTCATAATTCTGAATGATATAGGGGAAACAAAGCTCCCCTACTCAGATGATCAAATACAGCTGTATTTCAATCATTTCCTATGGGTGAGGGATTCAAATTGATTACTAGGGATAATCAGGACAACGCCAGAGATATTCCCACAGCCTTATTAAGAGGAGAGGTGCAATGAAGGGGAGGGAAGGGAAAGGAGAAAGAGAAGCAAAGGAGAAATAAGAAAGCATGAATTTATATATTTATGACCAATTGCAGCATCCCAGGATCACATGATCACTATCTGCAACTTTCTCAGCAGGCTTGCAGCAAGTGAAGACAATGATTTGCTTAATAACATGGCAAAAAAGTCATAAAATCAGTCACCACTGACTAAATGACCTCACTGTATAGTGACAGAAGTTCAATTGTAGTTGTAAGTCAAGAACTACCTGTATATGAATTAAAGCTGTTTCTATTATGTATTGATCTATATTAAAAATAATATAAACAGATTCTGCTGTGGCAACAATATAAAAAAGCCATCAAGAAAATTACAAGTGGTCTAGAAACACTTTCATACAATTGACTCAACCTTCACATAAGTATGGACTAGCTCCAGTGATTTTCAAGGCCTGCTGTCATATCATAATTAGTCCAGAGTCATGAGCATCATTACCTCTGATTAATGTATAATCTCCAATGTTTCTCCCACTGCATACATTTTCATAATATTGAACACTTAGAATGCATTTAAAATATTCAAAGTAATTTATATGCGTGGTTGTAAAGTCTTCTTAAATTGATATTCTCTGTAGTAAAAGTGGGGGGCGTAAAGGTTGAGGAAAAAATGGTTCCCAAGAGCAAACTAGTAAATTTATAGAAAATCTAAGTAAAGGACCTTCTGACACTCACCTAAATGTTCTGTAATTCTGTAGATCCTCAGACATCAGTGTATTTAAATTCAGTGGGGTTTACTGTTATGTAATTATATAAAATATTCCAAGTAAGATTAGATTACAACTCTTATAATATCTAGCCTGTATAGCCATTACGAAAATTGGGAATTACAATCTCAACTCATGTATAGGCCAATTGCTTGGGGAAGCATTAAAAATTAAACATTTGAAGAATGGTTGCAGGAATTGGGTATGTCTAGTCTAATGGTGGAGGGAGAACTATGATAGCAGTGTTAGCAGTGATGACATGATAGCAGTGTTCCCAATATCTAGCTGCCACAAAGAAGAGAGCACCAGAAGACAAGGCAAGAAACAATGGATGGAAACTGATCAACGAGAGAACCAACCCAGAATTAAGGAGATATTTCCTAATAGAGAGAACAATCAACCAGTGGAATGGCTTACCTTCAGAAGTTGTGGGTGCTACATCACTGGAGACTTTGGAGAAGAAATTGGACAGCCATTTGTTTGGAATGCTATAAAGTCTTGTGCTTGAGCAAAGGATTAGACTAGAAGACCTTCAAGGTATCTTCCAAACCTGTAATTCTGTTTTTGCAATATTGAGTTACTTCTTTATGCTATCTTTCCAGTCTCATGAACTTATGTGACTCCGGATATCAAAAATTCTGCATGCCAACAGTCCGACTCTGTACTTTCTGACATAAAGAAATCTGGCAAACAAGGAAAAATGACCCTTAGGTCATTTTGTTTTGTTTCCTGTGCTTTCTGATGGACAAAGTCAGTATAATTACTCCTTGTCAATCATGTTTCTTAGAGTGCTAAGTATGTAATTAAATATTAATTTAATCAAATGGCAGGATTCATGGAGTGGTGCATAATTAACAATTAATTCATGATGAAATATTTAATATATAACATCTGATGAGAATAAAAAATTGAGTAACAAAATCTCTGTGAAAAATTATATGGTTGAGTTGACTTGCCTTCCCAAGGGGAAGTACGTTATCTTATCTTGAATAGCCTACTAGAATGTAGCAAACACATATGCAAAAAAAAAGAAAAAATACACACACCAAAAAACACAAAAACAAAAACTCTAATGAAGAAGTATTCCCATGTCAATATAATCATCTATTCTGGAAAAAAAAAACTCTGGGAGATTTTAAACTTTATTTTATTTATTTATATTTCATGTTTCTGGACTGCCTATCTTCCTCAAATCTAAATAAGGACTTCTTGTGTATTTTATAAGAATGCACAGCTCAGCCTATGATATTAACATTTGTAATTCAATTTAAGAAGTCACTAAGTTTTTGTGATATGAGCCCAACTGAATTGACTCGATCTGAAAATCCAATTTGATTCTATAGAGGTGGGTGAGTATAAGCTCTAAAGCAGGGTTAGGATTCAAAAATTCCAACAACCGATTCTCTACCTGGTTACTGGGTGGGTGTGGCCCTGGTTGGCGTGGTTTACTGGAACTTCCGGGAGGACCATTTTTCGCCCTCCCAGAGCCTCCATTTACCTGTATACAAAATGGACCATATGCAGACTTCCGGTTCGGGTCTCTCCAGCACCAGACTGAAATCCACGATCATATATATGAATATGTTTTTTTAAAGTTTTCGCGAGTACTTACATGTGTGCTGTTTGGCTTCCTTCGGGTATTATCCCATGTCATTGTAGTGCTTTTAAAGTTGTAGCAACGTTTCAGCAGAATCCCATCCGCCATCATCAGGTTTCTGTACTGAGTTCATATGTGGGTCAGGCTATCACAGCCGTTAGTTTTAAATTTGAGGCTAACCTACTGCTTTCCCAGGATAGTTTTTTTTTTACATCCTGATTGGTTGGGAGTCTTGGTCTGTGTTTATTGGACTTGGAGTTTGTTTGATTGGTGCTTCTAATTTCTTCTGTCTGTTTTGTGGCTTTGATTGGCTGGCAACACTGTGTTCCTGTATTGGAGGCTTTCAGTGCAGCTTGGCTTTATTTAAAAGGATGGCTATTATCTATTAGGAAGCTAGGTTTCATCTGGGTGCCTGGTGGGGGGGTGTTTGAGCTGGAGGTATCAGTGGGAGTCTCTTTGTGCCCAGGTGTTTGCCTGGCTTGTGATGTGGAGATCTTTCTATTTGAGAGTGCAGGCTTCCAAATGATTGACAGTCTGGTGGAATCATATCTTTTATTCATGCTTGATTGAAAAAAGACCTGACATGGGACAATGACGTGGGATAATACCCGTGTGTGTGTGTGTGTGTGTGTGTGTGTGTGTGTGTGTATCTTTGGTTATTTGGGTTTTCTCCCGCGTAAAATTGGAAGTATCTAGGCAACGTTTCGATGAAGTCTCATTCATCATCTTCAGGCTTGTTTCTTCAGCTCTGTGCTTCTCAGAGTAATGTGAGCTTGCAGCTGCTTCTTCCTTTTAACTGCTAGTGGGGGGGTGACTTGATTGGGTGGGGGTTTGGCTGTGTTCTGATTGGTAGGGGGGTTGGCTGTGTTCTGATTGGCTGGGGGTGTGTTCTGCTTAGGTGGGGGCTTGGTTGTGCTCAGGTTAGTCTTAGTTGCTGGGGGATTTGAGCTGGTGAGCTGTGATCCTGTTGTTTGGCTTCGCGTTTGTGGTTGTGCCACATCTTCATGGTGGGTGTCAGTTTGCTTCTTGTATGGGTCAGAGGGGTTTGAAGCGGGTAGTGGTGCAACTGCGGTATGGCTTCTGGTCCATGGTCGTGTCTCATCTTCTGTGTGGGTGTGAGTCTTTTTTCTAGGTGGAAGTGTGGTGGTAACATCTTCTGTGGCACTCGTGGGTGTGGGTCTGGTGTCATTCATACATATATATATATTCATATATATATATATATGGATCTTTGGTTATTCAGGTTTTCTCCTTCATAAAATTGGAAGAAAACCCGAATAACCAAAGTTCCACATACGAATACCCACAGAAATCTCAGAAAACAAACAAATATATGTATGTGCTTTTCAGCTTCCTTTGGGTATTATCCCACGTCATTGTAGTGCTTTTAAAGTTGTAGCAACGTTTCGGCAGAATCTCATCTGCCATCATCAGGGTTTTGTATTGAGTTCGTAACGTAGCTACAACTTTAAAAGCACGCATGTACATACCCACGAAAACTTAAAACACACACACACACACACACACACACATATTTCATGCTATGTTTTTAGAATTTTTCTGTTTACATTTTCAAGGGGAAGTACCAGGCAGAGTCTGAATGATGAGATTTACATGATATAAAATAGATATTTTGTATTG
>BLBF01000045.1:14329654-14343789 GCA_015471245.1 Laticauda colubrina
CATATATATATATATATATATATATATATATATATATATATATATGTGTGTGTGTGTGTGTGTGTGTGTGTGTGTGTGTGTGTGTGTGTGTGTGTGCGTGCTGTTCAGCTTCCTTCGGGTATTATCCCACGTCATTGTATATTATCCCACGTTTTACTCGAAGCCAAGCTGCACTGAAAGCCTCCAATACAGGAACACAGTGTTGCCAGCCAATCAAAGCCACAAAACAGACAGAAGAAACTAGGAACACCAATCAAGCAGAACAAAGCAAACTCCAAGACCAATAAACACAGACCAAGACTCCCAACCAATCAAGATGAAGAAAAAAACATTCTGGTTCAACAGTAGACTAGCCTCAAATTTAAAACTGAAATGGCTGTGATTGCCTGACTCACAGATAAACTCAATACAGAAGCCTGATGATGGCAGGCTGCCGAAACCTTGCTGCAACTTTAAAAGCACAACTACAATGACGTGGGAAAATACCCGAACAAAGCTGAATACCATGTGTGTGTGTGTGTGTGTGTGTGTGTGTGTGTGATAGATATATATCTCAGACCCATAGTCAGCTCCAGAGGAGCACCACAACAAAACCTAGCCAGATAACTAGCAAAGCAGCTACAGTCCCATGCTGAAGCAGCAGCTTCACATGTACAAACTCATACCACTTCTTGGAAATGATCAAAAATCTACACTTGGAACAAGAAGATCTGCTTGTAGGTTTCAACATGGTTTCACTATTCACTCACGTCCCAATTAAAAAAACATTTGAAATCACCAAAAATAAATACAAACCACCCACACATCTCATGGAATTAACAGATCACTGCCTAACCAACACATATTTCATATACAAAGGACAAAGATACAAGCAAATTGGAGGAGCCCCTATGGGATCACCACTGTGACCTGTCATTTCAAACCTGTTCAAGGAAGAATTCAAATCCAGAGCCCTAGCCAATGCCACCCACAAACCCAAACTATGGTTAAGATACATCAATGACACATTTGTTATCTGGCCCGATGGAAAAGGAAACCTAAACAATTTCCTAACACACCTAAATAGCACACACCCCAAAATCAAATTCACCATGGAAACGGAAACAAACAACTACCATTTGTAGATGTATTAATCTACAAAAAGACAGATGGCAGACTAGGACACACTGTATACCAGAAGAAAACCTACACCAACCATGACCTCAACACCCAATCCCACCACCACCCAGCACAGATACATTCCGTGGCCAAAACACTAATTACCAGAACCAAACGCCCGGCAGACAAGACACATATAAAGACTGAACTATGCACCCTGACTAAAGTACTGAAAAATAACAGCTTCCACAAAAACAAAATCACCAGTTTAATCCACAAAAACACACCAAGACATAACAGAGACCTAGAAGACCAACAGACCTATGGAACAGCTGTCCTGCCCTACATAAGAGGTACTACAGACAAAATTAGGAAGATACTACACAGGCATCACATCAAGACTGCCTTCAAAACAGACAAAAAAATAGCAGCCATCCTTAAAAACCCCAAAGACAAAATTGACCTGGAAAACCAAGGCATATACGAAGTTCCCTGTGCATCATGCCTGGCCACATACATTGGACAGACCAATCGAAGAATAAGTACCCGCCTGGATGAACACAAAAATGCAGTAAAAAAGCTGGAACACACCTCCTCACTAGTCCAACATATTAAAACCACAGGTCACGACATCAACTTCAATGGCACTGAAACCCTAGCCACTATAGAAAACCCCAGCCACAGAATCATCAGAGAAGCCATAGAGATTGAAAAAAGACCTGAAAGCATGAATAGAAGAGATGATTCCACCAGACTGTCAATCATTTGGAAGCCTGCACTCTCAAATAGAAAGATCTCCATACCACAAGCCAGGCAAACACCTGGGCACAAACAGACTCCCTCTGATACCTCTAGCTCAAACACCCCCCCACTAGGCACCCAGATGAAACCTAGCTTCCTAATAGATAATAGCCGTCCTTTCACACGAAGCCAAGCTGCACTGAAAGCCTCCAATATAGGAACAGAGTGTTGCCAGCCAATCAAAGCCACAAAACAGACAGAAAAAACCAGAAACACCAATCAAACAAACTCCAAGTCCAATAAACACAGACCAAGACTCCCAACTAATCAGGATGTAGAAAAAAAACATCCTGCCACAATAATAGGCTAGCCTCAAATTTAAAACCAACAGCTGTGAGACCCTGACCCGCATACAAACTCAATACAGAAGCCTGATGATGGCAGATGAGATTCTGCTGAAATGTTGCTACAACTTTAAAAGCACTACAATGACGTGGGATAATACCCGAAGGAAGCTGAACAGCACATACATACATACATACATACATACATACATACATACATACATGTGTGTGTGTGTGTGTGATATCCATATATGTGATCTCACATACATTTTTTTCTGTCTCTCTCTCAAACTGATGTTTGAAATATTTTACTTTTCCCATTTGAACTAACCAGAAGTGTTAATAAGTAGTTAGTATGCATATAGTACTGCCTGGTTTTAGAGTGGTTCTGGAAAAAGGCTCATTAGAATGATTTATACTGAAATTCTCCAGATACTTTCTTTTTTACTTTTATAATATTATGATTACTAAAAAGTGGAAAATGTTAATCTTGTTTTTTGCATATAACCTTTTCCTTTGGTTAACTAATTTGACATCATAACATAGCTTTTCAAAAGAGAACAGTTCCTTTATATTGCAGATATGCATCCCATTTTCTTTGATATCTATGAATTCCTTATAAAGATGTCTTCTGAAGTACATTCCAAGAGGAAATATTTTGTACACACAAAGTAAGAGAGAAGAGGGAGAGGGAGAGAGGGGTGGAGGGAGGGGAGGGAGGGAGAGAGGGAGAGAGGAGACAGAGAAGAGAAAGATTAAAGACTAACAAACTTACAGTCAAATGAAATGTTGCAGTTTTATGTAGTTTTAGTGTTATGCATGTCGTAGAACAAAGTATGTTTTGAGCAAGTCCTTTCTCTTTTCCAAAATCGAGTTATTCTTACATAGTAAACAAGAAATAAGTGCTGACAAATCATAGTTTCTAGCAATAAACATTCACACACACAAACACACAAAACCTCTGCAATGGAGTCTCCCATTTCCATAGTTTTGATTCCCTCCCATCTTTCAAGTTCTTGTGTAATGCCGGCCTTGTTGGCATGAAAGAATTCCCTGTAGAAGTAATCATCATTACAACTTTATTAGGCAATTGGGACTTTTTCCTCGATCCAGTTCTTTTTCCTCCTCCCGTCCACTTCCAAGAAGAAGAAAAAAATAGCCTTTTAAGGCTTTTCTCAATCTTAGCCACCCAAGCATTTTAAAAGTTCAGAGATAAATATTATCTCGGTTGTGTTTAAATAAAAAGTATAACATTTTGAGTGTGTGTGTGACTTTTCCAGCTTTAATCAACAGAAGCATTTTTGTTATGGGCTTCAAATAAAATGGAACTGTTTGTACATTCTTTGGGATTTTGCTGGGATTGTTTTTGATGATATGTGTTCTAAGAGAATTCAGAGTTTTAGGGTAGCTTTATAGTAGCTTTCTGGAAGCAGAAAGGAAAGGTATATTCTTTCTCACTATAATGTGGTTAATGGGAGGCATATGGTTGTTTAAAAGAATTGCACATCCCTAAAATAGAAGACTTCACAACGAGGAGTCCTTGGTGCATTCTGAGTTGGATTGTTTTCTTGCAGATGTTTGCTTGTCAAATTAGGTAACATCATCAGTGCCAGGAGGCAGTGAAGTTTGCTCTTATTATATATTCTAGACCTCATAATGCAATATTCAGCTTGGTGTACAACTTGTTTAGAAACCCTACTTCTTTTATGACAACTTTATTTAACTATAAGTTTCATTAGTTAAGTTTGGAATTCCTGTAATAGCTTATTCTTGTGCATCATTTGTTATTATTTGTAATCACTTTTTCAGCTCTTTAATTTTCTGTTACATTTATCCAGTTATTTCTTGCAATTCATTGCTTCCATTCACTTTATCCTTTTGGCCTGTTTTGTTTGCTTTCTCTTTTGGGCATGAGGATAGAAAAACTGACTCGTTTTTAATTTAAAAAAATGTCTGCAAAGTCAGAAAGAATTAACTGCTACTCGGTTCTTTGTTAAAGCTCCCTCTAGCCCCTGACAAATGGAGAAATCATCTACTTGAACTACAACTTACCAGCAGAAAACATGGCCACGGAACACTGCAAAACATTTTAAATGAGGTTAAACCAAAAAACTCCATTTCTCTAATTGAGAAGGGAATTGCCATCAACCAGTTCTAGAATAACAGCTCATGGGTTTTAAGTGTGGGAAGTTTTTATTATCACAATGGTGCAGTGGTGGGATTCATTTTTTTTTTTACTTCCAGTTCTGTGGGTGTGGCTTGGTGGGCATGGCTTGGTGGGCATGGCAGGGGAAGGGTACTGTAAAATGTCCATTCCCTCCTTACTCCACTAACCTTCCCAGCTCTGTTCTCCTGTGCAGGGCAACCAAAGAAATCCCAGCCAATCAGCTGGGACTTGATGGGATACAGAGGAGAGATGGGGGTGAGATCAGTCCAAGGTGGTATTTGCTGGTTCTCCAAACTACTCAAAATTTCCACTACTGGTTCTCCAAAACTGGTCAGAACCAGCTGAATGCCACCTCTGCAATGGTGGCCATACGACCCTGCTTTTGTATGGCTTAATTTTCCTCCTTGCATGGGATATTCTTAAATATGTAGATGCATGCAACTTCTAATGTATTTCCTATGTAAATTGTCACCTTGAAGTCACCTTGATAGTCTTCTGATTCAACCGTATGCATGAGGCAGGAATCTTCATACTATCCTAGAAAAAAGATCCACCACAGAGGATTTTTTTGCTTGAAAACCTCTATGCTGATCCAGGGTCAGGAATTTCCTTCTAATTTCAAATCTGGGTCGTCCTGTATACGTCCTGTATATATAAAACTTCCAATCATTAGATCTCGTCTTACCATCATGAATTATGGAGAATGAATCCACATCCTCTACTTTGGGGTAGCCTGCATTAGAAGACTGGTCTCTTATTTTTCCTTAACATTTTATGTTATTTAGGCTAAATACACCCTGTTTATTTAACCCATTGTTCATATAATTTAGCTTTCAGGTTCCTCACTGTTTTTATCACTATGCTCCACATTTTTTGTAACTCCTCTTGTACTGAGCCACTCAAAATAAGATACTGTATTCCAGATCTGATCTAACCAATGCAGCATACTATAGAATTAGCATTTCCCCTGATCTTGATAAAATATTTTTGCTGATGCAGACAAATATTGCATTAGTTCTTTAAGAAGCAAAAGCAGATCTTTCCTTGTCACCCCACTGTCTCTTGACATTCCATAGCATAAAATAAACTTTATTTATAGTCAAAGATCAGCTATCTTTCTGGCTGTCCACACATCTTAGTCTGAATAAATCAGGGAGGGAGGGGGAAAATTCCTACTTTCTGCAGGACTGAATAGAAGTGAGGGAATAAGGAAGATTGCTATGGAAAGGGTTTACCATGTAAAAGGGAATATTAATTCACATAAGAGCTGTGCAAAGCTTCAAAGGGTACTTCACTTCAACAGTGTCTTTGAAGCGAGCAGACATTTCTCTAAACAACATTTTGAGTGGGAGAGTAGAGAATAGCCTCTTAACTTTTTATTAACTTTACAAGGGGACAGAGATGTGTGTTTGCGTGCATGTGTGTGTGATTTTTTTTTTTAATCTCTGTCTCTTTCAAGTTCAACTCTGCATGGCACTACAGCAAGCTCATCTGGCTGCACAAAATATCCCTTTGAGAGAGATCAAAAGCTCTTTTTTCCATTCTCAAGCCAGCAACATCTTAAAATGAACCCCAGTCAGCATGTATGGAATGTATGGAATTCCAGTTTAAACCATCAGGAAGAAATCAGGTTGTAGAGGCTGGCTACATCTGAATTACCCATTCTGAGATACAATATGTATATGGGTATGTACATGCTCTCACAAGCTTCAATGTCTTGGTTAGATCTAATTTTTATGAATTTATTTAGAATGGAATGGAATAGAATAGCTTTATTTGGCCAAGTGTGATTAGACACACAAGGAATTTGTCTGCAGAATCTCTCAGTGTATTTAGAGGCTTTAACTCTAGAATACATTTATTTTTCATCACTACTTTTAAAAAGAGCAAGGAAAATTCCATAACTATCAGAATGGTGGAAACTTAAGGAGAAAAATATCTACTTAGCAAGGGAGTGGGCATATGGTTGTGGCCCACCAGTGGCTGATGGAGCTGGAAGCAGAGTTGGACAGTGAGGACATTGGGGAGGAACATAGTCCAGTCCTGGAAGCCGAGGAAGACTTGGACGAGGGCTCTGCGTCAGAGGCAGAGATGGGGCCAGGGCAGGCTGGCAGTCATCAGCTGCCTTCTGGCTCAGACAGCAGTGAAGTGGGGGAGCTTCTGGAACCAATTCCCAGCGTGCACATGCACAGAGCTGCCAAAAGGAAAGAATAATTAAGAACTCAAGATTGACATGGGAGAAAGGCCATAGGTGGATGATGAATGGCCTCTCCCATAAGGATTAAAAGAGGAGCAGCTTCCCTACTTCTTATGGAAGTAACAATGTCATATATGTAGGATTGCTCAGTGTCAATGCATGAAACAAGATTTCAAGACATACTATGAAATAATGACTGACAAAGGATCATCCCGTGATAGCCACAACTGAATGAGGATTAAAAAATTATTATTATTTTTCCCCCTGATTCCAATAAAACATCCATTGCATCATAGTTCCTCTTAACCCATCTTTCTCTACTGCAGATGAATGGACAAAATGAGTTTGCTTTGTTTTAGTGTTAGATTTCCAGTGTAGTAAAACTACCAAAATCTTTAGAGGGGCAACATAAAACTTGGAGTTATTTATTAGAATATAAACTGGCTAACTAGAGTCCAATTGCTGGTAATCAGAGCAATTTTTTTCAAAAAATACCCAATTTACAGGTAAATTTATTTTCCTTTTTGTGAGTGTACACTGCAAGGACCGAATAGTGTGTTGATTTTCAAATAAAGATCTTCCAGACACAAGATCAGAAAGGTATCTTCTGAAGGATTTAAATCAAGTTCAGAATTATTTAGATCCATCTGCTCTGTGAATTCTGAATCTTTAGATTCAACCTCATTCTCCATTATTTCCCTGTGTCAGCTCTTTAAGGTACAGATAGTCCTTGATTTATGACCACTCATTTAATAACTTTTTAAAGTTAGGACAATGCTGAAAGAAAGTGACTTACCATTGTCCCAAAGGTACTTTTCCAAGAGCCCCCTGGACTTTCTGGTTTTTCTTTGAAGACATTTCACTTCTTATCCAAAAAGCTTTTCCAGCTCTTGAAAAAGCAGCTTTGGGACAAAACCATGACCTGGATGATTGAGAATGTCCACAGACATTTGACTTTGCACTTATGACCATTGTAGCAACTCTGTGGTCATGTAACAAAAATTTGGGTGCTTGGTAACCAGCATGCATTTACAACAGTTTCAGTGTCCATGTGATCATCATTTACCATTTATGAGCATCTTAAAGAAAAAATATCAATGAGAGAAGCTAAATCCATTTAACAACTATGACAAAAATGCCATAAAATTGAATATGACTCACTTGATGGACTGCATTGATGGACTGAATATGACTCACTTGATGGATTAAGCAATTGCATTGCTTAGCAATGGAAATTCTAGGCTGTCAGGAAACAGTCACCACAATTTTAGGAATGGTCCTTTTTGATTTTAGGTTGGTCCTTTACTGTTGTAAGGCAGTATAATAATATATTGAAGACTATTTGTTCTGCCCCATTTTAGGACAAAGACAAGCAAGATGGGATTGTTTTAAGCCTCTTTCTCAAGCTATCTATTTTTCTAGGACTGCACTGCTGTTTTCCGTCCTTTAATGCCCATCTGTTCCTTCACTGAAATTGTTTCAATATCTGTTTACCCAGAGGTGGTATTCAGCAGGTTCTGACCAGTTCTGGGGAACCGGTAGTGGAAATTTTCAGCAGTTCGGAGAACCGGCAGCAACCTTCCCCCAGGTGTGGAGATGGAATAGAGATTTTATAGTATCCTTCCCCTGCCATGCCCACCAAACCACGCCATGCCCAACAAGCCATGCCCACAGAACCAGAAGCAAAAAAATTTGAATCCCACCACAGTGTTTACCCCGAGTGAAGATATAATGCTAAATTCCAGTTTCAGAACAGTGTTAGATTAAAAAAGGATTTTCTAGAAGATTCTCAGCTATGCTGATGTTAACCTTAGAAATTACTGCATAACTTTATAGTCAGCATATCTTGCAGTGGAAAATACAGAAAGGAACGCCTGAGAGAGTTTAGTAATGCAATTGGACATAGCAATTGGCTTCTGGAAGCATCTCTTCTCCCCTGTTTGACTGAAAATGCAAAGTATGATTTGCAAATCAGACTGAATTATATGTCTAATCAATCTAATGTGAAAAACAAAGTGTATTTACAAAAATGTTTCTCAAAAAGTCCCTGGTTATTTGGACTGAGAGATTATGTCAAATCCAACTATTGCCTACTAATGAGGCCCATTATTTTCTTCTCTCTCATCAATCTGTTAGCTTTTCAGCTCTCTTGGCTAACATTCAATTGATTTTTCCAACATGAGAACATTTTTTGACTTTTTTTTGTTGAAGCTCTTTTTTTTTTTATTTAAAGTCCTTGTTCCATGAACATTGATATTTTCCACCCAAGTCTGTCCCACATACATTTTGAAGACTGGGGTAGCAGCTGCCTCCCTTGGCAACTGCCAGAATATAGCAATAAGAAAATCAGTGGAGCCTAAATATGGATGATCCACCTGTACTTCAGATCAAGACTGAAAGTCAGTTTAAATAAGCATAGCGGCTCATTATATGTGCAAATTAATAAGGAACATTTCGTTTGTATAAGGCATACTTTTACTATGTCATATTAAAATTTAGCCCAGCCTAATCTCAAGCAATCTACCCAAAAGTAGCATCTAGGGGAGATGTTTCCCATCAAGTATTTCCTGATTCTTTGAAAGATACGTTGAAATATTTTACCTGGCATTTTAAACTCTCTTAATGTTGAAGAGAATCCTTGACATTCCTTGAAGACTGGAATGTAACCATTTTGAAGACTGTCTGTCTGCATTATGTGACCAATATTCAGACAGGATAGACTATAGGTGTATTTATACAACATGCTAAACCAATTTATTCAGTCCAATTTTCTGGGATCACACAATCACCTGTATCTTAAACTAACCATAACACTGGGCTCAAATAACAGGCTAGATTGTAATCTGATTGAATTATTCACTGAACCACAAACTAGCCAATCAAACACATGGACTAAGAAAAATGTATGAGCATTTCCAATTTAAGAATGTGTGTTCTAAAATTTAACGAGCTGTAAATATTAAAAATGGGGATCCACAGCCTTGCCTAGCTACAATGCAAACTCCCAATGCACACCAAGTTCAGGTACAGATCTTCATAAAATAATCAACAAAGGAATTTACTGATAAATAGTACAATCAATGTATTTACCCCCTAAAGTTTGAATCTTACTAATAAATTCTTTTCAACATAAAAAAAAATCATAGAAATATTCATACTTTTTTTATACACACCCCTTGAATCAGCTTTGTATTCACTTTTCTCTAATACATATTTTATACTGTAAAAATGATAGTTCTGCAAATTCACTGCATGTATTACGCCTATGTGAAATGGCTATTGCCTTGAGAAGGCATTTAAACTCATGGGGGTGATATTTCCTAACAATAACTGGGGGAATTGAAATTGAAATTTATTTTTCCAGGCAGATAAAATGCTTGACAATATCAAAACAATAAATCACAGGTGAGAGTAAACACCAGCACAATCTGGGGATACACACACACTTTTATAATTTAAGATCATTCCTAAGGAAATGAAATGAAAATTAGGCTGAGATCAGATAAAAGTCTAGTGCCCAATTCATGAAAGTGGATCTGTATATTGTCTCACAGTAGAGTTTGTGCATTGTGGTACAAAATTTGGGACATGGTGTGTGATAAAGTCATGTTATCTGACAGCAATAGGGAAATATGAAATTGTTCTGATTATCTGAAAAAAACTCATTAGGGTGGGCATTTAATTTATGTATTGTGATATTTTTATATACCTGTATCACTTCACAAGTAACTCAAGGCTATGAATATACCTAATATTCCTTCATTCTCCTATTTTTCCAACAACAGCAAACCTGTGACTGGACTGAGAGAATATGATTGGTCCCAAATCACCGAATCAGTTTTCATCCCTAAGGCAGAGCTAGAATTCACCATTTCCTGGAGTAATGGAGAATTCACTATAATGGAGTAATGAAGAAGTTAATTGGATCTATGTTGAAAGCTCCTCATGAATCAGATAATGTTGTAATGTAAGTTTTTTTTTTTATCATTATGATTTAGCTCAGATGCCTACATTTTGATTCTGATTTAAACCTTGAGCATTGGTTCTAGCCTCTTGACTTATTTGTAGCTTCCATTCAACTGGAATGGCAGTATCAAAATTATTTTAGATGCTCCCCTTTAATTTTTTAGAAGGCACAGAAGGAAAGTTTCTTACAGGTAAGGACTGGAAAACAATTATATATTTCATCCCATTGGACAGAAAAAAATATAACCAGATAATATATAGTTCAGTGGAGATTGAATGATTAATGAATCATATAATTGCCTGTTACTACATCCTTTGGCCACACACACTAATTTTTAGAAAATAAAATAGCAAATTCCATGACATTAAAAGATGATGGACAAATCAAAGCAAACTCATAAGTGAGGTCATCTCACATCACCTTTTTCTTGGTGGCTGGCAACCACCAATATGATATAAATCCATCATATTCCAGAATGGTTAAGTTGTTAACAAGTTTCTAATTAGCAATTATTCATCCATATTAATAATATATATTGCTGCTCAGTGAAGCAACCAAAAGAATTACACTGAATGACAGGGTGAGAAAATCTGTTCTAATCTATGACTCTGACAACTAATTAGACACATCTTCTCCTGAAACTTATAAATATTATTATTCTATTTCTTTTTTTTAAAAAAAAAGTCCAACATACAAAATCTACAACTGAAAAATCAGTTGCTCTTGCATAGACTTACAAGTATTTGTAATTAAATAAGTAATAATTGGGTATCTTTTCTATTCTTCCTTTTTTTTGATACCTCTTTTAAATTTAATCATGCTGTCAAGAACTGTCATTGTTTAGTGATCTTTGAGATTTTGGAGTTTGTTTTTTGGTTGAAAAATGTGAAAGTGTTGTTTTAAATGAACAAGATAAACAACGATGATTAATAACCCTGGCATCGTTTATTTGAAATTATTGCTAATGTGACAGTCACTAAGGTGGTCTTGATAATACCCTATTAACTAAAGTCAAATACTTATATTTGTATTTTTTGCTTTACAATTACCATCATTATAAAGAAAGCACTTTAATATAGCAGGAATTAATCAGATGAATTTGAAAAAAAATGTATGAATGCTTATGGTTCAATGGATTATGGTTTGAAAAGGATAATTGATCCATGAGAATTAATACAAAAAATGTTTCACTGCACAAGGGAAAAAAATCATGCTTCCCCATACACTGGTGGTGCCATGGTGATACAAATACATCTTGCTATAAATGAATTGCATTGCTATTATGAGATACCATAGAATGCAGCTCATAATTTTGGAAAGCTATGTGGCTGAAAACAAGGAATTATAAACATGAATGGTGTGATCGTCACAATGAAGCAGTAGTTAATTTAATTCATTGTAATGTAGGCTAGAAGTTCCAAGGATAATACTTTGAAATTTTTGTTCTCAAACTATAAATTATAGTTCACCCACATCCAAGAATAAAATAGCTAAAAGTTGCAAAGAGAAAAATGAAGAAATAATGATTTTATGTAATATATATTTTTAAATCCAGATTAAACATGATTAAAAACTGTTGTAAAGAGTTGTACTGTTGTAGCTGGTTACCATCCTTTGTTCAGTCAATTATCATGCCTGAGTTGATATATAATGCTAAATCGGGTTTCTAAACTATCATTTTGGGATGGAGACCTTGCCCTAAGAGCAAATAAACAAACATTCATTATGCTAAATATGACATTCCTACTACACCCCCAACCCCAATTATAATGCTGGTGTCAATCCAGAAGAATTATTTTCCGCTGCATCATTTTTGTGAAGCTGGAATTCTGAATAACATTTTCTAATTCAAAGCTAAAAACAAAGGTGGTAAATAGCAGTCACCATTTTTGAAAATATTCTTTTTTTAAAAAAAGAACTTCACCATGGCACTGGACTTTTTTGTTTTTTTCTTTGAAGACATTTCGCTTCTTCAGCTCTGACAGGATAGTGGATGGATTTTCAGAGAAAAAATACAGACTACAGGAACCAGGAGCACTTACTCAGGTGACCCTGAGATCACAGATAAACCTGCATGTGCTTCAATGACCCTCTAAAAGGATGCAAATGACCAGCTGGCTGCAAGAGTATAAATCCAGTCCTTCCCCACCATCCTATCAGAGCTGAAGAAATTTCTTGGATGAGAAGTGAAACGTCTTTAAAGAAAAAAACAGCAAGTGCAGTTGTCTCCTGAAAAAGCACCTTTAGGATGATCAAGGAAAACTAAAACTAAGAAGAAATTTCCTGACAGCCAGAATAATTAATCAGTGGAACAGCTTGCCTCCAGAAGTTGTGACTGCTCCAACAATGGAAGTTTTTAAGAAGAGACTGGACAATCATTTGTCTGAAATGGTGCAGTCTTCTGCCTTTGCAGGGGGTTAGACTAGATAACCCCTAGAATCAGAGCACTGAATTCTTACTGGTTCTCTAATCCTTCCCATGATTTAGCCAGAAAAGCAACAAACTACTTTTTCTTTTCCCTTGTGGCTGTGAACTCTTTTTTTTAAAGAAAGGAGGTTTTAATCAAGAAAGAAAAGAGTCAGGAAAGAAATGGATTCCATTTGATAAATGTGTCCTTTAGTTTTCTTTTGTTCTTCTGTCTTCAGGATCATAGTGCTTAGGAATTCTGTGCAATTGGAGAATTGATTGAGACTTTTAGGTGAGCTCAGAGGAACAAATGAAAAGTTGTGGTCAATATTTTAGCTTTAATGGAAAATGCTGTATTTTTAAGGTTATTTTGTTTCCTGTTTAATGAGGGTTTTTTTTGGCCAAAATTAATGCCCTCTGATTGTTTGAGATAAAATATTTTGGCATACATTCATTTTCTGTAGCATGTCAGCAACTGAAACAAAGTCTTTGCATTTAATCAGTCCAATTAATTATAATTGTAAATATCCATTTCCACTGGATAACATTATTGGAAAGTCTTAATATCTTTTGAGTTTTTCACAGAGAAACAATGAATCTTACTTTTCAGTTCCTGAGAATACCTACAGAAAATCCCATAATTGGTGATTTAAGTTACATTAAACTTGAATAAACTGTTAATGAGTAAAAAATAAACCTAACTGACTGACTCATTAATCTTATTCCAGATAAGTAAACCTGAGTCTAAGAATTTATACTGTGTTCAATCTTTGTTAGAAATCAGAGAGAAACTTGATGAATAAATGGAATTTAAGACTCTGCTAAACATTGTTCAGACAACATTTTTCTTAGTATTTGGCGACATCAAAGTTGATTATTACACCTGCTTCACTAAAACCATGTATAGCAGATAGTAAAATAAAAACCTAATGCAATTGAATACTAATGATAAGGTCACATTTGTGTGCACTTGAATGAATTTTTCTACACTTGGCAGAGAATATTTGGAGAATGACCCAAAAGTATGCTGGATTTAAGGTCAAGTAGAGTATTCAGAAATTATGAACCCATGCAAATTTATTTCTAGATATGTACACACAAACACACACACACACACACACACATTTACTTCGTGTATGGCATACCATACATGAATTAACAACATATATTAACATTTTATATATATATATATATATATATATATATATATATATA
>BLBF01000045.1:14344189-14410756 GCA_015471245.1 Laticauda colubrina
CACATGTAAGTACCCGCGAAAACCTAAGAAAACATATATATATATATATATATATATATATATATATATATATATATATATATATATATATATGTGTGTGTGTGTGTGTGTGTGTGTGTGTGTGTGTGTGTGTGTGTTTAAGTTTTCACGGGTACTTACATGAATGCAGTTCAGCTTCCTTCGGGTATTATCCCACATCATTGTGGTTGTGCTTTTAAAGTTGTAGCAACTTTATGGTATCATCATCATATCTCACACATATATTGATATATATCATATATATATATATATGATATTCAGCTTTGTTCAGGTATTTACCCACATCATTATAGTTGTGCTTTTAAAGTTGTAGCAACGTTTCGGCAGAATCTCATCTGCCATCATCAGGTTTCTATATTGTGTTCGTCTGTGAGTCAGACTTTCACAGCCGTTTCAGTTTTAAATTTGGGGCTATCCTATGCTGTGCCAGAATGGTTTTTTTCTTCATCCTGATTGGTTGGGAGTCTTGTTCTGTGTTTATTGTCTTGGTGTTTGCTGTGTTGTGTTTGATTGGTGTTTCTAATATGTTCCGTCTGTTTTGTGGCTTTTTTTTTTTTTTTGTCTTGATTGGCTGGCAACATTGTGTTCCTGTATTGGAGGCTTTTAGTACAGCTTGGCTCCGAGTAAATGGACAGCTATAATTTGTTAGGAAGCTAGTTTTCCCCAACCAATCAGGATGAGGAAAAAAACCATGGTGGCTGGGCGCTTCTCCCGAGGTGGGCCGATGTTGCGCTGCGGCCCCAGAAGATTCACCTCCCCACGTGGGGTTGGGCTGCCCTCTCGGTCAGGGGAGGTGTCATTTTTAAAATAATTGGCTTTACCTTCGAAGGCAAAGGGAAGGCGGTGACAGGAGTGCCTGAAGCTGAGTTTCTCAGCTGGGCTCCGGTTGCAGGGAGGAATCCTGGCTGGTCACACATGGCTGCGCCAAATGCCGCGGCATTGCTCTAAACACCAAGGCAGCAAGGGAGAAGGGAAAGCAATGGTGGCGGAAGGTCTCCTGATATGAAGTGCCCCACCAATGCCGAGATCAATATCCAAGCTGTCACCGCCCACCCACCTGAGGTTGCAAATGGGGGGCGGTGAATTAAGTCACCCCGGAAAAGATGGACGAGCCGTTTTTTAGGGGGTCAAAAAAAAATAAGGCCCAGCCTTATTTTGTGAGAAACATGGTAGTTATCATATTTAAGCAAGTGTTTTCTCAGAAATTTGAGCGTTTGTAAGATTTCATTGGCAAATCTATAAAGGGATGATTGCTGACTGCAATGAAATTCTGAAATCCTGCTAATCTACACTCCCTCTATCAAATATGGTAGGTATAGACATATTGCTTATACTTACTTACTGTAACAAAGTGAATTGATTTTTTTTCTCAACAGTTGTTGCATTTTCTTCTTTCTTCCTCTCATCAGAAACCATTATCCCATCAGTTCTCTTCATCTCAGATGTGGAAGGAACTCATCTTCAGAAGTAAAACAGAATGTCTATTCCTTGCTTTGTTTGCCCTACCATTCTCATTCTCCATCAGCTCTTTTTGGATATCCAAGCCAACCTATAAAGCTGAGTCAGCCCTTAACAGAGTTACCTTATACCAGTGGTGTGTGAAAAAAACTCTCACCAAATCCATAGCCTTTGCTAGTGAAAACTCAAAAATATTGAAATACAGGAAATCTAGCAGCATTTTTTACAATGATTACCCTTCTGACTGCCTCTCCTCATGCCATTAACTTCAGGCCTGGCTACAAGCAGTGGGATACTGAATACTTTTCTTACTGAATAGAAATGTGCAGCTGTTTTGACACAGATCATACCTTCACTTGCAAATTGCTTCTGCTGAATTCAGGGGGGATCATGACATTCGTGGACTTGGCTTTACTGATTCCAATTATATGTCCATAGGAAGCAATAATGAAGCATGTGTAAGGTGAAGAAGAGACAAATAGAGAAATTCTTTCTAAGTTCCAATCCATTTGTGAAAACTTTCTCAAGAACAGCATTTAATATCTCCAGACCAGTAACTGACCCTGTATGTTATGTATGTATTATACTGGGGGCTTATAAAAAGGTGTACACTTTACAAAAAGTTAATAGGTGGTACATGAGAGAAGAGTTTTTACACAGCAAAGAACCAGGTAGTGCTTGTTACAAAATATTTCTTTACACATCAGGATTTTTTTTCCAGCTCTGATCAATTTAACTTTGAATAAAAACCCTGTAATAATAATGCAGATGTTTCATATCCCAAAGACAAAAGC
Organism: Laticauda colubrina; assembly: GCA_015471245.1. Classification (NCBI taxonomy): domain Eukaryota; kingdom Metazoa; phylum Chordata; class Lepidosauria; order Squamata; family Elapidae; genus Laticauda; species Laticauda colubrina. The sequence continues at coordinate 14,346,481 of BLBF01000045.1, forward strand.
CTCTATAGTCTCACAAAAAAATCAGTTTAACACAAGATCATGGAAAAGAATCTTTAGGGATTTTTCAAGGTCTTTAATGATAAAGCCTTTAGTATATTCCAGAGCTGTGGCCCCAGGGCAGCAAAAGCTTTTAATGTTAACTGAACAAGAGGGGCCACTGAAGCAGTGATGATCTTTCAGGATGAATGGCCATTTTTTATTTATTTTTTGTTCTGATATTTCCCCTGAAGCTACGGCTGGCATCCTGAGAGGTAGAGGACCTTCCAAAAGCTTGTGGCTACTTTCCTGATGCCAGCCATGAAGGACTATGGCTTCCCGATATAAGGAACCTGTAATGCAGATTTTAGATAGCAGCAAGATGCTATGGGTGAATATGACACTTCAAATAACTTGATGTGCCCTCATTCCAGATAAAAGACAGAGAAGATTTATGCTGGTCCCTTGTTAAGCAAGGACAAACTCTAACATTTAAGAGCAGAAGAGATTTTTCTTTGTAAAGATAGTATCTTAAAGGACATACTTTCGTGGACCTGACTTCTGGACTTCCTTGTTTCTTTTGTTTTGCCACTTTACTGAATGAAAAGTACTGGAAAATGTGAAGTCTTTTGTCTGTACACTTTGCTCGATTTAATAACATTATCGATATAGATGTTAAGCTATATCTAAATTAAAAAGAAAAAAAAAAGTCCAGGACATATCTTTCTCCAGCAAGCAACAACCAGATAAGCAGGGATTAATATCAGACAAACAATCAAGCAGAAAACAATACCTTAATCAAGGAACAATCAAGCAGAAAATCACATCCACACCAAAACTGGCATGGCAAGCTACTGTATAGCATTAGGAAGCAAACACCATATTTCCTAGCACTAATGATTGATAGAAATACCGAGGATTCCACAGTTCAACCTTTAACTGCATATATTATCTTCTTTTGGATAAATTCCTCTGCAAACAGATAACAACTTCTTGTTCCTCCTATTTTGCATTACTGCCCTACCCTCTAGGGCTGTTACAGTCCTCAAATGCCCAGTCACTAAAAATTATTTACCCCTAGCAGTGGTGGAATTCAATTTTTCTTACTAGTGGTTCTGTGGGCATGGCTTGATGGGTGTGGCTTGGTGGGCATGGGAGGGGAAGCATACTGTAAATCTCCATTCCCACCTCACTAACCTTTGCAGCTCTGTTTTCCTGTGCAGGGCAACCAAATACAGCCGATCAGCTGGGACTTGGAAGGCAGAGAGTAGATGGGGGAGGGGCCAGTCAGAGGGGGTATTTGCTGATTCTCCAACTACTCAAAATGTCTGCTACTCGTTCTCCAGAATTGGTCAGAACCTGCTGAATACCAACTCTGACAACTAGCATAAAATCATACCATGATCAAAACCAATCTTTTGGTAACTGGTAGAGTAATTATGAATTCATGGCATTACAGAGCTGTAGGGGAAATGTGATTTATACACAATGCCTGGAAATGAACTAGTCAAAGCAAACACTAAGAATTAAAAAAAATGTTGTAAGGATGGAAAACCAAGCTTGCTTTGCTGAAATGGAAAAGAAAAAGGATGGCTTTTACAAACTCTCTTTTCACTATTCTGGTTTCTAAGTACCCTATTAGTCAAGGTTATGAAGATATCATCAATTAGATTACGGAAACAATATAAATATTTGATCCAGTCCATTTTCCCCAAACTCAGTCTCACTATAATAGCTTTACATGTTCCTCATTTATTATAATACAATCAAATTGAAATCAATAAGTTCTAAGCACAGTTAGCTTGCAAGGCTGTTTACTGCTATTATGCTTCTAGGAAAATAAATATTATTTATTAGGAGTGGAGATTCTCAGCTTCAGAGTAGTCGTCTAAGTCTATCCTTGCAAAAGAATGAAATGATAGTATCCTGATGTGATAGAATGAGCTGAATCATCTCAGGCAATGGAAATGTTTTAGTCTTGCTAGCAATGATATAACAGAGCAGTGGGGTAGCCTAGAGGTGAAGACACTGGCCTCCCACTTGGAAGGTTGAGAGTTCAATCCAAAGTAGCAGCAGATGTTTCTCTATCAGGGTACAAAGAAAAAAAAATCTGCTGTGAACTCTGTGTGGCATCAGGAAGGGCATCCAGTCAGTAAATGCTCAGCGGCATCCAGTCACCCAGATTCTATTCCAATTTATTTATTTATTTAATGTATAGCAAATACATCGACAAATTAAGGGATGACAGGGTTGTAAAGAGAAATTTGTAGTAATGATATAACTGAGGGCACAAGACATTCTAAACCAAACTGTTACTTTTCTTCCTCAATGGGATTTTTGGAAAGACCTTTTTTCATATAAAGGCTGCTTGCATAGTCTCCTCCAATCCAAAGCCAGTCTATTGTCTTAGCCTCTTCTCTTTCTTCATGTGCTTTGAAAGCCTCTACCTATTCATGAAAGGGAAACAGCTTCTTTTTTAGACATTCATCCTCTGTGAATGTCTAAGGAGAATGAGAAAATATTAAACCACTGTTAGCATCACATTTTAGCCCCAATTGGGAGTTGTTCTGGGTAGGAAATATGAAATTTTGCAGATCTACTTCATTGTATATTCAAAATCCTGCATGAAAACTATGGCAAATCCTGAATGAAAATTACAGCAAAACTAAGTAATTTGTCATGGCATTACAGGAGACTATGGCAAAACTAAGTAATTTGTCATGGCATTACTCTTCTTCCAAGGAGAACTAAGAAAGATCAGTCTACTTTTAAAAAACAGTATTGCTTAAAAGCATCAGATTTTGCAGAAAAGAATACAGAGTGTTTACAAATTAGAGAAAAAAATTACTCTAGGTCACATATTATTTTCTACAGAGTAATACATACTTTTAGTATTTAGTATTTGATTTGTTAATTGCTTACAAGATACAGGTATAAGTATTTCAAACACTGACCCCTTTGTTGCTGAAGTCGTACTTTCTGCAGTCAAGTTTGGTGCAGTTAACCTTGAGTTTGTGTCTATTGTGTGATACAATACATACAAAACCTACACTTGTATTTTTATTAAAAATTAATATTTTTATTAAAATATCCCCTTCTTTTGTTCTACTGATATGATACCATAAAATTCAGCAGAGCAAATAAAACCAAAGATTCAAATGAGGCACGGTAGAAGAAAAAAATACTATTATATTATCTCCCTTTCTTACCATTAAACTTGATTAAGATATCTTGAGTCTCAGTTATGAACCTGTAATTCAAACCACTATACTACATATCTTCAACATATAAAAGTACCATCTCAATAGCAGCAGCAGCAGTAGTGTATTAATTGATTAGTCTCATATTGAATAGAAGTAATAGTAGTTGATGCAACTGTATAAAAGAACTGACCCAAAAAATTATTTGCGTAGCTATTTGCAAATTTTAGAAATAGGTTGAGAACCACTGAAAGTAGTGCATTATGCAATAAAAGATAAGATATTCACATACTGTATTCTTTGGCTTTCTGATAAGTATGTGCAAGACACTCCTAAATATTTCCCTGCAAATATTTTCTCCCTGGAAAGAAATTTTGTAAGCAAGTTATTTTTGATTGCATGAAAAAGAATTGATGGAAAAATGGGAAGAAGTTTTTTTTTAATGGAATTTCATAGGTAGTATTAAGGGGAGAGATATTGGTGTCTGTTTTTGTAGCCACTGGTCTCTATAGTAAAATTATTAAAACTGGAGGTACTATATCTTTCCTAAGGCTTCCTAGAATTTGAGAAAGGGAGACAAAGAATACAGAATAACAGAGTTGGGTTCATTTCTTCTCTCTGTTCACAGTCTTACCACAAATTCAGATCCAAGCCATCTCCTAATTGACATTTTAAAAAAGCTCTATGAAAATCATTCTTTTCCTAAAACTGTAGGAGCTTTCATTGCTTTTATTACCCGACTACAAAATGACTGATTGATATCGAGAATTCCAAAGATTGCTAGAAAGTCTTCTTGCTAACATGCCATTCCTTCTCCAACAATAAATTTGTGATAGGTTGTGAAAGACAAATGAACAAAAGGACACGGTCTTCCGAAGAGAAACCCAACAGGCGATGTAACTTTTGTTTGATGGGGGAAATTATAAATGTCTTGCCAAATCATGGAAGAAAAGGAGGCTGAATGAAAACTCCCAGAGGGACATTATTGTCATGGCTTTATAATGAAACAAGTTGTACAAGTATAGTCTAGACTCTAGGAGCTTTTTGATGTTGCAAGTGGAAAGAGTAGTGATGGTGGGGGAAAAAGGGAGGATTAAAGAAGCTCAATAAAAAACCATATTTGGGAAGAAAAAAGAAAGAAAGTGCATAATCCACATTGGCAAAATCCATTCAGTCAGTCCACAATCTTTCAACCAGCACCTGGACATTTTTACATCTTTACAAATTAGGACATAAATGAATGATACTTAATTCAACCTATTAAAATGAAATTGAAAAAAAAAAAATCAGAAGGCTCAGGCTTTATCTGTTAGTTTTTAATGTGTGCATTTGTGTTGTGCGTGTTATGTGTATATGTCCATGTAAATGTGTATACTACACATATTACACATAGGGGTTTATTGTGTTATGTGTATATATTATGTACATTTTGCAAAGAGGGATAAAAATTAGAGACTGAAAGAAGAAAAAAATAAGACTAAGAAAATATAGTGTTAAGTTTGACAGGTAAAACTCCTAAGAAAGCAGATTGGGGTGTGTATGGATTACTTAGGTGACATTAAGTCAGACTTAACTCTCTCTCAATGCCTAAAAAAACACCCAGCATCACAACTGGTCTTTAGCAACATCTTGTAAGCACTGTTCTTTAATCTCTTTGATCCCATCTATCTACAAAGCCTTCTTCTCTTTTCATGCTTACCAAGAACATTCCATTAAAAAAAACCAAAAAGAAAAATGTAAGAGTTTTTTTTTAACATACATGCATGCATGCACACACACACACACACACACACACACACACACACACACACACACACGAAGAGTCTTTGTTTAGAAGTTAAGAAAACAGAAGAGAAGAGACAGATTGGAGTTTGGAAACTAGGAGGGAAAACAAAGAAGTAGTTGTTTACATGTTTGCATTTGTTTGTTTCCTTAAATCACTTCATAAAGTTTCCCTTCCTATGGCAATCATAAATTGGAATCCTTGACTTCAGGATCCAAATCATCTAAACTGCCGTCAGTTCTCGTAGTAGCTTCAGCTACTTTAGTAGCATGCTTATCAAAGACCTAGTATATGTCTCAAATCTATAGTAGACATCCATATCTTGCTCTAAATTATTTGAAGACTGCAACATCCTATTTTACACCATGACTTTCTAAAAGACATTATAAATTCTAACTTAATGTTGGAAGTGACCATTCTAAAGTTACAGACTAAAGGGTTTTTTTTTTAATGGTTTCTCTGAAACAACCTTCATAATCCTCTGTTTTAAATCCCTTTAAATATGAATGTAGAAGTGAAAACATATTCAGCCATTCAGCTCAAACTCTGAAGGACTCAAACTGGCTCTGCATGATATGATCATATTACGATCATATTTACCCTATGCATTCAGAGGGAAGGATGAGGGGAAACTGTACTATTGTTTGCTTGAGTTCAAACACCTTTCTATAAATTTGCTTTATTATGTTTCAGGGTCTCATGAGATGCGCATTTAATTTCAAGCAAATGCAAATAAGGCTCTGCTTCAAAAGTCTTCTTAAATATAGAGATACTGTATAAGTGAGGATAATGAACAATGCACTATGAGCTGATATTCTCATTCAGCATGCTCTGTATATGCAGTTAAATGTATCAAGAAGTCTGTAGCACAGTTAGCTCCAAACTGGTCATTCAAAAGGTCATTTTAATGAGCAAATTTTTAAGAATGACTTCCTGACAAGCCAAAGTTCTCCAATGAATTCCACTGGGTCACAGTTAAGAAATGAAACCAAATTAACCTTAAGAATTTTTTTTTGGGGGGGGAATCGGTTCTCGTTAGATATCCATGATAAGCAAAAAACTAGATCCAATTAATATGTGCAGTTCCATCAATTGCTGATTTTGTCATCCTTCCTTTATACGCTTCAATCAGAGATCATACTGCTCCAAATACAGGTTGTCCTCAATTTACAACCACTCATTTAGTGAGTTTTCGAAGTGGTGGCAACTGAAAAAAGTGACTTATGACTGACTTTCACTCTTACTCATTGCAGCATTCCCCATGGTCACATGATCAAAATTCATTTGCTTGGCAACTGGCATGTATTTATGTCAGTTGCACCATCCCAGGGTCATGGAATCACCATTTGTAATCTTCCCACTGGCTTTCCAACAACAAAGTCCATGGGTGAAATCAGACTTGCTTAATTATCACATGAATCACTTAATAATTGCAGTAATCTAGTTTATAACTGTGGCAAAAGTTATACATGGGGCAAAACTCACTTAACAGCTGCCCTGCTTAACAGTGAAAAATTTGGGCTCAATTGTGATTGTAAGTTAAGGACTATCTGTAGGACTTCTGCCAACCCAATGGGAATGAAAGGAATTTGGAGATAGTTCAGCTGTTCTTCATGAATTCTCCACATTTAGAAAGACAAAAGAAACTTAAGGGGTGCAATTCACCCCTTTGACTACATGGGTGCAACTCACCCCTTTGACTACATGCTTGTCTCTGAGACTGCAAAAATGTTCATAATTCTAGCCTGGCAAATAATAGTGTTAAGCCTGGGTTCCCCAACCAGGGTTAGGTAAACAAGCTAAACAGAATGTGCAGCGTTAGTCAGATAGGCACACAGATAAATGAGTGAGCTAAGTTTGTATGTTTATTAACATATAGTAAAAATAACAGATACGCTTGTGCTATCAAGAATATATTTTATTCCAGTATAAGTTTATAGCATAGTCAAAAACAGTCCAATATTCATTTACCATGTAGTCAGTCCATTCAGGGATATTCAGTTAGCAAAGTCCATGTAGAATATCCTATTGTCAGTTCACATAAATCAGTCCGTTGTAGTCTCTCCCGTTCGAGCAATGCAGTCTTGCTTCCAAGCAGTAATCAGGGATCATCAAATCCAGAGAGAGAGAGAGCAAGCTGTAGCCTTGCTACTTTTATATGGTTTTCATAACCACACCCACAATTGCTATTTTACATTTAAAGCTGCATACACTAACTATGATTCATAGTTAGTATTTCACCTAAAACAGTTAGGGTGAACAATGTTATCCCTAACAAATAGGGACTAACATTCATTAGTAACTGAATGGCCATAGCTTCACGGTTGTATACTACATTCAAGATCCTGTTTCCCAGTATCATTTTTGATTTTCATCAGTTGTAATCCTCAAGGGTATGCTTTATATAATTTCAGTTCATCTAAGGCAGGAGTGTCAAACAGGATTTCTTTGAGGCCAGATCAGCATTGTAGTTCTCCGTGGGCTGCCCAAGGGAGTGAGAGTGGGAGATGAGACAGATGCCTCCTGTAGCACCCTGCTGGCCAAAACAGGACTTGGGGAGGCTGTGTGTGGCTGCCCTGCACCCTTTGGCCCTTGATAGCCTTCTGCAGCACCCTGCTGGCCAAAATGGGGCACAGAAGGGGGCACATGCAGTCCCCCCCCCATGCCCCATTTTCAGCTTGGATGGCCTCCTTCAGTACCCTGCTACATATGCCGCCCCCCCCCCCCGCGGTGCTGTTTTGGCTGGCAGAGTACTGCAGGAGTTTGTCCGGGCTGAAAATGGGGTGCAGGGGCTCTCATGCACCATGCATAATTTTCTCTAGCAGAGGCATTTGTAGGCTGTTCCTTTGCTATTTCAGGCCAGCCCTGTGGGCCAGATCTAAGCACTGCATAGCCTGGATCCAGCTCATGGGCCTTGAGTTTGATACCCCGACCTAAGGCATGTCAGGGCTTCATTATTCAAGATTTATAAAGGGCATCCATAGGTTGTCATGAAAAACAAAAATTAAAAAACACAGCCCTAATGGTGCAATTCAAGTTCCACCAAATGGTTATGTGGTATTGTGCACATATTGTACATATATGTGATGCCCCAAAAAGAGGGTGGAGCCTTATGCATACCATTACAGCTGTTATATTGACAGTTTTGACTGTATGCTACAGACAATCTTGCCATAGTACAAAAGACGTGATTTCAAATATTATTCCAGTTGGGAAAAGGTTCTGGAAACTATTGAATCAGATATGTTATTAAGACTGGCTTAATAATTGCACACAAGCAGAGTAAACTTAGGAGCTGTGAATATTTTGTTGCAGTTCACTAACCAAAGCATATTTTTCATTCATGTAAAGAAGAATGAATATTTTTGTATTAAGGGATGATCAGAGAGATCATTTTCAGTCCCAGTGCCAAATAATAGTGCTTACAGTACTGTCATAATAGTAAAAAAAAAAAAAAAATCCACTGAAGGAACATTCCTAGCGATGAAAACAAATAAAGTGCTTACAGAAAAAAGTATTTGAAAAATAACAGAATTTGAAATCACAAACTTGTTCTAAAATGACAGTTATAATTGGATGTGATTTTTTTGTTGAAAAGAAGCACAGAAGCCCTACCAGCAATACATTAATAATTATGCACTTGCAAAATATATCCACATTACTTTTTTAAAAATCCTAATTAAATCCTAATTAGGATGTGCATCGGAGTATTAATTCTTGTTCATTATTTTGTGAGGGTATTTCTTAAACTTTAAGAAACACTGGATTACTGAGATACATAAAATATAATTATCAATAAATAGGACTATCACTTAAACAGACTCAGTGAACTGTTTTTAGGTCAGTAAGAATTTAAGAGCAAATGACTTTTAGCATTAGTAACAGATATTTGTACACTGTTATTTACATTTTTTTTTACTCTACTACTTTGTAGCTGTTATTCCTCAATGACTTTGCTGTTATACATTATATTTCGGATATGTAGCAACACATGATCTGTAAATGTGAGTTTTGCCATAAGCATCGATGTCAGCAGCAAACTGATTTTAAATAGGTAAACAGACAGACAGATACATAGACTATATACTGTGCAGTATGGATCCTTCTGTAACATTTGACTATATTGAGAGAATTGTGTGCAAAAAAGTATGGTAAGGGTTCTTTATAGATCTCCCAAATAAATACACATTTTAAAGGTCTAAATCTCAGAGTACTATCACAGATTTTAGAGTCTTCCATATGATCTGAAGAGATCACCGACGTTACATCACATCTGCTGACCTTAAAGTCCTTTGATTCTGGGACCCTAGCAATTGTGAAATGTTAGAAAAGTGTTGCCAGTCTCTGAATCAATTTGAAGTGTTGGAATGATGCTCTGAACCAACACATTTCAGATCAAAGTCACTGGGCACAGACACATTGTGCATCTGGAAAAATTGCACTGAAGAATAGTAGTATTGATAAGAGTCTCATGAATTGCATGAGAAAACCCAACAGAATATGGACATGAATTACTTACAGAATATAATTCATAAAACTGCAATTACAAATTTCAATGATTTTTTTTTCTGTGTGAAATTTCAACTGAATTAGCATCTGAATACATCCAACCATTTGCTGATCAAATTTCTAGTGACATCAACATCAGTGAGCAAAACCTTCTGCATAACTCCATGGGATTAAACTGATTAATCTTTTAGGAGTTAATGCAGTTAATACTTTATTAATGCTACAGGGGCCATGGTGGTTCACATAGTAAGATGCTAGGCCTGCGCACTGCTGAGGTTGGCGGCTCTGTTGCCATGAATGAATAAACTGCTTAGGGATAAGAAAAGAGCCTCCTCTGATTGCCTACCAGCATTCAGGCATCCTGCAGGTAAAGATAACACTGCAAGAAAAAAAAAATCCTTTCACAGAGGCAGCCAGCCACCTTAGTAATCCCTGGCTAATATGTGCCATATGCTTAAAACAAAATAATGCTGGGATTCAATAGACAAGAATAATTTTAACTTAGGGGTGAACTGTAGGGTGCTTGATGTTCTCTGAATTTGGTTCTTTTTGGACAAACTTTTCATTACCCGACTAGGTATCATTATCAGTGCTAGCAGGGCTTACCGAGCAGTTTCCTGGCTGGGTAATGAAATGGCTACAAGAAAGGAACCAAACTCAGACAGGACCGAGGCTATGATTCTGTGGAACCATTTAATTTGACTTTTAGAATACTTTTAGAGATAACATTATCTTTCATTTTATTTATGACTTTGGCCAGATCATATTAGGCTAGATGTTCATTAAATCCATATCTTAAACCAAGAGTTTTCAAACTTGGCCAGTTTAAGACTTGTGGACTTCAACTCCCAGAATTCCTGAGCTAACATGACTGGAGGAGGAACTCTGGGAGTTGAAGTTCAAAAGTCTCAAAGCTGTCAAGTTTGAAGACCTCTGTCTTAAAACACTCAGGATAATTCTTCTTTCCTCTTTTCCTACCTTTTCTATTTCTTTCTCCCTCCCTTCCATTCCCCTTATCCTCTTTTCTTTATGATTACTTTCCTAAACTGAAACTCTGTTTGGAAAGCTCATGCCTGTCCTGCAAAGTTTGTTTCCATTTCCTAATGTGCAAATAACCTAAAAGTCCTTTCAATGAACAATTCAGCTGTCAAACAATATGCAATCAATTGTCCCTGATGATAATTAACCTTGACTACAGTTAAGGTCTCTGTTATGAGATGAGGAGACTCTTGTTCTTTTCTGTCTCTCTGAGTTTGCATGTGATTAAGTTGTAATTTCTAAAAATCAAATTTACCATGAGAAATTAATTTCCTTTGACATCCATGATCTGTAGATTAATATGTTGATGTTTTGTTTTTTATTTTAGGAGAAAAATATAAGTAGTTTAAGACATCGCTCCAATCATGAGACATATTAAAATGCAGACGGCATGCGAAAGCTTAAGGATAGCATTCCTTTCATTCATTTTCTTATTTTTTTCATCTCTTTTAAACATTTCTTTGATTTTAGATAACTTGACATGGACTATCTTGGAAATGTGCACACATTGTTTGTGTAGTTTTCCTCTGGGATTCATTTTTGTACATGCTCTACCCAGTATAGTTATTTATATATAAATTTATATATGCATAAAACATATGCATGTATCTGTATAAGTAGTGACTCATAAAATAATATATTTCCACATGTGGATGTCTGAAGTGAGATTCCATACAATAATTTATTTTTTGTACAATTTACTCCAAATAAATTCATTTTTGGAAGATACACACTGCTTTACTTATTCTGAGTACACATACTGTACTCATTCTGGTTTGAATTGAGATTTGTGAATCAAAATTTCAAATGTGCTGGGTTCACATTAAAAATTAACTTAATATATTTTCCCATTTGATCCCCATCTCTTTTGGATATATACATCTGAATAAGATAGATAGGTAGATAGGTAGGTAGGTAGGCAGGCAGGCAGGCAGACAAAGACATATGAATAAAAGCAACTGCATCATATCAATCTGAGCTGTGAATACCTAGTTTTTCACAATACAAGATAAAATAAGGAAATACTTTCCAAAGGCTTCCACAAACACAGAAAGAAAGAGAAATCTCGATCGAGCATTGGAATGGTTCATTCCCCTCAATTTTACCAATGTCAGTTATAGCCTTTGTGCACTTTTCTGAAGAGAATGGAGTCTATATTTTTCTTATGCAAGAGAAGGGAACCTGATTCTGGATTAGATACATTGATATTGGTGACCTCTAAGCACTTAGATTTCTGGAAATTGCCTTAATTCAGTCCACCTTGAGGTCTTCCTTCTCCTGTTTTTCACACTATATTGCAAAGAGATAATTTAAACCCTGGACAAAGTTTGGCACTTTTAAATCATATTACTTTACAACTGCACTGATTTACAAGGGATGTGTAACAACCACCCTCCCACCTCTTTTTAATATGCCCTCTGCAGAGCTCAGTACCCAAATACATTGGCAAACTGCCAATGATGAAAGCAAGTATTTCTAACTGATTTCAGGCTAAAAATAGAGAAAAGTCTATAAGCTCTTGGATTGGCTTAATATAAAATCTAAAAAAAAAAAATCTAAGTACAGCTAAACATTTAAAGATGTGGACATCCCAGTTCCACAAAATCATTATGATGTGGACATCCCAGTTCCACAAAATCACCATGCTAATGCAATGCAATAGCAATAGCATTTACACTTATATATCACTTCAGAGTGCTTCACAGCCCTTTCTTAGCAGTCAGCATCTTGCCCCCAATAATCTGGGTCCTCATTTTACCCACCTCAGAAGGATGGAAGGCTAAGTGAACCTTGGGCCAGGGAGACCTGAACTGCCAAACTTCTGGCAGGTGGTGATCAGCAGAAGTAGCTTGCAGTACTGCATTCAACCACTGCACTACCACAGCAATACTATTAACTATGGCCTGCAATCCCCTTGTTAAAAACCTCCCCCACTCCCAGAAAATAGAAGACATATGTTTCAAATAATTTGTTTTCTCTTACAAATTGTTCCTGTGTTAACTGCAGCCAAACAGATGCATTGATGACAGAATCTAGATTGTGAAACCAGATTAATCCATTTAGTGCAAAGTGGTGAATGCGACCCAGAAATAAAACATCAGATTGCACTGAGTTGGACAGTAATGATGAACATGAGCTGAATGTGGAAATGCAGGGACATCAGCCTGGCAACCAAATGTAGCTTATTCAGTTCTATTGTGTGTTCTGTAGATACCTGCCATGGTGGTGAAGTGGTTAGAGTGCAGTACTGCAGGCTACTTCTACTGATTGCCAGCTGCCTGTAGTTTGGCAGTTCACATCTCAAGGCTCAAGGTTGAGTCAGCCTTTCATCCTTCCAAGGTGGCTAAAATTAGGGCCCAGATTGTTGGGGGCAATATGCTGACTTTGTAAACAGCTTAGAGAGGGCTGTGAAGCATTGTAAAGCAGTGTATAAGTCTAAGTGCTATTGCTATTTCTCCTGCTGCTTGTGAAAGTTGGACCTTAAAAAGCAAGCAGGAAGAAAATCAATTTGTTTGAGTTGTGGTGCTGGAGAAGGCTCCTGCATATTCCTTGGACAGCAAGAGTAACCTACAAGCAAGTCCTAGAGCACATAGCAGCAGATATGTCACTGGAAGGCAAAATCACAAAACTGTGTCTCACCTATTTTGGCAATCTCATTTGGGGGAATTCATTGGAGAAAGCAATTATATTAGGAGGAGTAAGTGGTAAAAGGAAACCAGGTTACCAAAAAATAAAATGGCTGGGTACCATCAAAGCTGACATCATCCTGAATATAGAACTAGCACAAGATTGGAAGATGTGAAGAGACCTGGCCACAGAATCATCAAGAGTCAGACACAACTGAATGGATGTCATCATCATCATCATCATCATCATCATCATCATCATCATCATCATCATTGTATATCAATTTATATCATTGTATATCCCAGCTGACTATGACTTCTCTCCCTTCCAATATTTCAATGAAATGACTAAGGAAGATGTTTCTTATCTTCTTAAGAAAATTGAGAAAACAAGGAAGCTGCAGTGTGAAGGAGAGATAAGTAAAATGAACAAAACCTATTTCCATGCATCAATTTTTGACAGTAAAGTTCAGAAAAAATGGCATAAGATATCTAATGCAGTCAAGAATAAGGCATCCAAAATGGAGTGCCACTTCTTTAGGGAAATAAAAGTTTGGGGAAATGGATAGAAAATCTGGTAGGGTATTAGTTATAAATGAATGAACCTTGATTTTAATTTTGAACTAACTGCATTTCTTGTATTTTTTTTCCAGCTATATCTTTAATTATAATAGTGGGAGACTCTTTGTTATTAAAGAATGGGTAATAAAGTATCAGAAATAAGTACAGAGCCCATTGGAGTGCTTCTTTGTGCTATTAAAATTTGCCATCTCCATTTAATAAACTTCAGTATTTCTTTAATATACTGTCCTGTTCTATTGTAACATTAAACAATAGCCTGAGTTCTTGTATAAAGTAAGATAGCAGATTATATTATGTATGAAGAAGATAAATGCAGTATAAAATTGAAGCAAAATGATAGCTTTGTTTGAGATTAAACAAACTTTTCCAAAGTTAAGTTTTGCCACCCTTGATTTTCAAAGAGTAACAGTCTTCTAGATTCCTTGTTATCAGGGAAAGTTATTTTCTATCTCTTTCCCTTCCCTCCTTGCCCCTTGATGCTTTATTGTTACTTTATAAATCTTGAGGTCTGTTTTACTCATTATATTTTCTAGTTTCTGCTCAGGTACATTTCCCACATTGGCAAAATGACAAAGATACACACTGCTCATTGCAGAACAAGACTTCAGGGAAGCAGGAACATCAAATATATCTTGAAGGTTTTTATTTCAGTTTCTCTTTTTACTGTTTTATTACCTACTATTTCTCTTCTATCGCCTCTAGTTACACGCAGCATCCACAGTTATTTTAATTATACTTTCTCTTCTGCCACTTACCTTCAGTATTTTGTTCTTATCTAAGCACTCCTTTGCTCATCAATGCATTTAGCACATAAATGTCACAAATGATGCTTTCACCATTCCACATTTTTAAAATGTCTCCGTTTTTTATCAAATGTATATAGATGTCCATCCATCCCATGAAATTCTATAAAACACAAACAAAAAGAAAAAACACATCAAGATCTCATTTCCCATATATCATATCAACTCAGACTAGAGTTTCAGTTACTAACTAATTAATTATTTTTATTGTCAGAGTACAACATGTGTACAATGAGATTGGCTCTAATGCCTAGGGTAAAAGCCAGATTTTCATAGGCTCCCAGAAAGCATGTAGAATTGGGTTCATTTGTATCTGTTTGAGGAGGCTGTACCATTGGGCAGATGTCATTTTTCAGAGGCATTTACAGACACGAGAAATGCTCATTGTATGACCTCAATCTAAATTCTTCATTAGTTCAGATCTTCCGCTGATTTGCAACAACACTGTGGAAAGCAGAATTTGTCATCCCCTTGTTATTTATCTTGCTTCCGTCTTTTCCTTTCTTCTAAGCATAAATCAATTCACAAATAACAATTTGGGAGAAAAAAATCCAGCAAACTTTAATATTGCTTTGAATGTTTAGTTTACCCTACATGTCCCTTCTGCCTCATTTCTCTCTTTCCTTTTTTAAAAAAATTCTCCAGAAGTCAAGAGAATCCTCTCTCTAAGTCTGGCAACAGATTTTATGTTTGAATTCTGGTTCTTAAGCAATGGGACTTAAAGTAAAACAAAACTTCAAATGGCAAGACAAGCCTTGCACAAACAGTATGAAGTGAAGGTCAACATTTTGGAAGGAGAGAAGGATGTTATCTCCCACACAGAATAAACCTAACAAGGAAGAAAATAAACACATGGTGTCTGTCTCCACAAAATTACAATTGACACAAATATTAATTTTGCCAATCACACTTGAAAAAAATCACATAGCAAATGTTTCCATTTGAGTTTTAAAGGGTATGTGTACCCACGCAAACACATTCAGCACACGTTAAATGACTAAAATACGGAGATCAAGTAAGGCTAATGGAATAGCAGAGTTGAAAGGAAACTTGGAGATCTTTTAGTCCAAGCCCATGCTCAAACAGGAAATCCTACACCATTCCAGAAAAATGGTTGCCCAATCTCTTCTTAAAAACCACCAGTGTTGGATCATTGACAACTTATGGAGACAAATCATTCCACTGATTTATTGTTCTCACTGTCAGGAAATTTCTCCTTAGTCCTAAACATTTCTCTCCTTGATAAATTTTCATCCATTGCTTCTTGTCTTGCCTTCAGATGCTTTGGAGAATAGCTGGAATGGACCCTCTCTTCTTTGAGGCAGCTCCTCAAATATCGGAACCAATGCTATCAGATAACCCCTAGCCCTTCTTTTCCCTTGACTAGACAAACCCAATTGCTGCAACCATTTTTCATATGTTTTAGCATCCAATCTTCTAATCATCTTTGTTGTCCTGATCTACAAACAAGAAAAGCTAAATTCAAAGTCATTCTCAACCACAGAAATTCAATTGGTGACTTTGAACCAAAATCCAGTCTGTGTTCTCAGCCTAAACACCCGGTCCCACTGGCCGATGGACGCAAAACGGATGCATAAAGGACACAGCGGACAAGCAAAATTTTGGGGGTGGCTCCATCCGTTGTCATCCGCTCCAAAAAGTGGCAAAAATTTGTGTAAACAGAACGGAAAAGAATGGAAAAGAACGGACAAGGGTAGTATGTAGCGGGGATGTTAAACAGATGTTCATAAGAAGCCTAGCGGATGAAAGTGGATAGAAGCAGATGATACTTCAGACGGGGTTCCTGGGGAGAATTTTGAAGTGGATGCATAGCGGATGAAGCGGATGCATCACGTACGCCTAAAGGAAAGAAAGGGGATGCCGCGCGGGTGTATATCGGATGCAAACGCATCCTTTCTATTTCTGTGCTACTAACGATGTATAGACGTTCCATGTACCCTTTCTTTCCTCCCTCTTTCCGTTTTCAGCTGCAGTGGATGTGAGTTGTGAGGATGCCCAGAGGATGCAGAGAGGATACAGCAGACATTTAACAGATGATAACAGACATAGAACATTTGTTGTTCATATGTCGCGGATTTACATCGTACATGGCAGAAAGTTCATCCATTCACAGTTTTGTGCAGCTCAAAACTTCTTGCATGGATGAAATCACAGTGGACGGATGCTTGATGGATAGAGCGTATGAAACATGTATGCAATGAGTACACAATGCATGCATAGCGTTTTCCAATGGATGGCAAGCTTTTTTTAACGTTTTACATCCTCTTTGCATCCATAAGTTCAGTGGGACAGGGCCTTAACCATTTCATTGTTTTAGGAAAACATTACAGAAATTTGAAAGAATTCTGGGACTTTAAGACCTTAGATATAAATTTTTCTAAGATAGAGAGAAGTAAACTGTTCTATAGCCACAAGGATATTTAAAGTATCTCCTCTTTTCTTATTCAGAGACTAGGATTTTTTCCCATAAACGTTTTTCAAATACTATGTAGAATCAACAAAGGATATCCTCAGGAAGAGGATGAACATGGTTTAAAGGAAAAAATATTGATTTGTCTGAGGAATTATATGTTTTGTTTCATCTCATCTAAAATGAAGTCAATGCAACTGCTGAATGGATGGATCTTTTATATTGTACAAAATAGTCTTGATCAGGATTCTTTACTACTATTGTATCAGCTATGGACAGAATTGGAAAGCAATGATATAATCCAGGGAAAAATGAAGAATAAAAATGAGAAAATGTTGTTCTGCCTTACTTTCTAATCAAGGAAATGTCCATATTTTATCTTTAGGGAAGCTGAAGATTAACCATATCTGGAAAGCTGCTCCTTAAAGCTGTGACCCTTAGGAAAGTTGAGCCAAAAAACACATTGGAATTACCATTACCTTAGAATACATACAAAATGCTCAATGCCATTATGAGCCTTGTAATCTATTTGCCTTAGCAGCATCTTGTGGTTTCAGAGGTTAATTATTGGTCACTTAAGAAGTAGATTACAAATTTGCTTCCTTTTAGCCATATTGAGTTTTCCCTTGCTCTATTAATTTGGGGCATTATAAATGGACATTCCCGGTTGTCTTTAATAAGAGCATTCTTTTTATATTTCTATCTATAGAAATATAAAAATATAAAATATATCTTCTGGTGCTATTTTCCACATCCCCAGAAGGCAAGGCAAGAAATAATGGATGGAAACTAATCAAGGAGAGAAGCAACCTAGAACTAAGGAGAAATGTCCAAAAGGTGAGAACAATTAACCAATGGGACAGCTTGTGTGGTGACCCAGGGTGGGATACAAAAGTAACAAAAGTCACAAAAAACAGGTGAAGTCCCTTTAATTCCTTCAACTTGGCTTCAAAATCCAAATATCATTGAGAAAAAAAAACTCCCCCATAAACAATTATAAAAAGGAAGAACTTCCATTCAAATTCAAAATACATATAAATTATAAATAGAAAAAAAAAAAAAAACCAACACAAACCACACTGAAACAATTAATAAGATAAGGTAGGATAAGGACTTGAAGGCGTCCACAAATATTGAAATACACAAACTGGGAATGACACCAGAACTCAGATAAGAACCTACAAACGACATATTTTCACGCTTTGCTTCCAGCACTGGCCCATGCACAATTTGACCTTTTAAACAGTCCTCACAGCTTCAGTCCATGAGAGGATCAAGGCCCTTTCCTCCCCCAGAGACCACACCATTCACAGACCACACCATTCACTTATCTGCTCCTCCCCATGTGCCCTAGGATGAAGAGGGGTTGGGCCTGGGTCTTCCTCTGAATGCCCATCTGGCCTGTGCCCTTCCCCAGTTTCCTCCACACTTCCACTCCCTGTCAGCTGTTCCTCCTCTCCCTCAGAGTCAGATTCTAACAGGGGCATGGCAGTTTGTCTTCAGAAGTTGTGGGTGCCTCATCACTGAAGATTTTTAAGAAGAGATGGACAGCTGTTTGTCTGGAACGGTAAAGGGACTCCTGCTTGAGCAGAGGGTTGGACTAGAAGACCTCCAAGGTACCTTCCAACTCTATTCTGTAACTATTCTGTAATAAGTAGAGAGACTGCTACCAAAGATGTTTGTTTTCACTCAGTGATAATCACTCAGTGGCAAAATTACCAAATTAAAAGTAGGAAATTTCAACAAGAAATCAGACACAGACATATATGTACATTTTGATCAGACCATGATTCCCTTCAGATGTTCAGAATCAAAAACAGAATTTCATCATGCAAAAACATACAATATATCCAACCTGGAGTTTTGTTCAGCTTTTTCTCAAAAGGACATTTCTACTTACAGTCTTTTTCTATTTAGTGTCATCCAGAAAAAACATAATTTAGGGTGTTGTGGTTGTGGGTTTTCTTTTCCCTTCTGGCAAATCTTTACTCCCATTTTATCTCATTATATCTCACTGGTGTTTATCTTGCCCACCTGCTTTTCATCACTTCTTCAGAATTTATTCTCTATCTCAGAGCCTTCTTGCTCTAATGATTATCTTTCAAAAGAATTCTTAACATGCAAGAAATCCACTAACAGATGTTTCTTGTGTGTATGTGTTGGAGGGAGCTGGAGGAGGGAGGAGAGGAATGTTTGCAACTTCAACTAACTATTTTACAATTCACCAAATGAAAATAACCATGTTTCTTTTACATGAATTGCATCCAGGCTTAAACATTGCAAAAGTTGTTTTTATATAGTTTCTTGGAAAATTCTATTCTTATTTATTTATCTAATTTCTAGCCTGCCCATCTCCCTGACATAAGGACTCTGGCTGGTGCACATGTAAAATATTAAAACATAAAACAGTACATAAAATTTAAAAAGAGGTTTAAAATTTTAGTAGTAGTTGCCACAATTTATTGTGCAACTTAATATTCTGTGGCTTGATGGTTTGGTGTAAGAGAAACTGGGCAGCAATATCTTGGTTGTCATGCGCATTAATATAATCTTTTTTTTTAATCAAAAAAATTGAAGGGAGGGGGAAGACCATATCTAAATTCATTAATAACAGCTGCTCTGCTCCTTTAATGTCAGTTTTGCCTTTTGCATCCTGCAAATTATATAGAATTACTTGAGGTTTTACAATCTTACAAAATTTCAGAGAGGGAGATAAACAGAGCTACCCCCTGCCAAAATATTTCTTTCTATGGTTCATTGTGGCATTTTACTGAAGTTTGTCTGTACAGTGATTTTTCATTATCTTTATCTAGATTCAATTTTATATCCTGATACATGGTTTAAAAAAGAAGAGATGAGAGAAAAGAAATTTAAACCCAAGTAGAAAAGTATAATCCCAGCTCTCAGTTCTGTGACTCTTTTTTTATGAAAAAATTATTTGGGTTTTCACAAAACATAATGCAATATTCTCTTTTTTTGAGAATAGCATGGTCCCGGGTTATCACTTCTCCATACAGACACAAATTCAATTTCATATTCATCTTTGTGTTCTATTCCATATTTTGTCACTATTTTAACATTTTCTCAATAATTTTTCCCTTCCCTTACTTTGCTCTATCTTACTTTTAATTATCTCTTTCCTTTCTAAATTCAAATATATATATATATATATGTTTTTTTAAGTTTTCGCGGGTACTTACATGTATGCTGTTCAGCTTCCTTCGGGTATTATCCCACGTCATAGTAGCTGTGCTTTTAAAGTTGTAGCAACATTTCGGCAGAATCTCATCTGATGATGATGAAGCCTGATGATGGCAACTTTAAAAGCACAACTACAATGACGTGGGATAATACCCGAAGGAAGCTGAACAGCATATATATATATAAGTTTCAATAGCTTTCTAGTCATCATATTTAAACTTTGTCTGTCCTGTTTCAATTTCATATTTTCTTTTCTCATTAAACAATTTTTTCCCCTGTAATTACTAACTGGAATATGACATCTTTGTGTCTTTTATTTTTTATCCATTCAACCCTTATTTAAACTTCAATTTATGCCTTTACAATTATAATATTCAACATAACACATAACTTCCAGTCAAATTCCACTTGGTAAATTCTTAAAATACACACTAAGTTCTTGTAGAGAAATATATATATATATATATATATATATATATATATATATATATATATATATATATATATAACAATAATAAATAAAATACTTATTCTATTCCAATTCAGCTCTATCATTAATGTTAGTTATAATCTGACATATTTAACATTTCTTTTCAATAGGATATCATACTTCTAGGAACACTTATAATATTTCCATAATTTTTTCATGTTTCTTTCATATTCCTCTTCACTTAAATTTTTATAACACATTAATAATAATTAAAATGTTCCCCTCCTTTCCTAATTTCATTCTCTCATTCTCTTTGTTTCATTTATTTATTAAACATTCCATTACATTACAATGAGTATTTTATCTATCATTTTAATCACATTTGTTTCATATTTTCAAAGTTCATTTCTATTTCTAATATAACAATACTATCTTATGTACCCTAGCAGAATCCCCTTTCAATTAAGTTTTTACCCATTATCTCTGTGTTTTGTACATTTTTCCTGTTTTTCTATGTCCTGATTCTGTCCTTTATAATTTCTTTTCCTTTCCCTCTTCTACCTCTTCTTCTCCCTTCCCTTTTTGACCCCTTCTCTTTTTAATTCTGATTCTCTCTTCTGTAGTCCTCTCTTCTGCTTCTTCCTAATGTTGTAATTACTTTTCAAACTATTATTTTTTGAGGTTGTTTTTTTTAGATCTTAAATTTTTCACTCTCTTTCCCCCCTTTCCTTTTTCCCCCCCACATAGAAATACTTGGTCATTGAAGATGGCTTTTTCTTTGTCCCACCTTTCTTGTTCTACAGACATTTCTTGTTGTTTTTCATAGTTCAGGATCTCCATTTCTAAAAATTGAAATACGAAGCCGAAAGAACCTCTTCCTTCTTGTGCATCTTCTTTCTGTTTTTTTAAGTTCCAAGAGTGATACCATTTTAAAAACTTTTAAACAACCACCCAATTAATTTTAATCCTTTAAATCCAATAGCCAAAAATCCAAAAATCACCAAGTAATCCAAATAATCCAAAACTGTTTCTTCTGTGACTTTTTGATAAATTTTCCTGTTTCAATTTATTCTGTACTATTATTCTATCTAGTTCCAAAAATTGTGAAAACAATTATATACTTTAACATCACCCCTATTTTACATGCAAACTTAGAAAAAAAAATAACTGAAATGCTTTCCTATACTACCTTGGTTTTAAATTTATTTCGTTTCTTTTCAGAATGCCCTGTTTTAGCTCCATGATACTTTTACACGGTTGAAGCATGCATTTTAAAAATCAGATCTACTGTAAATCATGAACATTTCCACCCACCTAAGAAAACTATGAAGGCTAAGAAATAATATTACCAATTACTCTCTGGTAGAACTGAGACACTTCAACAGCTCAGAAAATGTTCTGGGGAAAAAGGTAAAAGTTTTCTGAAAAATACTGGCTCTTTCTACAGCATTCTAGCATGTTTTTTCCCCCCAGATATTGGAGTTCTACTTGTAGAATTCTCAACAACAGTTCATAATGACTGGTGAATTCTGAATTCCTTAATGTTCAAGGAAAGATATATTGTATGTTGCTTTCAAAGAATTACTTAGGCAACTGATACAGACATGGGTGAAGCAAATGGTGGGGGAACATATTCAATTAAAGCCAGAACTATTTCTCTTAGGAATAATGATAGAAAGCTATAGCAAAGGTATAACATATCCAATAATACATGCACTGACAGTGGCGAGAATGGTCTATGAACAATACTGGAAAAATGAAAATATACCAACAGAAAGAGAAATAATAATAAGGAAGATAAGGGATGGTGCAGAATCTGATAGACTAACTTTAGAATAGAAAAATAAGGGGGAATCAGAATATTATGCTACTTGGAATAAGTTTTATCAATGGTTACAAAAAAGAGGGGAAGGTCAGAACAAAAATAGCTAGGATGAATAGATCTAGAATGAAAATACTGTATCAATAATATGAATGGTTTAGTAATCTTCTGTATATAAATAGTAGAATCCAAATAACCCATTCTGATTGGTCACTAAAAACTAATGGGGATAGGTTCAAAAAGAACCAATCCCCAAAGCCGCACAAAGGTGGCAAAATCAAATTAATGTCATTGGCTACAAGCCGGCAGACAGAAAAGTATAAAAGGGCTGTCACGGCTTGAGCCAATGTTCCGTTTTGCAACTATACTTGAAATAAAGACTTTGTTGTTGGAACCCGGTCTACCTCGCGTTTTTCCGGATGGAACACTGGCGACGAGGATGGGATCGTCCTAAATGCGAGACGGAGCACGCGGTGACAGACAAGCCAGACAAAGAGAAATGGCCAGAAACAATGCGCTGCCCACACCCTTCAACCCCAATGAAGAAGATTGGGAATCTTACGTAGACCGTTTCCAGATGTACCTAGAGAGCAATGAGATGGAGGAAATCTCAGACCAATTAAAAAGAGCCGTCTTCTTGACGCACTGTGGGCCCGCAATTTTTAAAATGGCCAAGGCTTTGGCAAAGCCCCGAGATGTCAAACAACTGACGTGGACCGAGCTCCAAAGAACATTAAAGGCCCACTATGCACCAGTAGTGTCAAACTTGATAAAGCGGCACGAGTTTTATCGGAGAGACCAGAAAGAAGGCAAAACCATCACTGATTTTGTAGCCGCACTACGCCAAATAGGGGGAGCGTGCGAGTTTCTTAACTTAGATGAAGCGATGCGGGATCGAGTGATATTGGGGTTAAGAGACTCAACCATACAGAACAAGCTACTGAACAAACCCAACATATCAGTAGCCGAAGCTATCGCAGAAGCCTCGGCTGCTGAAGCCGCCAAAAAATCGGCAGATAAGATGACACAAATGAATGCAAATAACGATGAAAAAAGCCCGGCCAGAGGAAAAAAACAACCTCCCACAACCACTCATTACAAAGAACTCAAAGAGACATCAGAATCCGGGGAGGAAGACGATGAAATCCACCGCCTATACGCTAACAAGAAAGGGCGCGAAAATAGAAATTGGCGGGAATGTGCTGGCTGTGGGGGAAACCATCCCTGAGCCGATTGCAGATTCCTTGATGCCATTTGCAGAGCATGCAAGAAAAGAGGGCATATCGAGAAAGTCTGCAGAAACAAAAAGAATTACAGCCCAAAGAGACGAAACGATTCCCCAGCAAAGCCTGAGCCAAGACTCTCCGAGAGAAAGTGGCAGCGAAACAGGCAAGCCACTAACCGGGAGAAAGCATACCAAACTTTCACTATCGAAAGCGCTCAGACGGAAAGCAGGAAGAAAGTAAAAATAGTTGTAAAAATCGAAGACAGCCCCTGTGAGATGGAAGTTGATTCTGGATCGTTCCTATCCATGATGTCGTGGGACACCCTCAAAAACCTAATTCCTGACATCAGAATTAAGGAACTCCAGAAACAAAAACTAACCCTCAAAGATTATCAGGGAAACCGAATTCCTGTAATCGCCCTGGGACATTTTCGAATCTCTTACAGGCAACATGTCGCAGTACTACCACTAACAATAGTCGACTGAGATCGACCAAGCCTCCTGGGTATCGAATGGTTCACACCATTGGGCATCGGGATGACCGGAGTAGACCGGGTGGCCGCAACTGACTGGGAAGAAGACCTGATCCGAGAATTCCAGGACGTCTTCGACGGCTCCCTAGGCAGGTATTGGGGAACCCCCATTTCATTTACTTTAGACCCACAGATAACCCCAAAAAGACGAAAGGCCAGACGGAAATAGAGGAACAACTAAATAAATTGATAGATCAAGGGGTTTTAGAACCGGTCGATCACGCTAAATGGGAAACACCAATTGTGACACCAATTAAGCCAGACGGGTCGGTTTGAATCTGTGGCGACTGCAAGGCTACCCTGAACCACGCGTTGCAACAGAGCGCGTACCCGGTGCCAGTTGTGCAACACCTACTGCACTCTCTTGGGGCAGGAAAAGTTTTCGCTAAACTAGACCTAGCACAAGCGTACCAACAGCTCCCAGTAGACCCCTTATCGGCGGAAGCACAAACAATAGTGACTCACAAAGGGGCATTCAAATGTAACAGACTCCAATTTGGAGTAAGCGTAGCCCCAGGCGTTTTCCAGAGCCTCATGGAACGCCTGTTAAATGGCATAAAAGGGGTCTGCCATACTTTGACGACACAGCTTAAAAAAAGACTCAAAGAGGTCCTAAATAAATTCAGAGAATCTGGCCTTAAAGTAAAGAAAGAAAAGTGCTGCCTAATGACTGATCGCGTCGAGTTTTTAGGATATTTAATTGATGGAGAGGGCATAAAACTGAGCTGCAGGCATTTTTGGGACTGATAAACTTTTATAATGTGTTCCTACCCCAAAAAGCCACAATAGCGGAACCATTGCATCGATTACTGGACAAGAAAACAATTTGGACATGGGGGCTTAGAGAAAAAAAAGCTTTCCAAGGAATGAAAGACTTATTAACATCAAACACGTTCTTATCCAGTTTAGCAATACACTGCCATTGACGGTGACCTGTGACGCCTCGCCATTCGGAGTCGGTGCCATCCTGATCCACCAATTGCCTGATGGGAGAGAGGCACCCGTCACATACTATTCTAAGACCCTGTCCAAAGCTGAGCGTAATTACAGCCAGTTGGACAGAGAAGCTCTAGCAATTGTCGCAGGAGTGAAACGCTTCCCCGAGTACCTATATGGAAGAACTTTTCAAATCGTAACAGATCACAAACCGCTACTAGGAATTTTGGCGGGAAACAAACCTACACCGAATATTCTGTCCCCATGAATGACTAGATGGTCAGAGTTCCTGGCAGCCTATTCCTATACCCTGACACATCGCCCAGAGAAACAAATTTCCCGTGCAGACGCTTTGAACAGAGCACCATTGCCATCAACAGAGGAAAACCCGGCACCAACGATGACAGCATTGCAAATAGAGACTTGCCCCGATATACCCATATCTGTGAATGATGTCGCCAGAGCCACCGCAAAAGACCCATTTACTGCCTGCGTACTTAACTGGGTAGGTAAAGGCTGGCCGGAAAATCAAAAAACTGAGAACTTTAAACCTTTCCGAACCAGACAAACTGAACTCTCAATCCAAAAAGGTTGTTTATTGTGGGGTGATCGGGTAATTATTCCTAACAAATTACAAACCAAAGTACTGGGTATGCTTCATGAAGGCCACCCAGGGATAATTAAAATGAAAAGCCTTGCTAGAAGCTATGTCTGGTGGCCGGGTATAGATAGGGACATCGAATACTAGGTAAACTCATGCAATAAATGCCAAAGAATCAGGCCGTCCCCGCCAAAAGCACCCATAAGAGACTGGGAAACCCCAAGAGGCCCCCGGTCATGAATCCACATTGATTTTGCGGTCCCACCAAGGGGCATACGTTTCTGATTGTCGTGGATGCATACTCTAATTGGCTGGAGGTAAAAATTATGCCATCTACGACAACAGAAACCGTTATAAAACAACTTGACAAACTCTTTGCAACTCATGGCCTACCAGACGTCCTAGTGTCCGACAATGGGCCACAATTAACCAGTCTCCAATTCGAGCAATAACTAGCCTCCCTAGGTATAAGACATGCCCTAACTGCACCAGCTCACCCGGCTGCAAACGGTAGGGCAGAGAGAATGGTCAGGTTTACCAAGGAGGGTTTAGAAAAAATAGACACTGGGGATGTCCAAAATAAAATAAATCGATTACTCACCCTCTAACATATCACACCCAGTACTACAAACAACAAAACCCCAGCAGAATTACTGATGGGAAGGAAACTAAGGTCGCATCTAGATAGATTGCACCCAAATTTCACACCAGAACCCCCCCCCCCCGACTCCTCCACCCGATGCAGGACCTTTGCAATAGGCGACTTAGTTTATGCTAAAAATTTTACTGGGGACCCATTATGGCTACCCGGACAAATTACACAAATAACAGGCCCCAAATCCTACCGACTAATGGTAGACGACGGCAGGGAATGGAAGCAGCACATAGACCAGCTTCGCTCCCGAAACATAGAACGAAATGCAAACACACAACCACACATAGAAAAACACGATGAAATTCAAACCAAAGAGGGGGGGAAATGGGAGAAATCAATAAAGAACTGTTTAAATTAAACTCTGAAAACAATAACAATCAAAAAGAGCAAATAAAAGACTCACTGTTTGAAGAAAGTTGCAAGAAGAGTCCATCCGAAGGGGCCAGCCAGGCCAGCTCAACCTGCCCGGAGAAAATGGGAGGGAGCGGCAAAACCACCAGCCTAAGAAACTCAGGCGGCAGCAAAATGGCTGACTCACCCTTCCAGACGGTTCCATGGAGAAGGACGGAAGATACAGCAACCCCATCCGAACCGGTCGAAGTCTCCAACAATAATGAACCGCGCAAGTCCAGTCGAGTCAAGAGAAGCCCCACCTACCTGCACGACTACATCACCATGTAGGACTGAACTAAGAGGGGAAGGGTGTTCTGTATATAAATAGTAGAATCCAAATAACCCATTCTGATTGGTCACTAAAAACTAATGGGGATAGGTTCAAAAAGAACCAATCCCCAAAGCCGCACAAAGGCGGCAAAATCAAATGAATGTCATTGGCTACAAGCCGGCAGACAGAAAAGTATAAAAGGGCTGTCGCGGCTTGAGCCAATGTTCTGTTTTGCAACTGTACTGTAAATAAAGACTTGTTGGAACCCGGTCTACCTCGCGTTTTTCCGGACGGAACAAGTAATGTTTTTGTAAGTATGGCAGAGTAATACCAAAATTGTTGTACTGTGTTTGATACTTGTAAACAATCATATATACATTATATAAACAGGTTAGAAATATGTGGTTCTGAGTTCTAGTCCTACCTTTGGCACAAAGCCAGGTTAGTGATTCAGGACCAGTTAGCTTCTTTCAAGCTGTAGGCATGAGACAATGGCTGACCACTTCTGAATATCTTGCAGGAAACTGCAAGGATGAATCCTGGTAGTCACTAGGAATCAACAATTGACTCGAAGGTTCACATCCATGTACGCTAACACTAGATGTGTCCAGTCTTTATTATATACTCTTCCAACTGAGAAAGCTTTAAATGTTTCTCAGAAACATACCAAGAAAGGATACCAGATACTGGCAGAGACTGACATTTTGGAGGCATAGCCTTGAGGTATACATTGAATGCTTTATTTTATTTTTTAAATAACCAATATCTCATGACTTCATCACTTCTTATGTGATTTTGAAGATGTCACTTATAGAATTCTAAAGTAGAAAAACTAATCAGGTCTCTTAGCAAAGCTGAAATCACATGCAGTTAAGTGTTTTTGGAAACATATCATAATATTTAATTTTTTAAAGAAAATAATGCTGAAGGCCAGTACCTCTGTGGGGAAGTTGTTGGGTCTATGCTGCTGATGTCTTGCTGGAGGCATTGGCTGATTGATCAAGCCAATTATTTCCCTGGATAATTAGAATATATGGCTTGGTTTAAATCATATTTAGCATTTTAGCATTTTTATTTGATGCACACTTATATTGAAGCACAGTATATTTTACAGCCAAGTAAATAATTAAATTGAGTCTTTACTTCTACCATCTGAAATATCTTTGGCTACAGGAAAAAGGAGACATTGATTTTTGGAAAAGATGTGTCTACTTAGAATTCCAAAACTAGTCCACTGTTATTCTCCAAGCCTTCAGAAGCAGACTCTAGGAGAAGTAGGCACTAGCTTTTCCTCAATATAAACTATATATAGTAGAGATTACACATATTAACTTTTCATGAAAAAAAGTAATTTCTCAAACTGATCTCAGATTAATTAATATGACTTATTTTGGTGCTATAAATCCTCTTCTGTCTGAAAAAAAAAAAAAAACCTGGAGCAAAGGATAATGAGCAGGTCCAAAACAACAAAAGCAAAGTTGATTGAAAGTCAGTAAATCTTGTTTATCTATTTCAAAATGCTAGGCCAAAGAAATGCTCAAGTCAGTTGAAGGCACAAGGACTGGATTGAAGCAACAACATTGTGCCAAATTTATGAGCAGCTCAGTGTTATCTAACAGTTGCTGTCAACAGGGCAGCCTGAGGCACAGAGGTGTCTCACCTGTAATGGAGATGTCCCTTCAAAATGCAAGCATTGGTACTTTCCTAAGGCTAGTCAATATTGCAATATTCTTTAATGGCTCAAGATTTTTGCATCAGTCATTCCATGTGCCTAATTTCTCATACTTCCAAGCACCAACATTCCCTATGATCTAAGATAGGACAGACAGCATCTGGAAATGTTTCCTAATTCACTCCCCCTTCTCTAGGAGTACTGTCTGGTCAACACTGAACTAGGTTGCCTTCAGAAGTTATGAGTACTCCATCCCTAGGCGCTTTCAAAAAGAGACCGGGGAACCATCTATCTGAAATATATAGGGTCTCCTGCTTGAGCAGGGGCATTGGACTAGAAGACCTCCAAAGTCCTTTCCAACTCTATTCTGTGGTCTGTGGCTAAATCTGTCCTGTGACAGTTCTTTAATATTGTACTCCAGGCAGTTACTTTTTCCTTCTCATTGAAGGATTCATCAGAGATGGGCAAGACACTGATTTACAAACAGATGATGATGCACTGAAGAGCAGAAAAATGAGAAATTGAAACCAGACTTGACAGATTCAGCACTCCTTAGACTCAAAATGTATAACTTATCTGATATGATAAGCCTGCTGTGAAACCAACTTAAATAATACCAATGTTTGCTGGTGGGGTTTCATTCCTCTGAAAACATGTACTAATAGAAAATATGGGCATCTGATCTGTGTTTCATTAATGTTTCTGCCCTTTATTTCTAAATGGGTACTTCTGTTTCTCCTTTTATGTTTTCTAATCTAAATAGCTCGTTGTTGTTGTTGTTGTTTTTTGCAAGGAGTCAATATGAATTCCACAGGAGGAAGTCTATAGCTTTCATCTTGATTTATAGAGATGGTGATAAAAGTTTAGTCTCACAGCTTGTTGTCCATTTTTACTGTTAGATTGTTGCCTACAGCATATATTCAAAGACAGGTTATCCATAGCTCAGTGAAGCTTTATTTCAGTAAAACATAGCCTTTGGTTGAAAGGTATTTGATTTGGGCTGAAAGTTCTATCAAGAATGGAGGAAGAAGAACAAAATGACACCATTAAGTAAATGGTAGACTTTTGCTTCACTGGGACAAGAACAATATTATCTTGGGAAAGTGCCATAATGTGTTGCTTGAATGCCAGATTACAAGTGAAGACCGAAACAACATTGCTTTGACAATATTAGGATAAATTTATCTTTTGCCTCGGTACTGAATGATGTCTTCTTGCCTTTAGGAATACCAGAAGATGACAAAAGAAATGTTGATGTTTGGAAACTGTTCAATCTGTCAGTTGTGGGCAGGAAGGTAAGTCAAAGGAGTCTCTTCAAGAGTGAAGTTATTTTCATCACATCATTGGCAAAGTTTGCTCAATTTTGTACTCATAAAATGAAAAAAAATCAAATCTGTTTGGATATGTGGAATTATAATGTCATATTTTCCCCTAATGGGCAGGTCATTAACCTAAGAAGGAAAAAGAAGGAACAATGCCTGTGGAATCTTACTATTTTCCCTTCAAGTAGATCCACTTTTCATTATAATGCCTTTTAGCCATTGCTTTGACTGAGAAACACATCAAAGTCAGAGAACATTAGATTCCAGCTATTTTGTCTGTACTGATAAAACTCCCTCCATTTTCCATCTTGCCTTGGGGATGTTCAGTTGATCAGCGCTTCCACCAGTTGGAATTTATTCCAGACCAACTGGTATTTGAAGCATGACATTGTAACATTACTGCTACTGTGGTAGATATCTCAGGAGATATTTAGAAATCTATAAATACTTTTGCAAACATTCCAGAATTTGATTTAGAATGAAATCCTATATACCAGCATGGAAATCTGAAGTTCTCCAGATATTACAGAATTAGCACTCTCAAGATTCAGTATAGAGTATATATACTTTCTTTTAAGAGCAGGGAACAGAATTTTATTTTCAATGTGGGCCAGTGTGCTCACAATAAAAAAAATGACAATAAATATTTCTTTTCTCTTCTCCCTCTCTCCCACTCTCTCTCTCCTAAACCTCTCCTCTTCTCTCCAGAATAACAATTGCAACTGAATTATTTAAATCTGTGGAGTCCTTGCTTACTTGATCATCCATAGCTACATAGGTATTGACAGTTGCTTGGCTAATATCTGGTGGGGTACCAAAGATTTAGTTGCTGCCTAGCATAGATGAGTATTAAGGGCCCAATTCAGATTTCTCCTTCCTTTTCACTGATTTTTTTTTTTTGAAGTTTTTCAAGGAGTTCCAAGAGAGGAAATGATAAAAGAGGCAACTAGAGTACCATTGAAGCATGCCAAAGGTTCAGTCCAACCAGACATGTGTAAGCAGTAGTGGTGTGTCTACTCTTAAAGAAGTCCTTGGTGTATTAATGCTGGGCAACTTTTGTTTAGCCCATAGAGAAAATTATTGATAAGATGGTTGAATTGTAACTTCAGAGGGTATGGATTGAAGTAAATAACCTGATCTTATTTCAGTCAGGTTCAGTCAGGTTCAGTCAGAATCTCACTTGTCAGTGTCAGAGCCAAAATTGTGATGCTAGGACTCTTTTTGTTTTCCTTCTCAATAATATTGAAATATCTTTCTTGACAGTCTGTGGAGTTAGGAGTTGGAGGCTCAGTTTTACAGTAATTCCTTCTTTCTCCATACTTGATTCCAGTTGGTGATGACAAGAAAGTGAGAATGTGAGGAAGAATGAAAGGAAGCTAAGATTGCTGTCTGCCCTTGTGAAAAGTGGTGCTGGAAACACAAAAGCCATCTGATAAATTCATATAGTAGATATGCTTCAAGTACATTTAAAAATAGATATATGAGGGGTTTTATACAGCTTTGCTTTCTGGAATAATATTCCCCTGGAGATAAAGGCAAAAGGAACAAGGGATGGCCAAGGATGAGATAGTGTAATTGACACAATGAACATGAATTTGAACAAACTCCAGGGGACACTGGAGAGCAGGTGCATCTGGGATAATATGGTCCATGGTGTTGTGAAGAGTCAGACATGGCTAAGTGACTGAACAACAAAAACAACAACTGCTGTGCTTTAAATGGGCCTTGAAAATCTGGCTCTTTCTCCAGGTTAGGAAGTATGAACTATATTTGTTGAGAATGTTAATGTGTTAGGTGCATTCATCCCCAAGTTGCCTGCTTTTGCTTTTATTGTACTGGATTTGTTTTTTATTTGTAAGCTGCCCAGAGGTGTTTTGCTTTAGTTGGCTTGTAAAGCTGATTTATTAGAAAATCCAAATGCATATGTGAAAATCAGAGGGGAAGGAGTCACTTGTTCTCTGGCCCTACAATGTACACGTCTATAGGATTCAATTAATATAGTTAAGTTCAATATTACTTACTTCTGAACAAACATACGATGCATAAAGCTGAAATATTGCTATGGGCCAAAACATAATTCATGAGATTGAACTGTTAAACACAGCTGAAATGTGTGTAAAGTCCAATTCTTAATGTGCTGAGTTTAGCGTTCAGTAATATATCAGGAAACCTGACTTTTACACACACACACACACACTCACACACACACACTTTTACAACTGCTTCTCCAATTTTTGATGCTTTCTCACTGGAGCAGTCTCTTTGTTCTTCTTGTTGAACTTTAGCTCAGTTAAACATCTCTGTGTGACTACAGTATATCTTTTCATTCTCATAATTCAAAGGGATTTTGCATGCCCTGAATCCAAAAGATCCAAAACAAGGGACCTCAAAAACCATGGCTTTAAACCATTAGAAGCTCTCCTTATTTAAGAGAAAAATGCGGCTCTGTCTAGCTTGAGACCTGAAGTTCCTGATGCTCCCACTTTAGATTAAGTGTCTATTTTTGGTACCTAATTTTTAAATTAGTGCTTTCTATCAAAGCATGTTTACTGCTGTCAAAGAAGAACTAGCTGGGAAGAGCACTGGCTCATTGAGTGACATATAATTACAGAAATCTGAGGATGTGTAGTTATGCTTGCTAAATGAGATGATGGCATCTCTCTCCGTTCCCCTGCCAAAGTCGCTGATGAACTTCCTCGTTGTGTTAAAATTAGTTGCCGCATTCCTTAATGTTCAGAACTCGGCCTTCTTTTCATTATTGTAAGATAATCCTCAATTCAAGAAGTAAAATCATTTCGATATACATTTTTTTTCTGGAAAGAAAGAAAGAAAGAAAGAAAGAAAGAAAGAAAGAAAGAAAGAAATCAAAAGCAAACTATTATCTTTTACACAGTGTCGAATATGGCCTGCTCCCACACAAGTTATGACTGTGCTTCATAAGAAGAATAGTTACTAAATCTTCTTCTGCTTTTGAAATCACTTTACCTATTTTGGATTTTAATCAGTCGGTTATGATTTGAGGTAGCATTATCCCAGGTTTCCTTCTCTTTTATCCCTTACCTTTGAGCGAAGTGCAATTGCACTTCAAAGTTGCAGATGACTGGGCTGTTCATTTCATTAGAATGACAGAGCTTGGGATGTCTTCTAGTCCAGCCCTTTGATCAAGCAAGAAAACTAATGCTATTTCGGATAAGTGATTGTCTAGACTCTTCTTAAAAACATCCAGTGATTTAGCGTTCACAATTTCTGGAGAGAAGCTGTTCCACTGGTTAATTTTCTTCACTGTTAGAACGTTTCTCCTGAATTCTAGGTTGCTTCTCTCTTTGGTTAGTTTCCAAACATTGTTTCTTGTTCTGTCCTCTGGTGCTTTGGAGAATAATTTGGCCCCCTCTTCTTTGTGAGAGCTCCTCAAGTACTGAAATATTGTTATCATGTCACTCCTAACTTTTCTTTGGACTAGCCAAATCCAAAGCCTGCAGCCATTCTTCATGTGTTTAGGTCTCCAGTCTTTTGATCATCTTAATTGCTCTTCTCTGAACTTTTTCCAAAGTTTCAACCTCTTTCTGAAAGATCAGCAACTGAGATTGTGCTCACTGAAGGCATTCTTCTGAGTGATTCATGAATAAGGCCTTTATTTACAAGACCTTTATTTACAAGAAATTCCTCCTTAAATTTCTTGTATAGTTATCTCCACACACTCTACGGTTTGACAGCTCATAATTAGATTCGGAATTCTATGCATCATAAATAGCTGCGTCCTTCAACTCCAGGGCTTCCAAAATCTAGTTTGGTTGTTTGCCTCCAGAAGGGCCAGCTCTTCCTCCAAAGAGAGATTGTTGCAAGTTATGAGAATAAGAATAAGGAGGTTTCTAAACTGCTCTAAAGCCCCTGATATCCTATTTGCTAATTAATCAATTTTTGAAAACCAAATCACAATTTAGCTTATTATGCCTACTCAGTCCACATATAAAACCACTCAAAATTATACTGAAATATAAAATTTCAAAGCCATTTTTTGCTCTGTTCCAGTGTTCCTTTGTGCTAGCCTTCAAAATTAAATAAAGAAGTCAGGCTTTTATATTCATCCATATACATATATTTGATGAATATCTTTGTTCACATAAAATAATTACCTGCAGTTGAATGAGATTAGTTTTATTTCCTCTTTCATCCTTTTTTTCTCCCCACCCCACCCACTTCTTTATTATCTTTTAAGGAGAGAAAATTCTACTAGGATAAGCACCTCAAGATGTCTTTTTTTCTAAAGAAAAGGCTAAGAAATACTTAGATTCATGTCAATTTTTTTTATTTCTTGAGAAGTATTTCCTTCACAAAGAGACTTTGAAACCTTGACATTTCATGGTTTGGAAATGTATTGGCTAAGTATATTGTTTGGTTATAAATACTACAATATCTGTGTATATTTTACCCTCTAAATATTTCTTGAAGTTAAGGAAAGTTAAGAAACTGGGAGAGTATGACTTCAATTACCTCTTTAGTAGGGGAGTGTTAAAATTTGTATAGAAAATAGAAGAGCAATAGCATCAGAAGCAGGCTGTAGAAACAATAAATTGGTGTTGTTTATTTTTGAAGGAAAAAAAATACCACATTTTCTAAATCAAATCTTTTTTTGCCCCTGAACATATCAATCCATGCAAAATAATGTCAGTTCCTTTTGTTTTTCACAACTTTTTGCTAACTGGAGAAAACACTCTTAAAAGAGTTAGCAAAAAATTCTGAAAAGCAAAAAGGTTGGCATTTTTTCATATGGAATGACATACTTAGATGTAAGAAAGAATTGAAAAAAAATTGGAAAATGTGCATGACAATAAAAGTGAATATATATAATATCTCTGTCCTCTCTTCCCTCTCTTCCCTCTTCATCTCTCCCCCCTTGCACATACACACACATCACAAAGTCAACAATTATATTGAATATCCTGTCCATTTAGGCCATGTTTGCTCACTTTTGTGAGTGTTTTGAGTTTCATTGCCTAACTTTAGTATTTATGCCATGTGTAATACTTGTTTCCCAATATTGCTTTTCAACTTTAAAAATGGTTCAAATTCAGGATTGATCCATTGATCAGGGAATAACATGGCTTAAGAGTATAACTTGTTTTCCATACAAAAAGTCAAAGTGCATTTTCTGGAAGTTCAGGAAGAGCATTGCATGCCAAAACAACCAGACCAAAAACAGTTTTTCCCCATATGGTCACTCTGCTTAACACATAATTCCTACAGCAGTGTCTTATGCCTAAGAATAACTAACCATGTAGTAAGGCAGAATTACTATTATCCTTCTCATCTTTCCTATTACTTACTTCTATTGGTACTTAGGACTATCCCTTGGTTGGTTGTATCTTATGATTCAAAATTGTATCTTATGATTTAGAATTTACAACTTTGTTGTTTGTATGTAAACTGAGAGCTTATGCACAGGAAACAAATTCCTTGTGTGTCCATTCACATGTGGCCAATCAAGAATATTTTATACTATAATGTAACACTGTGCTAGATGAGCAAAGAGTTAACAAAGCTGTCTCTTTTGAGAGAGCTTATATGAGTGGTTTAAAAACAACAACAACAACCCTACAACAGCTTGACTTATTCCTGGGAAGTTGGAATATTTCTGAGTATTCTACACTGTCTAATGAACTCAGCTGATGAGCAAAGATTTGAGTCAGTCAAAATAGAATGCAATAGAAGTAGCAAATAGAAGTCAAAAAGAATTTTAAAGGCCATCTATGTTTGTACCATCCATTTCAACTACTTCTCATTGCTGTTTCTACCACCATGAACTTTCTACTCTGCCAACATCTGAGACAACTGGGAATGTTTTGACAGCTTTTTAAGTCTAGTTCTGGGAGTGCCAAATATTCATAAACATAAAGTACCTAATGTACATCAAGGAGCAACAGTGAATTAAGTCCTTGTGATAAAATTTGATTATATATAATTGTGATGCTTAATCAACTTTATTCAGTAAAGCAAAAAGGCAGTGCAAAATACCTTTTACTGAACCAGCTCAAAAGACAGCAATAAAGAATATATTGTTTGGCATTCCCTTATTTCTTTCACGTTAAATTTAGAGACATTTTGATCTATCCCCTGTTCTCTATGGACTTTGTTAGAATAGACAAAGGCAAAAGAAGAGGTAAAAGATGATAGATAAGGGATGCACAGACCCCAGAACACTTCTGAAAGCTCACGGGGAAAAGAAGTACTATTATTCTTAATAAGATTATTTTTCAGGATGTGTTTAAATGCACATTTGAAGCCTGGGGATTTTGCAGTATTTTTTTTTAAAATGCAGTGCACAACTGAATGTTTATCTGGATCCATATTTCCAGATACATTTCACTAAAAATATTACTCCCCCAGTTGGTTTATACAAGAATTTCCAACTTGAATTTTTTTTTATTGTTCATCGCACAGTCAATCAGTTGTTCAGACTGGGTTTGACATTTTAGTCCACCTATCGAGTCCTTCCCAAGGACCTAGGATAGGAAAATGTGAATGTTTGATGTTGTTAGAAGTATTATTGCAGGATGTAAGCTTTCAGGTAAAGCTGCCTTTTGCTATTGATGAATGGTGAATTTGTTAATGCTGATAGTGTTCAGGTGAAGCTTCAGATATTTGGGGATTGCAGCCAAGAACACCTATGATTATTATCACTATTATTTTATTTTTGTTTCTAAGATATATTCAAATGTACAATATCAACCATAGATAACCGGATCCCTGAAGTTATCAGTATCAAAATACTTAGGTCTGGTATTGTTGAAATTCTTGCTACAAAATTTAAAATTCTTGCTTTGAGCTATTCATTTCTATAAACCCACAGATTTAGAAACCTGATTGAAAAAATATTTCTTCATTTCATTTTATGCCATTTTTTCCTCATCTCTCAGCAGTGATGCCAAAAAA
The DNA here is from genome assembly GCA_015471245.1 of Laticauda colubrina. Lineage (NCBI taxonomy): Eukaryota > Metazoa > Chordata > Lepidosauria > Squamata > Elapidae > Laticauda > Laticauda colubrina. The sequence continues at coordinate 14,383,421 of BLBF01000045.1, forward strand.
GATTTTTTTTAAAGTTATAAACCAATGGTCCTTGTATAAAATGAATAGAATCTAAATGAACTCAGCCTGGATTAAAAGAGATGAAGTGATGGGTACTATAATCGAAAGGCAATTAAGTCCAGAGCCTCAGATTACCTAAATAAATCAAAGAAAACCATCTTCTTCATCTTGCTGAATAGAAATGCCTTTTCTTCTTTCAAGAATATTCATTTATCATTGATAAAGAAAATAGCCATCTCAGTTGCTGTATCTGAATTTTGGAATGGCCTTCTGAAAAGCACATCGAGTATCAATGATCTGTTCTTTATAATACCATGTTAAAACTCTATCACACAAGGGCCTTTTAAATGTTCAAAAGAAACTTGTGTATGTACATGTGTGTTTGTTTGTGAGTGTGTGTGTGTGTGTGTGTGCTGGTTATTATTAGATTTGGCCTTTGTGTGATGTTTTGTATTGTGTTATTCTTGTACTGCTGCATTGAATTTTAATTTTGTTGGCTGTACTCCATGTCTTTTGGGAAAGAAAAGATTGGCTTATACATTTCTAAAATAAAATTTAAAAATGGGAGTCAGAAGCCATCATCTATTTGTTACTGAGACTGTTATAAGAAGGAAATTAATTATTTCTGGGGTTTGTAGCCTCAAGGAAGGGGTAATTGTCAGAAAAACAGATGGAGGAAGAAATAGGTTGAAACAAGTTGGACTTTCAGTGAAATCTCAGATGTTGCATGCTTCTGTTCACTGTTCTTAACAAAATAAGCAAATAAGCACAATCCACCTCTAATGTGCAACTCTTGTTTCTACAGAAATTCCAGATAGCATAGACTGGGAAAACTGTAAGATCTATAACTCAAAATATATAGACAAAAACCAAATTAGAAGAGATTGTCATCCAAATTACAAATATAAACTTGATGACATTCTGCATCTTCCTGAAAGGAGGATATATGTCATTACGCATAGAAAGAAAAGAAAACTTGGTAAGTCCATGTTATTTTGTAGTGACAGCTGTGAAGTAAAATTTTCCCCTATGCATGTTTTTTTAACTAGCCAACACATCCTATTGATTCTTATAGTATAATTTGCTTTATGTACCTGAAACTACATAGAAAAAAAAAATCAAGCATCTTGAGTGTCGGCTGTGACATTTTTTTAAAAAAAATTAACACTGTTAAATTAAAACTATCATTCCAGACTATTTAAATTTGATTTTCCTGTTTCATTCAGTTTTTTCCCAAAAGCCATCACTCTGCTAAACAAATAGTTCCCTCAACACTATCCAACTATTTCCAAAGTCTGCACTACTATTGCTATTAATCTTCTCATTACTCCTTATCACCCATCCCCTTCCACTTGTGATGTATGGCTGTAACTTTGTCGCTTGTATCCTTATGATTTATATTGACTGTTTCTTAGTATGATTTGATTGCTTATTAGTAATCTATGACTATCACTAAATGTTGTATCTTATGATTCTTGATGAATGTACTTTATTTTTTCTTATGTACCCTGAGAGCATATGCATCAAAGTCAATCACACTTGGCCAATGAAGGATTCTATTCCATTCCATTCCGTTCTGTTCTGTTCTGTTCTGTTCCATTCCATTCCATTCCATTCTATTTGTACTTCATTTCTTTAATTCCAGAAAATCATCAGCATCATGAAATATCTAACTTCTAGCTAGCTAAAATAATATCACCATAGACACCACATTAAACTGGAAGTAAATATTTATAGATAATTTCATTCTTTGGGTCACCTTTGCAATAATGGTGGAAATATCCATCTAACTAATCCAGTCCCACTTCTCTTGAAAATGAAAAGGCCAGAAATGCTGAAACACATTGCTAACTGTAATTATCAGCCTACTTGCTGAAGAAATAAATAGCATGGTTAAGAGTCTATGATAGCCAAAATAATTGCTATACAATCTTTTCCTTAGCTTAATATTAAAAGTGATTAGAACGTTACTAATTCAGAGCATTGGCCAGAATTACAAGAAAGCTGTTTTTTTCCTGTTTATCTTGCTTTTACATGAATGTTGTCGGCTTCTTTCTAATGCAATCTCATTAGCAACATCTTCAGAACTAGCAGTAAAGGGACAGATATTTTCATGTGGTATTTAAAAACCCTCATTGTGCACTGCAATGGTTCAATAAATAAAGAAAACTGTTGGGTGGGGACCAGTCTTGCTTGCAATATTTTCCCATTTAGTCATGGATACAAAGAGAGGCCAAGCAGATTGGATACGGACAATAGTAATTCAAAGGTCTTTAAATCAATCTTCATTCAATGTGCAGTTACACTGTACAAGTAATTATTTGTAGTAATATTGTACTCTTTCATTTGTTTTGTCCCTGTGTATATATTTGCACACTTAACTATTTGTCTGCTTATTTCACCTATGGCAATAAAAAAACATTGTGATGGAACAATTAGAGGAAGAATATGATCCAGCCAACAGAACTGGCTGAATGATGATTGGACAATCACAATACAGGCAGTCCTTGACTTACAACTATTCATTTAGTGAATGTAGTGAATCATGCTGGTGCAGTGGTTAGAGTGTGGTACTGCAGGGTACTTCTGCTGCCTGCCAGCTGCCTACAATTTAGCAGTTCAAATCTCACCAGGCTCCTTCTGAGGTGGGTAAAATGAGGACCCAGATTGTTGGGGGCAAGAGTCTGACTCTGTAAACTGCTTTGAGAGGGCTGTAAAGCCATATGAAGCGGTGTATAAGTCTAAGTGCTATTGATATTGCTACTTAGTGATTGTTCAAAATTACAAAAAAAGTGATTTATAACCACACATAACTATTGCAACATCCTCATGGCCATGTGATCAAAATTCAGACATTTGGCAACTCACTTATGTTTATGATGGTTGCAGTGTCCTACAGTCACGTGATCACCTTTTGCGACCGTCTGACAAGCAAAGTCAATGGGGAAGCCAGATTCACTTTATAATTGTGTTACCAACTTAACAATTGCAACAATTCACTTAACCGCTGTGGCAGGAGAAGTCACAACATTGGTCAAAACTCACTTAACAACTGTCTCATTTAACAACAGTGGGCTCAATTGTAGACATAAGTGGTCATAAGTGGAGTAGATGGAAACATCAAGACCTTACCAACTGATTGTAAAAAGATGTAAAGCTTCAAACAAATTTATCACCTCTCATATCCACAGAATGCTAAAATGACGAAGCTGATTTTTAAAAGAAGTAATAATTCTGGATGGATGATTTGGTGTTTTTTTTTTTTTTTTTGCTTGAAACAGTCTGCAGATGAAAATATTAGCTCGCCTTCCTTTTTTCTCCGCCTTTCCAAATTCTTGCTGCCAAGAGAATCTGCCTCAAATGGCTTTGGAATTAAAAGAGAGAGAAGTAGAGAAGAAAAATTAGCTGGAACCTTTCCCCTCCCTTGAAGACAATTCCTGGAATTTCCTTTTTTCCCCCCCCTCTCCTCTAAAAGCAGAAACAGCCAATCTACAAGAAGCAAGGATTAATAGAAAATGGCATTTTAGATTCTATGGAGCAGAATGGTGAAGGATGTACCTATCTGGGAAAAATTAGGCATATGCAGAGGGACCTATTAAAACTGATTCACGAGTCAGGCCTTTGTTCTGAGCATGTGTGACTTGAAATGTAATGCTAGACTGTCAGCATTTGTTCAGCTAATGATTTTAACTTGTTAATATTTTAACCATGGCTCCTTTCGTTGTGCTTCAAAGGGTTCATCATCACACTCTTTTTTATTCTTTTTTGCTCTTGGAAAAAAAAAAATTGAGTGCATGCGTGTGTATGTATATTTACCTTATCAGGTTATTTGTTAGTGGTTTCCCAACATTGTGGAAAGTGTTCTTTTCTTGGTGTGAATATTTCCCATATTCATCACACTTGGTAATTTTGTTTTGTGTGTGGAGAGGGGGTAAAAGGGGTTAATCATTGTTATCTCAATACGGCATCCTGCAGTCACATTGGGCTTTCAATGTAAGAAGCAGAAAACCAGGAGTCTCTCTTGCAGGAACAAATTGTTAGGAGAAATGGCAACTAACTTGGAGAGAACTTTGGATCTTGGTGCTCAGGGATTGGTTGTCTGTTATGTCTTGTCTGTTATTATAATTAGACTATTATGTCTAATATATCTATCCAGCATATTTGTCCCTATACAGGCATAGCAGGTTCAAGAGACCATCTTAACAGGCCATACATTCAATTAGTAACATAAGTAAACATTAACTCATTAACATTAATATTCCCTCATGTTATTTTTGCATAATTGGCAAAATAGGAGGGGAATGAATACATAGTGAGTGAGAGAGTAAGAAGAGCTCTTTGCTAGCAGTGTAGAAAGGGATTATCTTTAGGCAGCTGAGTAGAAACTTCTGGAGACCCATTTTATTTATTTATTTGAACATGCCTCTCCTCCACCTCTACCAGTTTCAGTGCTCAAAGATTTAGTTGTCCCCGTTGATTGATTTTTGCCTGGTCACAACATGGAAAGAAACTGAAGAAGTTCCTTTCTTCAGCTAATTACCCTACTGGGAACCCTGCAGAGAAGGTAGTGAAAGAGTGGATCAGTCACTTCAGAGGTGGTATTCACCAGGTTCCGACCAGTTCTGGAGAATCGGCAATGGAAATTTTGACTAGTTTGGAGAACTAGCAAATACCACCTCTGACTGGAGATTTTACAGTATCCTTCCCCTGATCCTTCCCGATGCCCACCAAGCCACACCCACAGAACCGGTACTAAAAAAAAATTGAATCCCACCACTGAATCATTTGATTCCTGCCTGGCTGGAAATTACCTCAGAAGAGGAAACTTTTGGCCCAAGGGAATCTTGTCAACAGTAATAGAGTGCTAAACTCAGAGACCCCTAATCTGTTTTATTGGCGAGTCAGTACAGATAGTAGGAATTTCTGCTAGATAGAAATAGTTGGGTTATGGGAATCCAGATTAATTATCAGAGCATTCTTCACACTTTTCTAGATATGGTTTGTTGGATCACCATTTTGATCCAGGCAAAGAGTTTAGATCAAAAAGCTTGGAAGATCCTTGACAATTATGAACTGATATCTTCATAAAATACGTACTGTCAGCCTTGGAAGCCATCTGTCTCTTCAGAGCTTCGAGGCTGCCACATTCAGTGCCTAGGAATTTGAGAGGGGGGATTTCATGGTGAGGTAGAAGATTAGACATAACAACATTCTTTCTTCGAGAGTCAAGGGCATGTTGCTCTGTGCCTGGAGGGGAGTAACTGGAGGGATGTCTCCAGTTGGACAAAGATTTGATTGGACCTTGTGATTGACTGATGGAGGTGGGGGTATGGATCTTTGATTCTCTTTTGGGAAGGGAAAACCTGGAACTTTCAGATTCAGATTTTCCCAGATGTGCCAATATGACAACTCTGATAAAATGGAACTCTGAGGAATTGTTTGTCTCAAAGTTTATTGGTTTGGAGTTAGTTAGCTGGAACACTAACAGGTACATTATTGATCATGGCTGGCATACAGCCAAAAATGTATTCACCAGAATTAGACCATTAGGCAAGCTTTGTTCATAGAAGGAATGACTTATTACTATTATACCGTGTTTCTCATATAATAAGGCCGGGTCTTATTTTTTTTTGAGCCCCCGAAAAATGGCTAGGTCATCTTTTCAGGGGTGACTTAATCCCCCCCCTTGCATCTTTGGATGGGTGGGTGGTGATGGCTTAGATGTTGACCTCGGCATTGGTGGGGTACTTCGTATCAGGGTCAACGCAGGCAGCACCATATCCAGGTGTGCAACAAAAGTACTTCCTAATGGCAAGCCCCACCACCACCACCCCCATTTCGCATGTTTTAATATAGGCCTTATTTGGGGGGAGGGGCTTAATTTAATTTCATGCCTATAAAACATGCTGGGACTTCCTATTGGGGGAGGCCGTATTGTTGGAGAAACAGGGTACAAAAGTAATGTGTTAGACGAAGTTATCTTGCTTTCATTGATAAAAGCTAAAACTCTTGAAAAATGAAGTTGTACTCCTTTGTAGGCTACCTATTGCAATCTATGAAAGAATGTGGGGATTCTTAAATTTCAGATCATATTGAAAATTATTACTCAAGTTGTGCATTCAGATCAAGATACAATATGTTCCTAACACTTATTTCTCACACTTATGTTGTGTATGTCTCTGTGTGTATGTGTGTGTGTGTGAAGTTTTTAAATAAATTATCTCTTTCATAGGATATTGGAAAATGATCTGCCAAATGAAAGAGAGGGTGGATGCTAATTTTCCAGCAAAGAGCAGAGCCACAAGACAGTAGCTGCATTCTTTCCCAAGTTTTAACCTAATTAAATTATTCTATTTCTGAAGACCTTCTCCAACATTTTCAGTTTCAAGTGGTCCAGGAAGTATAATGTCTCTCATTATTCTGCCCTGAGTTTTTGCTACAGTAGATGACAGAAATAATAGTTCACAGACTTATGAAATCATTTCACCTAAGTAGGAATGCCATTTACAGAATTATCTGCTATTAGTATTTGTTATTCATCTGATAAAATACGAAAGACATCTTAGGGGCAGCATGACATTAAAAAACCCCAATCCTCTACATACACTTAACATAGCCTCTTTTTGATACCGTTACATTTCCTGGGTAAAATAGCAGAGCAGATTAAATGTAGAAAATGAATTTTTCTTCTAAAGTGGAAGACGAATAAGGTGCTTACACTGAGTCTTGGGGTTGTATTCTAGAGCACAATTTCTGCTGGAGAATACCTTCACACATTACTTAAGCCAAGGGTTTTCAAACTTGACAACTTTAAGACTTGTAGTCTTCAACTCCCAGAATTCCTCCTTCAGTCATGTTAGCTTAGGAATTCTGGGAGTTGAAGTCCACAAGTCTTAAACTTGCCAAGTTTGAAGACCCTTGACTTAACCAGACAATTGCACAGAACTGAGAAAGAGCTTGCTTATTCCAAGACAGCGATGAAGGAACTTGTTCTCCTCAACTTCCAAGCCAAAGATATATCACTGACCACTATTTGGTTGTGATCAGTCACAAACAGACTGATCACAACCAAATAGAAGATGATCTTTGCCTTGTGAAACTTGGAATTGTACCTAGAAACCTGCTGGAATCTAAACCAACTCATACCAACCATGTTTTTCTCAGGTTAAGGCCCGGTCCCACTGTACTTACGGATGCAAAGAGGATGTAAAATGGACAAAAAAGCTTGCCATCCATTGGAAAACGCTATGCATCCATTGTAAACTCACTGCATACATGTTTCATATGCTCTATCCATTGAGAATCCATCCACTGCGATTTCATCCGTACAAGAAGTTTTGAGCTGGACAAAACTTTGTGAACGGATGAACTTTCCGCTGCGTACGATGTACATCCACGACATAAATGGGCAACAAACATTCTATGTCTGCTATCATCCGTTAAACATCTGCTGTATCCTCTCTGCATCCTCTGGCCATCCCCTCAACTCACATCTGCTGCAGCTGAAAATGGAAAGAGGGAGGAAACAAAAGGTACACAGAACGTCTACACAGCATTAGTAGCACGGAAATAGAAAGGATGTTATCATATGCATCTCATATATAAAGTATTAAAAATGGACAAAATGTTTGTATCTGGGATGTATCCCGTATATTTAGGATGTCTGGAATATGTCTAGAGTATGTGGAAGGACACCTAGCGGACAACCAATATTTTCTATAAAAAGGGGGAGAAAATCACCTGGATCTCAGTATGAGTCCAGCAGCTGTGGTGTACAGACCTCATCACCCTTGGTCTTGGTCTTCAACATCATCAATTGATCTCCACCATGGATGATGAAACAGTCCATATGATTGCTGTGCTCATTCATCACCAGAACCAAAACCTGTTCAGACTGTATCAATTTTTACACAGAAGGAGAAGAAGGAGATGTCCAAGAGCTGTGTGGGTCTGAGGATGGATCATGAGAAGAATGAAGTTTAGACTGTATGACCAGTTAATGGTGGAGCTGAGGAATGAAGACCCTTGTGCATTCCATCACTTCATGAAGATGCCACCAGCCATGTTTGACGAACTTGTACAGCGTCTGAGACCCAGGTTGACCAAGCCTAGCACCAACTTCTGTCCCAACCTGGACCCTGGACTGAAGGTGGCATTGACTCTGTGGCACCTGGCCTCTGGAACCACATACAGAAACATGCAGTATGCATGGAGGGTGCCACACAACAGCATCAGCAAAGTGGTCAGAGAAGTGGTACAGGCCATCATTGAAGAATATGTGGAGGAGCTCCTCAGGTGCCCCACCACTGAACAAGGCTGGAGAAAACTTGCAAAAGAGTGGTATCAGAGGTGGAACTTTCCCCACACCATTGGAGCCATAGATGGGAAGCACGTGGCCTGCAAAGCTCCAGCCAACTCAGGGTCCACTTATTACAACTACAAGGGCTTCTTCAGTATCATCCTCTTTGCCATGGTTGATGCTGACTACAAGTTCATCTACATTGATGCCTCAGGCAACGGGTCAGCTTCAGATGGCCAGGTATACAACACAAGTGACCTCAAGGATGGGCTGGAATGCAACCTCATCATGGGTTTTCCAGGTCCAGACCCCCTACCCAATGACACACAAGATGTGCCCTACTTCATCATTGGTGATGATGCGTTCTCCCTCAGAACCTACCTCATGAAGCCGTACAGTTCAAAATACCTCACCCGTGAAGAGAGGATCTTCAACTACAGACTGTCCAGGGCAAGACGGGTGGTGGAGAACGCCTTCAGCATCCTGGCCAACAGGTTCCAAATACTTCTCACCACCATGCAGCATGACCCAGAGACTGTGAGGAGCATCGTGGAAGCTTGCTGCATCCTGCACAATCTCATGCACACCCGCTACCCAGTGTTGCAGAACAGACTTGTTGACCATCAACAAGGGAATGGGGACATGGAGCCTGGTGAATGGAGGCAAGGATGTAACCTGATAGACACTGTGGATGTACAAGGCCCCAACATAGCTTCACATAAAGGGAAGAAGCAGCGCAACCTCCTGAGACACTGGTGCAACTCCCCAGCTGGAGCAGTGGAGTGGCAAGACAGGATGATAGATGATGAATGGATGCTTCCTTGAGACTGTTGCATAACACTGATGAGATTGTGCCATGTATGTTGAGTGGTCCTACAATGAATAGGGCATTAATAAAGAGCTTTGTTTATTTTAAAATGTGTTGATCAATGAATAAACTGTTATTGATAATGAAGGTCCATATGTGTGGCAGCTGGAATGGTGGACCATACAGTCCCACTATGGTTGCACTGCAGGTTTATCTATACCACAACTATCCTTATCTATCCCACAAGCATGCAAAGGCTTAACCATTTTTTCAAAGTTTTTACCAACATTTTATTAAGTAAACAAAATGAACCAAGTAAACTTTATTAAGTGTCTTAAGCAAAGATAAACTTTATTAAACAAGTAAACAACTCAGTCTCTGAGACTATTCTGAGTCACTCTGAGTCATGTCCATGGTCTCAGCTGTGAAGCGGGCAGTGACTGTTGATGTGGCTGTGGCTTGAGTACTGGTCTGAAGTGGAATTGGAGTGCTTGGCCCTGAGGGTACAACAGGTGGTGGTGTGTTCAGGAAGCTATCCGAGAGCTGACTCAGTCCCGTGAGGTTGAGAGGTCCTTCATCAAGGACTTGAGATGTCAGGCCCAATACTGATGACAGATTGTCCATTGACGGGCTTGGCTGTGGGGTGGAGGAAAGGTTAGGAGGAGTGTAGAGGGGCTGTCTGGTCTGCAGCTGGGTGAGGAGTGATGTCTGTGGCATCTAATGAACCTGGGGCTGGACTGGGAAGTTCTGTTTGTGCTGTGGGAAGTCCTGGTAGTCATAGCCTTGATAGGTGTGGGGCTGTTGAAAGCAGTGGAAGGGCTGTGACATTGCCGGGGATGGAGGAGCAGACCTGGACCAGGTAGGAGCAGCTTCAGCTGGGCCTTGAGGGTTGTGAAGAAATGCTGTGATCTTCTGCTTCATTACCTGGTACTCGGCCTCGGGTGGTCCCTCAGGGTCTGCTCATGTAGGTGATGAAGGGCTTCCGGGCCAAAGATGCTCTGTCCAAGTCGACCAGCTGAGAGAGAAGTTCTGTGCTGGTCTTCATTGTGTCCCTGATCTCCAACAGCACACTGTGGTCCTGGCCCTCCAGTCTGCCTCTCTGCCTGCATCCTCTGGAGCTGGGGGTGGGGGTGGGTTGGCCTCTGGTGGCTGCTGTTTCTTCCTCCATTTGTGACAGCAGGGCTTCATCCTCCATGGGATCCTCCAAGTCCACCAGCATGGGGAGTGCAGCTGTCGAGGGGGTCTGTGCTGTGGGACCCTCTGAAGACACCTGCCTGGGCAGGGTAGTGGCTCCTGGCTGGAAAAGAACTGGGTGTTTGTGGGCTGTCTGAGGGAGAGTGGTTTCAGAGGGGCTGCTCCTCGGTGGCGGATCTCACCCTCCATGAAACTGCACTTGGCCATGACGTACTTCTTCCGGTCAGTGAGCTTGAGGGTGGCCTGCCTGGATTTCTTGAGGTGTAGCTTGCCATACCAGGTGTGCATGTGCTTCCACCATCCAAGAAGTACTTCTGCAGTATACCCCAGCTCTCTGCCTTGTCTCTCCAAGCTGCCTGCTTCTTCTTGGTGTCCCGATGCAGTCTGTGGCCCTTTCTCCAGAGGTACTCGTTCTCCCTCAGCCATTCCAGCACCTCATCCTCATGCTCCTCAGAAATGGTGTACTGTTCCCTCTCTCCCTTCTCCTTGCCTTGCCTCTTCCTCCCTCTGGCAGGGGCTTCAGCAGGGCCTTCAGGGCCTTCAGCATCAGGGCCTTCTGGAGATTGTTCAGGGCCTTCAGGGGCTTGAGCAGCAGGGTCTTCAGCAGCAGGGCTTTGAGGGACTTGAGAGCCTTGGGGCTGGTCCACCACAGCAGCAGCAGAGTCAGTGCCAGGGGATGGGATGCTGGTTCTGCCCTTCTTCACCTTGCCAGGGCTTGAATGAGTAGGCACAGACTTCCTCTTCTTGCCTGACTGACGAACCGTGGTGTTCCTGCTGGATGTATGTGGCAGCATGTCTTTCCCCTGTATGCTGGCTGCATGCGTGCTGAATCCTTTTATATCCACAGAGCGGATGCAATTCATACCTCCCGCATGCGCAGTGAACGCTTTGCATCCGATATACATTCGCGTGGCATCCCCTTTGTTTCCTCCAGGCGTACATGATGCATCCACTTCATCCGCTATGCATCCACTTTGAAATTCTCCCCCGGAACCCCTTCGGAGGTGTCATCTGCTTCCATCCGTTTTCATCCACTAGGCTTCCAATGAACATCCGTTTAACATCCCCACTACATACTACCCACGTCCGTTCTTTTCCTTTCTGTTTATGCAAATTTTTGGCAATTTTTGGAGCGGATGAAAACAGATGGAGCCACCCCTGAAATTTTGCTCATCCGCTGTGTCCTTTATGCATATGTTTTGCATCCATCGGCCAGTGGGACCAGGCCTTTAGACCTGAACAACAACAATTATCAGAAGTGTGAGGTTCTAGTCTATCACTGATGATGTTACTTAGTATGAAATATCTTCCAGAAAACCAACAAGCTCAGAAAGCACCAACAACTGATAGCTCAATCCTGAGCGACAAATATTGTCTTCTCTCAATTATCAAAAGAGATATTCTTCCTTCCATGTTATAAATATATGATTGCTTTTCTTATTTCTTGCTTCCAAAAGCAAGCCTACAATATGGATAGTTTAGTGAGACATTTTTCAGGGTGCCTAAAAATTATTCTGTAATTTTATTTCTCATTAACAAAAGAATAAACTGCTTTGGTTTTCGAAGAAAACAAAATATTCTCATGGCAACAGCGAATGACTATTGCATTTACTTACAAAAAGAATATTACAAAATATTACTCTTATATCTTCTCTGTCATTACATCTGAGGTCTAGAATTTATGTGAGAAGATATCATCAGGGAACATCTCGAAAAGGAATTTTATCTAATAGAATTTAAGGATACTATAGGAGGCAGCAGAATCAGGATAAATAAGGAAACAGAAAACAAAGCTAGCTCACTAGATTAATAATAGTAATAAATAAAATAAATAATAAATAAAATAATAGTAACAAAGTGAACCTCAAAAGACATCTGATAGCCATTCTGTGGGAGATAAAAGCAGAAGTTTCTTTTGTATGGGGTTAAAAGTAGTTTCTTAAAAGTGGTTAAAAGTATCATCATGATACTTTTCTGATTAAAAACAATGAAAAGGGGACATTACACACTCTTTGGGGGTAATCTAACTTTTAGAGTTTGTTTTTCAAGGCAAGAAAGAAAGGGATTTGATTTAAATATAGAATGTGAGAGAAAGAAGAAAAGGACAACTAAAATTATCCAAGGAGGAAAACTTTAGAAACTGTCCCTGTTCATTTTTTTAAAAGTAAATGAATAAATATTTTCACAATATAATGGATGAAAAAAAAATCAATACATCACTCCAACCTACTGTATTGGTCATTAAAGTTATCAAATGAAGTCCAATGGCATTGGACTTCAAGCAAGCAAAACCTTCACATAGTAGCAGCAGTTTACTAAATGGTGGAAGACTTTGCCACAACTTGATGGACATTTTAGATGTTTTGAAAAGCTGACTAATTGGACCTGATAAATTACTATCATTGAGGAAAAAGCAGACAGAGGTTGTCAGTCATGACAGATAGCTGTCACTTGCTGGATTAGGTGTATCATCTTTTGAACATCAGCTGCAGGAAAATAATTATATCAGAGTTGTCCTCATTTCCTGGTAGTGGAGTTTCCAAGGATGATCAGGTTCACCACCTGGGAATTAAATGCAGGCTAAATGAGTTCACTTTCCCAAGTGAAATTTATCCATTCTATTTATTCATGACAGGAAGACTGGCATCTAGAAACAAGTCTTCTTCATGGTGTCCCCATCCTTTTCAAATAAGCTATTGCCAGAAATGGAAGGGATGTGGTGGTTCAATGGCTAAGATGCTGAACTTGTCTATCAGAAAAGTCGGCAGTTTGGCAGTTCAAATCTCTAGCACCACATAACGGAGTTAGATCCTGTTACTTGTCCCAGCTTCTGCCAACCTAGCATTTCGAAAGCATGTAAAAATGAAAGTAGAAAAATAGAGACCACTTTGGTGGGAAGGTAACAGCGTTCCATGCACCTTTGGCACTTAGTCATGCCAGCCACATGATCATGGAGATATCTTTGGACAGCACTGGTTCTTCAGCTTTGTAACGGAGATGAGCCCTGCCCCCTAGAGCTGGAAATGGCAAACACATATGTGCGAGGAAAACCTTTATCTTATTGCCAGAAATATTACTAATTTTTTAGAAAGCAATTAAAATTTGATTACTCAAGGAAATATTTGGGTTTGACCCAATTTTATCCTAAATTTTAATCTTTATCTGAATTATAATTTATTTTATTTATTTACTACATTTATTGGCCACCCACCTTACTACAGGTAACTTTGGGCAGCTTACAATGTTGAAAAGTATTAAACTACACTAAGCATGCATACAATCCAAATAAAGTATGATAAAAATATGAATTATCAACTCCAATGAAATAACAGAACAGCTGAGTTAGAAGGGACCTTGGAGGTCTTCTAATCCAAGCCCGTTTAAAGCCCATGTCACACCGCCCAACAGATGCAAAAAGGACACAGCGGACGAGCAAAATGTTCCATCCGTTGTTATCCGCTCTCAAAAGGGGCAAAAAATTGCATAACCAGAGCGGATAACACGGACGCATGGAGGACGCAGGGCGGATGCAGAGCGGATACGGAACGGAAGCCCAGCAGATGGAAGCGGATGGGAGCGGATGGCGCATCGGCAGGGCTTCCGGGGGGCCTCAACAAAGCAGACGTGGAACGGATATAGCGGATGCACAGCGGATGCACAGCGGATGAAGCGGATGCACAGCGGAAGCCTAACGGATGCCTGGCGTTAATTGCGCATGCAGGGAGGATGCATTGCATCAGCCCCACGGACATAATGGAAGCAGCTCGGAAGCAGGTCGCCATTCAGAGGAAAGACCTGCTGCCGGACAGATTGGCTGCCTTGCCTGCCCTGCCTGCATGTCTGCCTGCCAGCCTTGCTGCCAGCCTCCCTGCCAGCCTCCCTGCCAGCCTTGCTGCCAGCCTTGCTGCCAGACTGCCTGCAAGCCTTGCTGCCTGCCTTCCTGCCAGCCTTGGTTCAGGTCTGCCTGCCAGCCTTGGTGCCTGCCCGCCTGCCCACCTTCCTGCCAGCCTTGGTGCCGGCTTCCTTGCCAGCCTTGGTGCCTGCTTAGTGCCAGCCTTCCTGCCAGCCTTGGTGCATGCCTGCCTGCCAGCCTGCCTGCCTGCCAGCCTTGCTGTCTGCCTGCCTGCCAGCCTTGGTGCCTGCACTGCCTGCCAGCCTTCCTGCCAGCCTTGGTGCCTGCCAGCCTTGGTGCCTGCCAGCCTCCCTGCCAGCCAGCAACCCCACAACCATGCGGAAGCACAGCAAGCCTCAGCCATATGCTGCCAGCCCTGGCAAGAGGGACAGGGCTACCATCCCGCCCCCTGGCCCTCACTCTGGTTCTCCTGGGGCTTCTGCAGCACGGACTTGCTCTTCTGGGGCTGGCGCTTCTGCTGCTTCTGCTTCTGGAGGAGCTGATGACAAGCACTCCACAACAGGCCACCTCCACAGCACCTGGACCCTTTACCCCTGAGACTGAGCGACCAAGAGGAGTGCCAGAGACTCATTTTTGTTTTATAGCTTCTTGTTAATAAAGTCAATTTTTGATTCATACACTTGCTTCATTTCTTTTTTTAACAAAGTCTTGGTGGAAACTTTTAGAAATGGTTCAGCCTTTGTGTGCTTGTGGGATGGGTTAAGATAGCAGTGGGATGGGCAGGGATACCTTTGGGATGGGTATTAGCTGTGGGATAGATAAACTTCCAGTGCAAGCATAGTGGGACTGTATGGTCCACCCTCCCAGCTGCCACACCTTTGGCCCTTTATTATCAATAATAATGTAATAATCATCCACACATGTCAACACAAACACAACTCTTCATTAAATGCCCTGTTCATTGTAGGCCCATCCAACATACATGGCCCAGTCTCATCCGTGTGATGAGAAAGGCTGAAGGAAGCATCCATTAAGCATCTACCATCCTGTCTTGCCACTCCACTGCTCCAGCTGGGGAGTTGCACCAGCATCTCAGGAGATTGCGCTGCTTCTTACCTTCATGTGAGGCTCTGTTGGGGCCTTGCACATCCTCAGTGTCTACCAGGTTTTGCCCTTGCCTCCATTCACCAGGCTCCATGTCCCCATTGCCTTGCTGACGGTCCACCAGCCTGTCCTGTAACACAGGGTAGTGGGTGTGCATGAGATTGTGCAGGATGCAGCAAGCTTCCATGATGCTCCTCATGGTCTCTGGCCTATGCTGCATGGTGGTGAGAAGTACCTGGAACCTTTTGGCCAGGATGCCAAAGGCGTTCTCCACTACCCGCCTTGCCCTGGACAGCCTGTAGTTGAAGATCCTCTCTTTACGGGTGAGGCATCTGGAGGTGTAGGGCTTCATGAGGTAGGTTCTGAGGGAGAAGGCGTCATCCCCCACGATGAAGTAGGGCACATCTTGTGTGTCATTGGGCAGGGGGTCTGGATCTGGGAAGCCCACAATGAGGTTGCGTTCCAGCCCACCCCTGAGGTCACTTGCGTTGTATACCTGGGCATCTGAAGATGACCCGTTGCCTGAAGCATCGATGTACATGAACTTGTAGTCAGCATCGACCATGGCGAAGAGGACGATGCTGAAGAAGCCCTTGGAGTTGAAATAAGTGGAGCCTGAGTTGGTTGGAGATTTGCAGGCCACGTGCTTGCCATCTATGGCTCCAACAGAATTTCCACTTCTGATACCACTGCTCTGCAACTTTCTTCCATCCTTCTTGAGTGAAGGGGCACTGGAGGAGCTCCTCCTTGTATTCTTCGATGATGGCCTGCACCACTTCTCTGACCACAATGCTGATGGTGTTGGATGGCACCCTCCAGCCGTACTGTATGCTCCTGTAGGTGGTCCCGGAGGCCAGGTGGCGCAGAGTGAGTGCCACCTTGATCCCAGGTTCCAGGCTGGGGCGGAATCTGGTGCTCTGCTTGGTCAACCTGGGTGTCAGGTGCTGCACAACTTCATCAAACATGGCTGGAGGCATCCTCATGAAGTTCTGGAATGCCCGAGTGTCTTCGTTCCTGAGCTCCACCATCAGCTTCTTGTACAGTCCATCCTCTGCTCTTCTGGCGAACCATCTTTGGACCCAGACTCTTTTTGGCTGCCTCTTTTTCTTCTCGCAGTAGAGTTCACAGAGCCTGCAGATGGCTTCGCACTGTTGCAGAACGATGGTGGCTGCCGAAAGGACTTTGTTACAATCCACGGTGGACATGACTGGATGCTGTGGAAGAGGAAGAGTCAGATGAAGGCTGTAGAGGTCTGCACAGGTGGGCTGCTGGTCTGAAAGTGAGATGCAGATGAGTTGCTCCCCCTTTTTATGGGAAATATAGGTTTTCCGCTAGGCATCCTCTAGGGATCCTCTAGGCATCCTCTAGACATCCTTAATATCTGAGATAGGTCCCCTCTGCGAACGTTTTTTCCGTTTTAAATGCTTTGTTTCTGTGCTGCATCCGTTCTGCATCCATTCTGCATCCGTTCTGCATCCGTTCCGCTTCCTCCCTGCGTCCGGGCGGATGCGAGTTGCGTGGATGCGTAGCGGATGCGTAGCGGATGCAGAACGGACAAACTGGATACATTTTCCACGCAAAAGTTTTGGGCAGCCCAAAACTTTTGGAGCGGATGAAACGTCCATAAACGGATGCTGGACGGATAGAGAGGAAGCCAAGCGGAGGCAGTGAGTACATTGCGTTTTCCAATGGATGGCAAGCTTTTCTGTCCGTTTTACATCCTCTTTGCATCCGTTGGTTCGGTGTGACATGGGCTTAAGAAAGAAACACTATATCATTTCAGGCAAATGTTTGTCCAACCTGTTCTTAAAAAACTCCAATGTTGGAGCATCCACAACTTCTGGAGGCAACTCATTCCACTGATTAATTGTCCTATCTTGCAATTTCTCCAGTCTAATTTTAGGCTGCTTCTCTCCTTGATTAGTTTCCATCCTTTGTTTCTTGTCTTGCCTTCAGAAGCTTTGAAGAATAGATTGACCCCTTCTTCCTTGTGGCAGCCCCTCAAATATTGGAACACTTATGTCATGTCACCCCGTCCTCTTTTTCATTAAACTGGACATACCCAATTCCTGCAATTCCTAAAACCTTTTTTCATATCTTTTAACCTTTAGTTCCTCAATTATTTTTAATGCTCCTGTTAAAAGATTAGGAGGGAGGGAGTAGGATCAGCAGGCAGAGAGGCAGGATCTGTTATTAATCTATCAGCAACCTACAGTTTTGTTGTTAGTTGCGAAGTTGTGTCCAACCTATTGTGACCCCATGGACAACATTCCTCCAGGCCTTCCTGTCCACTACCATCTTCTGGAGTCCATTTAAGCACACGCCAACTGCTTCAGTTCTGTCTTAGGCCCAGTACTCTTCAATATTTTCATTAACGACTTAGATGATGGAATAGAAGGGGAATTTACCAAATTTGCAGATGATACTAAGCTGGCAGGAACAGCTAACACCCAAGAAGATAGGCTCAGGATCCAGATTGACAGACTAGAACACTGGGCCGTATCTAACAAAATGAAATTTAATGTAGAAAAAGTAAAATCCTACACTTAGGCAAGAAAAACCAAAAATACACATATAGACTGGGTGAAACCAGGCTTAATAGTAGTAACTGTGAGAAGGATCTTGGAGTCTAAGTGGACAACCAGCTAAATAGGAGCCAGCAGTGTGCAGCAGCCGCCAAAAAAGCTCATGCAATCCTAAGTTGCATTAACAGAGGGATACAATCAAGATCAAGTGAGGTACTAATACCACTCTATAAAGCCTTAGTAAGACTACACCTAGAGTATTGCATCCAGTTTTGTTCACCACATTGTAAAAAAGATGTTGAGTCTCTAGAAAAATTACAGAGAAGAGCAACCAGGATGATGAGAGAACTGGAGGTTAAAACATACAATGAACGGTTGTAGGAACTGGGCCGGGCTAGTCTAGGGAAGAGAAGGACCAGGGGAGACATGATAGTGATCTTCCAATATTTGAGGGGCTGCTACAGAGAGGAAGAGGGGGTCAATTTATTTCTAAAGCGCCTGTAGCCAGACAAGGAATAATGGATGGAAACTGAACAAGGAGAGATTCAACCTGGAAATAAGGAGAAACTTTCTGACAGTTAGAACAATCAACCCATGGAACAGAAGTTGCCTTCGGAAGTTGTGGGAGCTTCATCACTGGAGGCTTTCAAAAAGAGATTGGACTGCCATTTGTCAGAAATGGTGTAGGGTCTCCCTCTTGGGTGGGGCATTGGATTAGATGACCTATAAGATCCCTTCCAACTCTGATTATCTGTTATCTGTTTTTTCTATTGCCCTCAGTGTTTCCCAGCATGAGGCTCTTCTCCAGTGAGCCCTTCCTTCTCATTAGGTGGCCAAAGTATCTGAGTTAGATTTAGTTTTATTCTTTTCCCTTTAATATTTTATTGTTCTTGGAATACAGCATGTGTCTTAAGTTATTGTTCATAATATCTTAGCTGCCCATAATATGGGTGGAATACAAAGCTTATAAATTATCAACCACCACCAAAACTTTTAATGTTAATCACTACATTTTTTTAGGTTCCAGTTATACCTTTAATCCATTCTATATTACTAAGAGAACAGATTGTAGCTGAGGTAACACACATGTCGTCATCCTTAGTGCCCAGCTTTGTAAAAGTAAAAAAGGAATGATAACCACAGCATACCTCCGGAATTGTCAGTAAAAGAAAGAGGGAGAGAGGTTTTTTTTAAAAAAGGAAAGAAGTCTATTTACAGCTTTAAAGGTTGAAGAAAACTGCAAATTTATAAATTCAGGCTTCATTGCACTTGTCTTTCATTCTACCAAAATGTGCCCTTTTAAGATATTATACCTTTTCACACCCGATTGACTAAATAATTTAAGAAGATATCTCTTCCCACAGGTATCTTATCACATCTTATCATTTCTAAATATTGAAATGCATGCATTTCAATATCCATCATACAATGCAGAAAACATTTATCAAAAACCATCACACCATTAAAAAAAGAAGAAGGTGGAAAAAATGTTTTGTTATTGCATTTCTAGAGGAATAGTCAGCTTTGAGAGAAGGGTAGAGGGCACTTACTTGATGATTCTCTCATTATGATCTGTCTGGGGCATGCATTGCTGGGCTAAATAATAATCAGCTCTGGAGCATATAAGGAGCATATAAGGGCAATTACTTACATCAGAGTCAGTCTAAGGTTCATGAACAAGTTTTCCTCAGTGGATAACAAACTGTTATAGTTAAATTCTCAAGGTTGTAGAAGCCATTCAAAAGTTAGGAGCCTTTAATAAACAGGGGCATCAAAAAATACGAGATCAAATATAAAGCTAAGATACCATGCCCAGCACTGATGTTTAAAAATTGAGGAATAACTAAACTAGAGCCAGTTGGAGTCTACTACAGTAGGATCTGAGGACCTACTGTAGGATCTGAGGGTGCAGTCAAAATATCTAGTAACACTATTGTTCTTCTCATTCTTCCTATTACCTATCTCCTTCCACTTATAACTATAACCTTGTTGCTTGTATCTTTATTATTTATATTATTTTATTTAGTTTCCTAGTATGACTTGATTGCTTATTTGCTTGATTATACTAAATGTTGTATCTTATGATTCTTGATGAATGTATTTTTTTATGTACACTGAGAGCATATGCACCGAAGACAAATTCCTTGTGTATCCAATCATACTTGGCCAATAAAGAATTCTATTCTATTTTAAAAGAGGAACCATGTAGGATTTCTATATAGCCACAAATGGACTAAGTCCAATCCCTTGAATTCCATTAACCTTTGTCTACCACAAAAATAGTCCTGTCAGTTGATTAGATACCTGTGCAAAGGCATATGTAGTAATAAATCAGTTTAAATAGAAATTCACTTGTGGTTCTCATCTTTCACATCTGACATCCACAATGCAATTGCAGTTTAGACTCTTCTCCTAAGCAAACTCAGCTCCAAAGGAGCATTCTTCAGACATGCCTGGCATCCCCCGATGTTCCTCTATATTTCCTAAATGGCTGATAAATATTGTCTGGTTTTTAAAGAAAAATAATAAATTGCCAAAATTCCTTTGTTATGTTAAAAGTGAAATGGAACAAATTAATATTGCTTTACTTGTTTCTAGAACACATTAAATTTGCTGTAATAATGGTAGCTTTTGCAATGACATTCCATAAAATAGTTTTATTTTTATTTTATTTATTTATAATAAACATATATGACCACCCAACTAATACATTATGACTCTGGGAAACCCACAATCTAAAAGTCTTAACACATACACACACACCACAACAGTGACAATGACAATCAAACCAGTTAATTGATCAGTTCTATATTAACCTGAAGTCCCCAAGCTCACTAACAATACCAGGTCTTCAGGCCTTTCAAAAAATATCAAAAAATATCAACATGGGGAAGGGCAATATTATTTGCAGAGGAATGATATTCCATAGAGAAAGCACCAAATATACTTGCCTAATATGTATGTATATATATAAATAAATGTATTTCCTCCACTTTCAAATATATATATTTTGGAGCATTTTCCACAAAAAATAACTTACAGCATAATGATGACTCATTTGGTTTAATTGGGTTCTTTTTTTTCCAGTTTTAGGGCTTGTGGGAGAACAGATCATGTTTTAACTCATATTTATGCAGAAGTATTGAAAATTCAAAAGGTTATTATTGTATTTTGGGGTCACTACAATTCTGTGCTGAAATCTAGATTTCCTCAAAGGTTTTCTTTTCCCCAATGACCTAAGAGACATCCATGTTTCTGTCTTATGAGCCATGGTGGAACAGTGGTTAGAATGCAGTACTGCAAGTTACTTCTGCTGCCTGCATTTTGGCAGTTCAAATCTCACCAAGCTCAAGGTTGACTCAGCCTTCCATCCTTCCGATGTTGGTAAAATAAGGACCCAAATTCTTGGGGGCAATATGTTGGCTTTGTAAACCACTTAGAGAGAGTTGTAAAGCACTGTAAAGCAGTACATAAGTCTAAGTGCTATTGCTATTATTCTTAGAACACTTGATAATTGCTTTTCAGTTCTGAAAGGATGGATTTTGGGTTTACTTTATTATCAGTGATAGCATGAATGGACACTGCCAGTGTTGTTTTAAATGACATGTCTTTCCATCTTTTTTGCCTGACCTGCCC
Source organism: Laticauda colubrina (assembly GCA_015471245.1). Classification (NCBI taxonomy): domain Eukaryota; kingdom Metazoa; phylum Chordata; class Lepidosauria; order Squamata; family Elapidae; genus Laticauda; species Laticauda colubrina. Next base: position 14,404,840 of record BLBF01000045.1, read on the forward strand.
TTCCAACAAAAGGCCCATTACAAGAATTTCTGTATTGTGTCTTTCTTTGGGATTTATGAAAATGATTATCTAGTGAAAAGCAGGACACTGTCATCTATTTCTCATTATCTTCATATTCTCCCCATAAAGGACATAACCAGGGAGGCTATGGCAGGTCGGAAAGTAAGAAACTCTGCCCGGTATCTAACTAAATAGAAAATTCATAAACATCACAAAGAAGAAATCCTACAGGCATCCTAACACTTCATGGTTTGAGGATCTTCAATTAACTCTTAGTGAAAAAGAGACTCAACCAATTGGGAATTGTCTGGTCTACAAAAATGCAGATCAGTGGTGAAGTGATAGCATTCTTCAAATAACTAAAAGATTGTTACCCAAACTTAGGACAAGTGCAGGGCATGAAATAAATGAAATTCATGATGTAAGATGGCAGATTCTTATTGAATATTAACTGGGGTGTGAGAAAGAGGGAAAACTTTCCAAACAAAAAGAAGAAAAAGTCTATAGAAGGGATGAGATTTCCTTCAATCCCAATGCTCCAATGGAAGCTAGATAGCTATCTGCTAAGGTCCCTTCAACTTAAGATTCTTGAACTTGATAAACCTAAATAGCTTCTTCCATCACTTAGAACCCCAGTCCATAACATATTGTTGCATCTGTAGTTTTTGCTAGTTTTTAATGGAGGAAATATCAAGAAAAGTAAAGGACAGATTACAGCACAGCTTTGCTTTATTATTTATTTGCCTAGGTGTCTATTTATAGACATTTATAAGTGTTATGAACTTTCTAACCTCAGTCTCTTTAATAGATTAATAGCCATCCTCACCAAAGATTGGCAAGGAATTATAAGTGCAGCTGGGAATCTGAATAAATGTGTGCAGACATCAATGCAATGATCTATACTGCATTCAAATCAATAGTTTCCAGTGCAAAACCTGAGTTGGCTGTTTCCCACTTAGCTTGGGAAATAGATTTCTCCAGTTCAATAACCTTTTTTAAGAATAGGTCAGACTTCTCCTGAGCTAGGGGACTTTAAGGGATGCCAATGCAATTCCAAAACTCTTCTAATATCAACTCCATTCTTTCTCTTGGGTTGAATTTAACCTCAGCTTCAAGAGCCAATGAGCATTAGTTGAAATAGACTTCTTGTGAGTTAAACTTTTTGTATCTTTGCAATAAGGAGGCAGAAGAACAAACACTATTTTTTTATTGGAGAAGAGAAAGGACAGGGCTTAAATAATTATACACTCTCACTATTCTTATACTCCCAGTGGTAGCCTTTCAATTTTTTAGTTGAAATTAAAGGGGAGGTACAGAAAACTCTGCCTCATCTACAGGTTTGATCAAACAAATCATTCACATTTTACCTGTGCTGGTTTATCAACAGTTTCTGTTCAACTTTTCCTGAGAAAAGTTGATGTAAAGAGTGGCTTGTTGGAGATATATTTCAATGCACATTTACCAAAATACAATAGCTAGAATTAATCTATAATATGGTTTCACTTTTCAGATTGGTTAATCCAATCAACATTTTATACCGCTGAATAAAACTTCTTATTCTTCATTTGTTCTAAGTAGCAAGAAACATATCATTGCATATCGGTTTCTAATAGAAAGCATTACAGCATGGCAATGTTCATTTAATTATTTTGATAAGAACATTGGATCTTAGAAATTATTTGATTGCTAAACCATGTTTCTATTCTTGAGGCTAAATTCCTGCCCTGACAAGAAATCAGATATTACAATATTTCAAAATTTGGGGATACTTCCATCATGTATTGGATTCCATTTTTAATACTGATGTGAATGGAGTTTTTAAACATTTCAGTAGGGTTCATTTGCGGAAGATATATGTTTCTTACCTGATAGGATACTATTTGACCTTCCTTCCTTCCTTCCTTCCTTCCTTCCTTCCTTCCTTCCTTCCTTCCTTCCTTCCTTCCTTCCTTCCTTCCTTCCTTCCTTCCTAGAAGTTATTCAGTTTTTAAGTCAGCAAAATGTTTGCCTTTTTTCTAGGTTTAAGAGGGAGTGATAACCCAAGGTCACCCAACTGACTTCCACACTGTATGTAAGAAACACATGAGCTAAAATTCATGGTCTCTCTGCTCTTAGTGTAACATGTTGAACCCAGAAAAATACATGTGTATGTGTTAGTACTATTGATTGTAAGTAATTATTACATTTCTATAGTATAAGAATCCCTATATTCAAAGGAAGAAAAGAGACACAGAGGGAAAAATTTGGGAAAGAAAAATTGAAGAGATGAAAAAATATTTTACTTTGAATTAAGAACTCTTTCTTCTGATATATTCAGTCACGGATAATCAGAACATAGTTGATTTTACATCCTATTCATTATTTTTCTTAAAAATATGTAATAAGAAAACTGCATATGATTCTCTCAGGTTGTTGTCATCATGGAAGGACCTTCAGAAAAGTCTCTTTGTGATCAGGTATTTGAAAGCAGAACATTTTCTGACATTCTGCAGCATTCATGAATACAGAGGAAAGACACATCTCTTAATACTTCAACATATCTCAGGCTTTTTTAAAAAAGAGTTGCAATCAAACAATGTTCTTCCCTCTCCCTAGGACATATCTTCATGAAAAAAACCCTTCCATCTTTAAAGTATTTGTTTTTTTCAAATTCCTAGAAACTTTTCTGAATGCTACTTAGTTTTCTATGCCTGATTTAGTCTAGCAATGAATTGGAATGGGAAAGTTTCACAGATATTATCAATTCCTTTATAAGAGGTCATTGAGGCCATACAGTATAAAGCATCATCCAACCATTGCTTTGATAGTATATCACGAATGTGGACAGATTTTATATCACTAGTGTGAATATGTCTATGGAGATCCTCAATCCTCCGGAACATGGTTGTTGAAAAGGTGGTGTTTTTTTCCAAAAGGCAACTGGACTTGGTTTTTTGTTGTTTGTTTCTTGAAAATGTTTTGCTTCTCATTCAAGAAGCTTCTTCAGTTTCTGAAGAAACTGAACTAAAGAAGCTCTTTGAATGAGTCAGAGGAGCACACAGACAATGAGCAGAAAGCTCCAATATCACCCAATGGATTGGTGTCTGAGCAGACAGAGGAAATCAGATAAGTCAGTAGTTAGCAGAGTCAGTAGCTCTCACTCTCTGAAGTTGAGGGCAAAGAATTACTGCCCTCTCTCAACACAAGAGCTTGGCAAGTTGCGAAAAGAGTAGAGCAAAGATGGTCTCTGAATCTGTTGTGCAAAGAGTCCAGACCCACTAAATGAGCCACACTGGGGCTGCTTCTGTGGAAATAGGGCAACAAGCACAAGATTCCCATCTCCACTAGGGGCCCTGGTGGCATGGTGGTTAGAATTACAAGCTAACTCTGTCCACAATCTGGAGTTTGATTTTCACAGGGCTCAGAGTTGACTCTTCCATCTATGGTGTTGACATCAAAGAGCTTTGAAACTGCATATTTTTCATTTCAAACTGCATATGTCATTTATAATTCTCAAATGTTATATATTTAATTACATGAAATGCTTGCTATAAATAAGGCATGTAATGTGACATGAAATGCTTATTTCTATTTAGCAGTAATAGGAGCCAAAGAACCATGTATGATACAAAATTATATCCAAGAATTCAAAATTATATCCAAAATGATTACAAACTTACCTGCAAATGATTCCTTAAAAAAAGTAAAAATAGTGAAGATTGGCAGGAAATACTTATTCTTTTTAATAAAATGTTTTTTTTAAAACTGAAATGTGCATTGTTACATTTTTTTAAAGTCAGCCTCTATTAAATCTTGAGAAATAAGTATTTAATGTATTCATGGCATATAAGCTTCCAGAGCTTAGCATTATACAACATTTTTGATATTTTGATTATAGTCCCCTGATATAGTATTGGTTTTGCATGAAACACATACAAAGAATTGCATTCGATCAGATTATAGGATACAGGTTGTCACTTTCATCTGACAAATTCTTATGCATCTGCTTACTGGAAATCTTTACAGTGATGCAGTCAATATGAAGCTCATTTCAATCCAACCAGCTCAAAGCATAAAAATGGCCAGTCCATGGAGGAAAGATTAAAGTGTCAAAATGACTTTTGAAGGGCTACATAAGCTAAGAGATTACAAAGCAGACAAAATAAGCCCAGTTCAATGCAATATTTAAGTATTGGATTCATGTATTGTTCCTTCTGAATTAATTTCCAGCAGCAGATCTTCAGCCAAATAGTTAGACTATTTGAATTTAAGAAAGTTTTCTTTTCTTCCAACTTGCAGACTCATGCTTATTCATCTCCCTCTTTAAATGTACAGAATTGAAGCATATTGCATGTACACATATCCACATTCAGACACCCACTCCTACATATTACAATGTGAAATAAGGAGGCAAAGTTTTGGAATTCTTCATTTCTTTCTTCCTTGTCTATTTGCTTCTCCATGATGTTATTTTAATAACATTCTACCTTATTCATTCACTCTCTTGTTAAAATAGTTCTCCTCTTCCTAAATAAATTTAAATGAAAACACAATCTCCTTATACCGATTGGTTTAATTTAACTTGTCTAATTTTTTTTCTGTTTTCAGTTTGATATTTCCAGTTTGGCATGCCAGTTTTTCCTATTACATGCTACTGGAGATGCTAGTGTTATACACAAAGGAATCAGGACTATTTGCATAGAATCTGGTCAACTAATGGGCAGCACTAAATTGGTAATAGATAAGAGTCAAAAGAATTCAAGTGAAAGGCTGGACTTGGGTCCCTTGTGGCAAAGCAAGGACTCTAAATGGATAATACATCCCACCACTGGGCTCCAGGCAAGGAACCAGGAAACAGTGAGTTCTAGTCCTCCCTCAGCCACAAAGCCAGCTGGATGACCTTGTGACAATTATCTTCTCACATTCTAAAGGAGAAAATTAAAACATGGCCTTCTTCAATTCAAAAAGACATTTGTTTGGCAGGCTGAAGCAAAGAGACAGTCCTGGAATCAGCAAAATCTGGGGGCTGGACAGGGGACAGACTGTATCTGTCCTCAGGGTGGAAGGGATTGCCATTCTTGAATTGGCCTTTTTAGCCACACTAGATGTTCTTTTAGGGCCTCTTTTAGAGCACAATACCATTGTCTTTTGAAACTGAGGAATGCCAAGTCTGAAATCTGCAGGGACTTGTCCTGTCATCAGGAATCAACATTGATTACAAGATGTGCACACACATATACACACCTAACATTAAAAAGGAATGTTTTTCAACAGGTGAGGTACTGCTGCAGAAAAGGCAGAATTCCTAGGTCCCACCAGGGGGCACTCTTCAGTTAAGGGGACTCAGATATCCTTTCTGCCAGATTTGATTGGGGCAGGTAGAGGAAATCAAAGAAAGGCCATCCTTCAGATACATGCCTACATTCTCCCAGGGATTAACAACCTAAGTTCAGAGGGAGAGCCATCTTTTGATCTCTTGAATAGATAAAAAAGAATGTTTGGTTGAGGATCTTGTACAGAGCTGATATAAAATTCATAGGTGTTTCCTTGAAGCTAATCCAAGGGAACATTTTTCCCCAACTGTAATAGTTCTTTCAGAGACCTTTTTCACGACCACAAAGTTACTTGCTTAACAGCATGAGATGCAGGGCTTTTTAGAAACAGACCTCCCATTGCTTAAGTACAAAGAATCAGTCCTGTGTCAATACAAAACGCAATAACCATTTGACTTCTAGAAAGAGCACAGTTCTAGATGTTTTTTCTACCCCAAAGTGAGATGAATTGCCAGAAACCCTTGTAGTATTTTTTTAAATGTGCTTAGTATTATATATATATATTTGTTTTTTTTAGGCTTTCGCGGGTACTTACACGTGTGCTGTTTAGCTTCCTTTGGGTATTATCCCACGTCATTGTAGTTCTGTTAAAGTTGTAGCAACGT
>BLBF01000045.1:14428842-14453081 GCA_015471245.1 Laticauda colubrina
TCTCTCTCTCTCTCTCTCTCTCTCTCTCTCTCTCTCTCTCTCTCTTTCTTCCATTGGCCTGCTGCTCTGTTTTTCTGGGAGATGGTGCTTTCTTCAAAGCAAAGGTAAAAGATAAAAGTGTAGTTATAGATATGGGTTCTTCTCATATTGTGTATTAAAAGTCAGTAAATCAAACAAAGGAGAATCAGTTTGGTGCAAAGATTAAAGACATAGCATCAGAAACCTGAAATTCTAACCCTGGTTTAGACCAGGAATATAAGCCAATAACTCTCAGCTACAGAGAGAATGCAATCCAATCTGGGTCGGTCACCGGGATCAGCAGCTGAGTCTTCCCAGCTTTCAGACTCATGCTGGAGACCATCCACAGGGAACTTCTCTCTCACCAGAATGTGCGACCCAGATTGGATCCTGCAACATTATCCTGGACCATGTATATTTGCCTTCATTCATGAGAGAATGCAACATCAAACCACTTCCAGAAAATATTGCTAGCAAAACTATATGGATTTGTTCACATAGTATCCAGGACTGAGTTCCTTTGACTCAGAAGAATATGTGTACATATGTACACATACACGTACACAGTGAGAAGTGGCTGCTTACATTTTACCATTCTACCATCAACATCATTTTGGCATATTGTGTAACGGTGTGGTATGCCAGATGCTCTGTAGTTGATAAGAAGGTGCTCCAGAGAGTTATAAACATAGCACAAAAAATCATTGGTTGCTCTTTTTCTTCTTTGGAAAACATTGCAAAGACCAGACTCCCCTCTAGAGCACTAAAGATCTCCACAGACTGTTCTCATCCTGGTCATTCATATTTTGAACTGTTACTATCAGGGAGACGTTATAGATGTCTTAAAATGAGGACTAATAGACTGAGAAACAGTTTCTTCTCCAAGGCAATAATTGTCTTGAATCAAAACAGCACATTTGTGATCTAGTCCTATATATATAGTGACATTTTTAAACTATTTAACTTGCTAAATGTTTTAGATAGGTTTTTGACTGGGTTTTTGTTCTGTATGTAAAGTGGATGACTCCAAATCTACCATTCTGATTGGTTAAGGAAAAGACAAGTGGATTGGTTCACTAGGAACCAATCCAAAGAGATACCAAAAAGGCGGCAAATCTAAATAGCTGCCATTGGCTGCAAGCAGGCAAGCCAGCCTGTATAAAAGGGCTGGCCCCGGCTTTAGCCGGCGTTCCGTTACTAACTGTTAACAATAAAAGTATTTGTTGTTGGAACCCGGTCTACCTCGTGTGTTTTCCAAACAAAACAGTTTTTAATTGTTATTATTTAAATTATTTTAATTTTTAAACAGATGTGGTGTGATTGTGATGTGGTGTTTGGGGCACTGTGCTGGGGTGGCATTCAAATTTCATTGTGTTCATGGAATGCAATAACAATAAAGGTAAATTGAAACAAAGGGGAAAATCAAGAAGCAGTTTAAGAAGACTGCACAATGAAATGTTTTTCTCATGTTCCTCAAAACTGCAAGAATCTGAAACATATGAGTTCATAGTTCAAAGAGTATATCAGAGGGTTCAAGAAACAATATTTAAAATTACTTGTCACAGAAATCCAAATGCTATTTACCATACTGGATGATTTTCAAACAGAGAGTTTTACACTAAAGATCTCATCTTGATTCAAGATCAAGGTGACATGGGAACCACAGAAATATGAGTAGATTTTTATTCTTTTATCCAGAGAATAGGGCCATTCTCTGAAACCAGAGCTTTTGAATCCTCCACGGTTTTAATACTAAGCTTGCAATTGCCACTAGTCTCATAGGATCAGAGGTTGCCATTGAGAATCATGATCAGTCTGAGCTGAAGTATGTTTTAATGCTTCTTCAGTCCCTTAGCTAGGGCATGTTCAATGGGTTCCGTGGCTTCCATGCCCTCTCTAGTACTGAGGAAGTAACCCTAACAAAGTAACTTCAGCAAATAAGAAATTGCTTTCAGTTAGTACTACTTGTATCTCATCTTAACCCTCCCCAGTAGTACATTAGAAAACAAACAAGATCAACCAGTTAGCCAAAATTAACAATTGTTATAAATCAGGCATATTAGGGCCTCATAACTTTTTTTCAAATAAAGAAACTCGAGCTTTAATGTGGTTTTAGAAGGAAATTCCTTATAGTTCATCATAAAGTGGTATGAATGAGGCATATACTAATCAGAACAGCATAATCAAAGTCTTGGAATCTCAGTAGAGTGGACTCCACAGACAATAATTAAATGAGACATACTTTATTGATTGCCATGCATAGCTCACATTTCCAATTCAACAGGAAAAGAGTCTCTTTTTATTTCATTGGCAAACATTTTCTTCTTCCACACAGTTTGATTAACATTTACAGTAAGAGCAAAATATTGATCACTTGATCAGCAGAAGTTCCTACATAAAAGAGTATATGGATACCTACCATTTAAAGGCTCATAAAGCATATACAGATGACAAAATTGGACCATACAGGTCTAATTAACATAGATCAGTAGGTATGACTCTAAATCAGAAATGTTATTTAAAAAAAAGATTTACTATCCAAAGAAAAAAGTCACTGATGGGAAATTTATAATTATAACATTAATAAAGGAGAATATTTGTAGTTCAGGGTTGAAATGGGGGATCGTTGGTGCTCTCTGAGGTTGGCTGTTTTCTTGCAGATATTTCATTACTCAACCTAGGTAACATCATCAGTGAACTGATGGCCTGATTATCAGCATAAGTGCCTAGGTTGGGTAATTAAACCTCTGCAACCAAGCTCAGAGAGCACCAAGGACCCCTCAATTTTAGTTGTCCTCTTGCCACCACACTATTTCTTTCACTTGTCACATTATTAACAATTATTAACCAGTCCATTATCCTCTACTTAGAGACAAACAACCTACTCTCTAATAAACAATTTGGTTTCAGAAAAAAACTATCCTGCAATCTGCAACTCTTACACTGCAAAAACATATGGACGACATAATTCAATCAGCGCAAAGCAATAGACGCAATCTACATAGACTTCTGTAAAGCCTTTGATTCAGTGGTACACAACAAACTACTCCTAAAACTAAAATTTTATGGTATCTCTGGACACCTGCATAACTGGATAGAAGCATTCCTATCAAACAGACAACAAATGGTCAAAATTGAGAGTGTCCTATCAAATTCTGTACCTGTCAATAGTGGTGTCCCCCAAGGCAATGTTCTAGGACCAACTATCTTCATACTCTACATAAATGACCTCTGTGATCATATTAAGAGCAACTGTATCCTCTTTTCTGATGATGTAAGACAATACTGCTACCCTTCAAAAAGACCTTGACTATATGTCAGAATGGTCAAACAAATGGCAACTTCAAATCTCAACAAACAGATGCTTTGTCTTACATATTGGTAAAAAAAAATCAGAAAATAAAATACAGGCTAAATAGTCAAGACCTTGTTGATGATCCAAATTCTATCAAGGACCTTGGAGTACTCATATCTAATAATCTAAGTGCTAGAGCCCTATGTAACTACATAGCCAAAAAGGCTTTAAGAGTTGTTAACCTAATCTTACATAGCTTTTTCTTTGGTAATATTATACTATTAACCAGAGCATACAAAACATTTGTCAGCTCATCAGTCTGGAACCCATCTTATGTATCTGATTTTAACACAGTTGAGAAAGTCCAGAAATATTTCACAAGAACAGTTCTCCACTCCTCTACTTATCGTAGAATTACTTTATGCCAACAGACTTGAAATTCTAGACCTAGAAAAACTAAAACTATGCCGCCTTCAGTCCGATCAAAGTATGGGATATAAAATCATACATTGCAATGTCCTACCTGTCAATGAATCCTTCAGCTTCAACCATAACAATACAAGAGCAAACAATAGATAACAACTCAAGATACAAACTCTTAATCTCACCAAACTTGACTGCAGGAAATACAACTTCAGCAACAGAGTCTGGAATATTCCACTTGACTCTGTGGTTTCTTCCCCAAACCCCAAAAACTTTAACCTTAGACTGTGTTGAGGTAATTCCCCAATAGGAGAATGAGCACATACAGGGAGACATATAGAGAGTAGTGTTGGAATTATACACACAGAGCACACAGATCCACTGTACAGTAAATGTAGGTTTTTACTTCCAGAAAGGTTTAAGCAAAGTCCAAAATAAGCAGTCCAAAGTCATTCACAAATAAATCAGTCAGTTTTCAATCCAGGAATAATCCAAATATCAAAGTCCAGTGTCAAAAAACAGTTCAGTGTCAGACTTACATTAAATCCAGTAATATCAGTCAATTAGGAAAAATGGAGCAACAGCAATACTTTCCAACAGAAGGAAACAAAGATACACTCACACTCTCTTCTGAGACTCAAACTAAAACAACCCAGGTTTCTGGCTCCATCTTATGGCCGTTTGAGAAACCACACCCAATTGCATTTTTTGCAATCCCTTAAAGACATAGTACTAAAATGTTTATCCTGGTTTATATATTTCTAACCCAAATACCTGTTAGGAGACTCATATTCCTAACAGACTGTCTACTACTGACCTCACCCCTTTTGTAAGAGGTCTGTAGGGGGCGTGCATAAGCTCACCAACATGCCTACCGTCCCTGTCCTATTGTTTCTTTTATTTTTCTTATATGTATCCATGTATTCATAACTATGTTTTTACTTATACCTATTACCTTGTATGCAATTGACAAACCAAATAAAATAGAAAATATAATAAATTGAAGCCAAACAAAATAGGTTGCTCTGAGTACATTTTATCAGATTAGGTTGAAGTAACCCATATATGAAGCACATCCAGGGCCACGAGTTCTATCTTCACTGTAAGGGTACATTAACAGAATCTTACAAGTCTGAAAGAACTCTTTCTTCTTTTGCTTTTTACTGCCCCAAATATAAAAGAGAGTCCTTTATAATACACTTTCACCAATTGTCCTCTCTCAGATTTTGTTGATTTTAGACAATGTCTAGATTGCAGCTCATCCTCCTGTCTCTCAAGGTCATTCCCATTGTAAGCCTAGAGTTGGGAAAGAAAAATTGCTTGACTATTTAAATAAAACTTGGCTACTAGTTCCTGTTACTGTTTAAATTGTTAAAAAAAAGTAAGTTGGTGGGAGAAAGGAAGAGAGGAAGAGAGGGAGGGGGAGGGAGGGAGAGAGAGATTGTAGTTCTATCTTGTACAGTCAGATCTCATAAAACACTAACCCTTTCTAAGTTTCCCAATTTAACAGACTGCTCAGGAATATAAATATATTCCACAGTTTCAAAGGATGCAATCTCATATGAAGTCCTTTTAAATGAAAGCAACTATGTAGAAAGTAGAGATTCTTTTCCAAATAAGCTACAAATACTTACAAAAATAAAAAGAAGTGCAAAAGACAGGTTTGAGCTAAAGAAATAAACCTGTAAAGAGTATCTAAAAGGAAATAGCAGTGATTCATCAAGTAGAAAAGATCTGGTTTGTTGGCTCAATAGATCAAAGGAGAAGGACAAAAATGTCAAAAAATGAGTACAAGAAACACACAAATATGGACACAAATAGAGTCCCTAATCTTTCCTTTAACTGGGAACATTTACACACAAGTATGCTTTGTGCAGTTTGGAAACTGCATTGAGAAAAATGTGGAATTTTATGATAAAAACAAAGCAAATACAGTAGATGAATGAATAGTATGAAGAAACTAAATGTTTCTTCATGCTGTGAAACTCAGAGTCTACAATTGGAGAAACTTATGTATGTCACGTCCATTTACTCGTAGATTATATTGCAAAATGAATGGCATTAAACATTCAGTGACACAATTCTTTTTCTATGTCTGCTTAAATTTTTTAGCAGTGCTGATGTCCAAATAATTTGTAGACATTTTCCAGCTTAGCAGAATGTTCTTTCAGCACATGCATTAAGCAAGATAATAAGTGAGAAATAGGTTTTTATTTTATTTTTTAATTTATTTTACAGGTAGGTTTTCTCTTTTATATTTAGTCTGTTTTATCATTATTCTGTTATTAGTTCTTGGTTTGTCCTATTCCCTGATCCAAGCCAAACACACTTCTGGGCCAACCAACACATACTCAAAAACTTTCTTATCTCAAAGTATCTATATTTGCTTTATTCGATGAGAAAATAAGTTTATAACAAAGATGGCTGACTTTGCCTTATCTTATTTATCATAAAAATAACAAGGGAGCAGTGGAAAAAGGACTTCTGGATAGGAAGATAAGAACTATGTATATTGCATTGTGTTTTCTCCAGAATAATAATCATTGATTGGATAGTATTCAAACCATATTATGAAAAATTATTGAACTTTCTAGTTTCTCAATAGGAGCACTATGGTTATGGTTCAGGGAGAGTCCTACTGCTGAAAACATTTTGAAAATTATCCATTTTGGAAAAATAGTCCACTGCAAATGTATTGGAAATGTTCAAAATCCACACATCCATCAACTCTAACTGTAGATGATAGTTGGTTTTCTTTTTCCTGCTGGAGAAAGCATTATCTGGGCTGGTATCATCATCATCATCACCACCATCATCATCATCATCATCATTATTATTATTATTAACTTTTATTCATTAAACATGAAACTCATTCAACTGAACATTTAAAAGTATATCACAAATATTTTTGACTGGTACTGGTGGTTTATATGGATTGCTGCCAGCACCCTAGTATCTTCTTAAAATGTATGTTGTTCCAAGTATATTACTACCACTGCTGTTGCTATTATTATTATTGTTGTTGGTGGTGGTGGTGGTCATTGCACAGTCAGCCAGATGTTCAGACTGGGTTTGGCATTTTTGTCTACCTATTAAGTCCTTACCAAGGACCTGGGATAGGTGGTTATTATTATTATTATTATTATTATTATTATTATTATTGTTGTTGTTGTTGTTGTTGTTGTTGTTGTTGTTGTTGTTGTTGTTGTTTCCTTTTGGCAAATTATTGCTGTCTGGTTGGACTGAGGAATAACAGGATTTTTTTTAAAGAAAAAAACTCTATTAATTCCTTATCTCCATTAACCACTCTATGTATAAGGAAAAGACTGATTTTATACATTTTTGTCAAAAGTAGTTGGAACACTATTGTCAAAACAAAATGTAGCCTTCAGTGTCTATTTATGTAAATGAGACCAACATATACAGATTGTTTTAAAAGGGACAGACAAGCTATATCTCTCAGCTGTCTGTTCTAACTTTTTGTTAGATTTTGTTGTTTCTTCTGATCTGGTGTGTAAGTCTAAGTTCCTTAAGGACCAGATAGTCTTCCAATTTATTAGCTGAAGTATCTTACATCTTTCAATGCTACAGGGGAAAAAATACCCATATTGACAGATCTTGAGATTTTATTGAAGTTATATTAGTGTTATCTATCAGGGATATGCTAGAAAATCTATAACTTTGACCTAAATGGGGCCCCTGTGAGCAATTCGGTTTATGAAGTGCAACCTTCCAAAACTAGCTCTTTGCTGCTTGGTTCATTTTTCAAGCAATGTGATGTTTAATGATTTTGTCAAAATAAAAACTAATACGCAGTTTCATGTCCATCATCAAATTATGCCTTTCAATTGATGGCCCGGCCTATGGAAAAAGACACACGCTTGAAGGGGTGTAAATGGAAAATAGCCCGGGTCCCTTCTATTTCATTTCCTATTTTGACATTTCTTTACTAGCCATTTATTTTGGTTACAATTACACTGGGAGTTTGTCAAGATAAGGTAATGACAGTGTTTCATTAGGACGAGCATGTAGATATTTGTCTGTGACACCGTGTTGTACCGATGCAGCACTCCAAACATTCGTGGGGATAGAAGTAAGGCAGGTTAGACGGTCCTGATGACCTTGTTTAGAGCAATCTCAAATTCCATTTGCTAGACAGCTAAATAGAGTCCCTACTTGATTCATTTCCCCTCCAGATTCATCTGAAATTGTACAATTATAGAGGAGATTAGTTATTCGTTAATACATTGGGTTTTTCTCTCCCTGCTTTTTTTTTTAGCTTTTTTTATAGTTCAAGGGAGAACTAATCAGTTTACATGGATCTCATCTAAGTTTTTTGTGCTTGAAATAATAAGCCTGTTCTAGCTGATTGCTGAATGCTTATGATTTTCATAGATAGATAGATAGATAGATAGATAGATAGATAGATAGATAGATAGTGTTTTCTCTTTCGGGGCCAGCCCTACCATAAGAATGAACGGATTCTACAACAGCAACAGATGGTTTGGGGGGCATTATAACCAGCAGCGGGATTCATTTTTTTTTAATACTGGTTCTATGGACATGGCTTTATGGGTGTGGCATTGCTTGGTGGGCATGGCAGGGGAAGGATACTGCAAAATCCCCATTCCACTAACCTGCTTTTCAGCTCCATTCTCCTGTGCAGGGCAACAAAAGAAGACCCAGCCAATCAGCTGGACTCAGGAGGCAGGGAATAGATGGGGGCAGGGCCAGTCAGTGGTGGGATTGGTCGGATCTCCAAACTACTCAAAATTTCCACTACCGGTCCTCCAGAACTGGTCAGAACCTGTTGAATACCACTTCTGATTATAACATTTGGATGCATAAATTTTGAGCTATGTAGTATTTTATGCCTGTACTATGAAATCACCATAATCATCTATCATCATTTTCCTCCTCCTGCCCCTCAATCTCCTTCTCCTGGAAAGAATTATGGAATTTTGTCCTGTTGCACCAATAATACAAGTTTATGGGAAATGTTCAAATCCACACTCACTGAGCTCAAACTGTTGTTAATGGTTGGTTTTCTTTTTCCTGCTGCAGAAACAGCAACTGGGTCTTCTTACTGTGCTTACGGGCATTTGCTTTAGGCATTTTTAATTAAGGACAAACAAATCTACAGATGTCTCTACTTGGAAATATAAGGTCAATTTTCTTAACCATTATTAAAGCCCATGTCACACTGCATCAACGGATGGAAAGAGGATGTAAAACGAGAAACACTTGCCATCCATTGGTTAACATGATGCATCTGTTCTGTACTCACTGCCTCCGTTTTTCATCCTCTCTATCCGTCCAGCATCCGTATATTGACTTTTCATCCACTCAAAAAGTTTTGAGCTGCTCAAAACTTTTGAGTGGAAAATGTATCCAATGCATCTGTTCTGCATCCGCTAGGCATACGGGGGACATCCGTTCTGCATCCGTTGTCATCCGTTATGCCTCCGCTATATCCGCTAGGCATCCGCTGCGCATCCACACAACTCAAATCCGCACAACTCAAATCCGCTCCAGCGGTAAACAGATGCAGGGAGGAAGCGGAACGGACGCGGAATGGACACGCAGCGTTAGTAGCACGGACGGAGAAAGGATGAAAGTGGATGCAGCTCGCAAACAAAGCATAAAAATGGAAAAAACATTCGCAGAGGGGACCTATCTGCTCTCATCCGCTTCCATCCACTAGGCTTCCATTCTGCATCCGCTTTCCATCCACCCTGCGTCCTCCTCCCGTCCATTCCTTTCCGTGTTATCCGCTCTGGTTATGCAAATTTTTGCCCCTTTTGAGAGCGGATAACAATGGATGGAACATTTTTCTCGTCCGCTGTGTCCTTTTTACAAACGTTTTGCATCCATCGGCCAGTGTGACAGGGCCTTAAGGGCCATGCTTCACTTTGTATTTGGAAAAACATTTAGAGTGTGTCTGCTAGCTACACAGTGTCATCTATGAAATAAAAAGGAAATCTAACCATTTGGCATCATCATTTCATCAATATTTCCTTTTACTTCAAAACTCTTATTTAATACTGACATGAAACTGGGTATAAGTTCAAGCATTATTATCATTTTAAAAAATTAATATGTTGATACTGGAGAGTTTGTCAACTAAGTGATGCTATCAAAATTCTAGTCCAGTACAAGGGCCTGAATCAGGAATAACAAATTTCAGCTCAATTGAAATCTAACTCTTTCTTTGGACAGGATGTAACATTACCAAACAGAACTGATACACAGTTTCTTCAAATATTGGCTCCTGCAGACAACCACGGCTAATAAGAGTTTTTGCACAATTCCATCTAATGCACCAACTGTGCCTGTTCCACTTTTTAGAGGATCTACTCATGATCATTCATGTCCTGGTCACCTCCTGCTTAGATAATTGCAATGTACTCTAAATGGCTCTGGCTTGGGAAGCTATCCAGAACATTGGTGTCATTGGATCAAAATACAATAGCATGAATAGTTATGGACATACCTGTTTACATACATATAACATAGCTACTTTGCACATTGCTTTGCTTTGTTACTTCCTGGTTCAGTTCATGGTGCTGATGATCACCTATGGTACCCTTTAGGACATGGGCTGGGATATTTGCAGGAGTGTTTGTCCCAAATTGTTTCTGCTTCATGCACAAGATCCAGCAGTATAAGAATGCAGGGATTCCCTACTATAAAACAACCACAGCTAATGGGTCCCTCCTAAAAACCTTTGCTCCTCTGGCTCCAAGGAGTGTCAGCATGAGACCCTCAAAATGCCATATACAGCTTGGTATAGCCTTTGACTTGACAGAAGATGCACACTCCTGAGATTTTAATGGCCATCATAATGTCTACATTTTGGCCTTCTGAGACCACTCAAGGGAGTCCATAAAAGCCATCATGTGGAGTCAACCAAATGATAGAATCTAGTCCCATGAATAAGGAATTCAGAAATGTTCCTTAGCATAATGAACTTAACTTATTCATCTTTTAATATAGGTCTGTATGGATCTTTGACCTGAAGCAGCGCTTCCCACAAAAAGCAACAGTTTTTCCCCCTTGCCTACAGAGATTGCTGTTAGAATAGAGTAGAATAGAATAGAATGGAATGGACCCCTGCAGATTGATTACACAATATGGCTATGGCAAAAACACACACACACTTCCATATGTCTAAAGTCCTATTTCATAAAGCTTCCTACATTTGAATGTAGGAAGGTTAAATGGACACAGAGAATTACATCACAAATTGGTCCCCAAATGTATGCATGTTCATGTCTTCTCCTTTTGCTGAACATGGAAAGGAGTCATTTCAATGTGTGGTAAATAAAGATATCCTATGCATTTACATGACAAGAAGAATTCTACCATTTTCTTGCATGACATTTGGGAGGTGGAGGCAAATGAGACTAATCATCTTTCCTCATTGATATATATCACATTTTAATCACTGAAAATACACCTGATATTTTCAGAGCTAACTCTCAAAGAATCTTTGGTTATCTCTGCAGAGTCCTAATTTTATTATAATGTAATGATTCTGGACAAACATGCATTCATTAAAAAAAACAGGTATTTTGTTCTGAACCATTAACAATGAAGATAGACAACTCTAAAATGTAAAGATCTAACCTGCTATAAGGCTGACTTCAATATTTCCTTAATTGAGCAAGACATTAAGATAATTTTGATGGTAACTAAAGTATGATATGTTTATGTTTTAGGAGTTTATGTTTCAGTTTGTATAATTCAAGGTAGGAGTAGATAATTGTTGTGGTTTGCTGGCAGCCTGTGCAGATGGCAGCAGAATTGGACAGTGTGGAAGAACAGGAACCAGTCCAGAAGTTTGGGAGGACTCAGATGAGGGTCCTGCATTGATACAGAAATGGGGCCAGGACCATTTGGGAGTTATGCACTGATTCCAGAGCCTCTGGAGCCTGGCAGCAGTGAGGCAGAGGAACAAGGGAAGCCTGTTCCCAGTGCACATGTGTGCAGAGCTGCCAGAAGGCAAGAACAACTAAGACAAAATAGGCGACTTGGGAGTAAGGCTTGGAGGTAATTGTCCCTCTCATAAGGTATAAAGGAAGTGCAAAGGTAGGAAAACCTTTGCAGAAAGCAAAGTCGTTCACTCTGATAGGTTTGGACTCTGAAAGCTCTGTGGTGAATTTGTTCTCTGTTTGGTTTTGAAAAGACTAGTCATTAGCAGTACTTCAAGTTAGATAAGGTGTGTTCTTATCAGATGTCTTATGAAGAACTTTGGCAGATGTCCCTGGGACTAATTATAACTGGTTAAGACTCATTCTGGGCTGTGAATAACAATAATTCACAGCCATTGAACTAAAATAAAAGATTTTTGGATTTTATATGTGTTTGTTGGTGTCTCAGGAAGCCTTGGTCAGTACAATAATGTTATTTTCTGTTTTCTCTAATAAGCCACTAAGGGCTGAGAGAATGGGACTAGCCCAAAGTCACCCAGTTGGCTTCCATGTCTAAGAGAGGACCAGAACTCATGATCTCCCAGCAACTTTACCACTCTACCAAACTTGCTCTCATATATGTAAGTTCCATTGTACAATGTTTAAGATGCTAGTCAGGGACTAGAGAAACTAGTCTGTGTCTTCTCTTAGACATGGATCAAATACTCCAAGTTCTAGATTAAGAAGTCAAAAAACTTTGATTGAGCTTTTCACATTGAATCACTGTGGTGGATTAAGATTCATCACCTTCAGCAAAGACATCTTTATCCTGAAGTGGATTAATTTTAGGCTCATGATTGCATGAATATATTATCCCAGTCTAACAAAGTCCAAGGATGACTTCCCAGGAGATTACTTAGAAAAAAACGTTCTAAGCAGTCACATCTGCTGAGGAAATTGACTTAATAGTTGGAACATGACATAAGTATACTCTGGCTTCTACCCCATCCTTATACTTGAATAACATCACTGTTATTCAACTATAGGGAGCACTGGCACCATTTTGCCATAGAGGAATCATGAATAGCTGAAAGGATTTCAACATATTCTGTGGAGGACAAGCGCATTCTCTCAATCACTGATGCAGAAATCCCACTGGTGTCTAGTTCACTTATCCCTGATAATAACCAAAGGCTCACTTGGCATTCTAATGCCCTATTTTTCAGCTTAGTTTGAATCTGTCATGTGCATGTTACCTTGAAATGAATAGCGGGATATGAAACTTGACTTTCCTACCTAGAATATAAAATATAAGACAATTGCAAACATACCAATCAAGAGGTCATTGCTGCCTGCTCCATTTTTACTGTTAATTCCACACTGTTCTCATTGTATTGTTTATCTTTCATGGCATCCAAATTTAGAGCAATGGGGAATTGTTTTGTTTTATTTTCTAAAACAATACTGGATTTTGCACAAATAAAGCAGTGGAGGAATATAAAGAATAATTGGGGGGGGGGGGAGAGTTTTGAATAGCACTTTCATTGAACAGAGATCAGAAGATTCTAGTTCCATCAGTGAGAAAAGCAATGGTCCCAAAATTATTTTTTGAATAGCAATGAACCATATAAAATTATATAATATAAATATAATTTATGTAAATGTAATATAAATTATAAATGTAATGAGTACATAAAAATGTAAATGTGGAGCTGATCCTAGGAGGAGAGAAAGAATGAGCAAACTCTGAAGAAGGAACATAAAAGAATACCACTCATTCTCCCAGCTCTGTTTATAAACTGGTCAGTTGGATGCGTGCTTCCTAAATTGCTTTCTCTGACTGTTAATTATAAGTTCTTCCCCCTCTTGTCTGATATTTTTCTGAGCAGCATCTCTTCCCCTTGCTCCTCAAGGTCATTTCCACCTACCATTATATATATTTTTTCTGTCAATGAAAAAGACCAGAATGTCTCTAGTATGGCAATAAAAATCTGTGTCATAGAAACAGTGGTTAGAAACTATTCAGTCTGAACACAGGTATGTTTATCTTTAACTGTGAGTAAACTTTTTGCTGGGTTATTGTAGATGAAATAGCCTTGAAGGACAGGAGGGGCTTCAATCAACAGAAGAAATATTCTATCTCAGTACTGAACTGAGGGATCCTTGGTGCTCTCTGAGCTTGGTTGTTTGCTTGCAGACATTTTGTTACCCAACTAGGTAACATCATCAGTGCTAGAAGGAAGAGGGGGTTTGGTTTCTTTTTATAGCCTTGCAGCTTGTCCTATCAATATAGCTGGAAGTGTTCTTGGTGGTTCCTTGATTAAGTTATTATTTACTGTTGGTTTGTTAGCTGCTCCTTCATTAAGGTATTGTTTACTTCTTGATTGTTGGCCTAGTATCAATCTTAATATTTATCTCTGCTTATCTATGTTTTGGTTGCTAGTAAATAAATGTTTTGGTCTTTTTTTTCTTTTTTGGTTTTTTGATTGTCTCTTTTGAATGGTATATAGATGTTGTTTATCTCTATGTGCCTGTTGAGAGCTGTATAGTATTAAAGCAAAATAGGATATAAGAAGCCTGAGCCTGGAGCAAGAAAGTAATGTGAGTAAACATCTTAAACCAGGCATCCCTAGTTTACACAAAGATAAAGGGAGGAAGGGGGAAGCATATTAACCAAAAGAATAACCAAATTCTTTTACTATAATTTTGTAATTAGTATTGACCTACCTGCATTGGTTTCTTAGTCAGGTCTCCTTGAACACATTTTAATGCTGTTTCCTACTTTTGAGTTTATGATGACAAATTCCTTATAAATAAAGAACAATCCTTGTACCAATGTTTTACTAATGTAGACAGATTTTATATTGCCACAAAGATAAACTGGGCAAAATGATAAATTTCTAACACAGATATATCTGCAGCCAACTTCATGCCATTTCTTTTCCTTTATGTAGTGATCTCTCTGAATTCTTTCACTTGCAAAATTCATCTGCCTTTTTATTAACATATTTCTCAGATGTCACAGCTGGAATTTTTAAAAAAAAATCCACATCATTCAGATAACAGCTTTGATCAAATCTGCCATCTGGCCTAGACCAGACATGATTCTTATGCTGAAAGTTGTTTTGTTCCACCAACAAGCCTCTTCTTGTTCCCATGCCATTTTTTTTTTTTGGAGGGGGGGCATTCAATACAAAGCCAGGTGGTAAAGGTGTAAATATGATTGCAATATTTTTTACAGTACCTTTTAAAAGGCATTCTTTGAATAAATTATTTGATTTCCCCATCACTTCATTGGACTTCACAATGCATACAACAGTTTGCAAATGAACCAACGGACGAATAGGAAGAGTTACAAAGGCTTGTTGGCAGCCTTTGCAGAATGTCTCAAATCATGCAGGATGGCTGCTGCTAAGACATACAATTTATTAAGCACTTATGTGTCACTCATTCATGGGCTTGCTCTGTAATCATTTCTGCCAGTGTGTATGAGAATAATTAAATACCATTCACAAATAATTATGCAGCTCTACAGAAACTAAGGTGTTATTTGACAGATTGTCATACACTGTAGTAAACATCTTGGGAAGAAAAGCAAGATGATATGACATGAGCCTTAAACAAGAATAGGCTTCACCATCAGAAAAAAAGAGCTTTTAAAGATGATGTAAAGAATTATTCCATTTCGCTATTGAAAATGTTTGAAAAAATATAACTCTGTATGAGTTTTGAATCCCCTTAATTATATACCTGTTGGATTCCCAGCCTCATGACTAAGAGTAGAGAAGGTGGTATCATCAATGTAAACCAAGCAATTTAGAGAAGTAAGAGGTTGTGTTTCAGCTAAAGGTAAGAAAAGAGCTGTAATTCAAAACCAGGAATGGGTCAATTAAAGAAAAATTCCATAACATCCTAAAGTAGAATAAGCTATTTTAAAACATTAAATACAGATAGATAGTCCATGTTGAGTATAGAAATTAGAATACTCCAAATACCTAATCTGATTGGCTGAGCAGGGCGCAATAGGATTGGATAATAAAGTACCATTACAATTTGGCCTGCCTGACGGCGGGACAGCTTAAAAAACTGTCATTGGCCTCAAGCCACAAGCAGCTGCTATAAAAAGGGCTACCGCAACTTTGGCAAATGTTCTGTTACAAGTCACTGAGTTGTTATAATAAAGAGCTGTTTGTTGGAAGACCGGTCTCGCATACCTTTCTTCTCAGAAGAGAACACTGGCAACGAAGGTGGGATCGTCGTAGAAGAGCGAGACCGAAGCACGTGGCAACAAGAACCGAGCAACCAAAATGGCTGGTAACAATGCACCGCCTACACCGTTCAACTCAGCCGAAGAAGATTGGGAGTCATACACTGACTGCTTCTTAATGTTCCTAGAAAGCAAGGAGCTACAAGAAATAACTGACCAGAGGAAGAGAGCCATATTTCTCAGGCCCTGCAGTCTTCAAAATGGCCAAGGCGTTAGCCAAACCATGGGACGTAAAACAAATGGCATGGCCAGAATTAAACCGAATGCTATGAGCCCATTACGCACCTGTGGTCTCCAATCTTATTAAAAGGCATGAATTCTATAAGCGAGATTGACGAGAAGACGAGAGCATCGGAGATTTTGTAGCAGCTCTAAGAGATATCAGAGGAGCCTGCGAGTTTCTCAACATGGATGAAGCCATGAGAGACCGCGTGGTCCTTGGGTTGAAGGACGCTACACTCCAAAGCAAGTTACTAAACAGACCAAATACCTCAGTGGCTGAGGCCATCGCAAAAGCCACCGCCACTGAAGCAGCCAAGAAATCCACAGCCACCATGCACCAAATGAACTCAACAAATCCAGAACCACAGAACCAAACTCGAGAAAAGAAGGTGGAAGGAACACAAAAACAACCCACCATGACTGCCCACCATGAAGACCTCGACTCCCCGAGCGACACCGATGATGACAATGAAGACATACATAGGCTTCAGTCGGAAAGAAAATGGAGGGAAAAAAGAGGAAGGAAGCAAGAATTCCAGTGTGCTGGATGCGGAGGGGACCACCCATGCTCTGAATGCAGATTCCTAGATGCCATTTGCAGATTTTGTGAGAAACGGGGGCACATTGCAAGGGTATGCTGAAACAAAAAGAGCTATAGTCCAAAAAGACGCAGCAGCACTCCCCCCTGAAACAGAGATAGGCAAGCCGGAAGCCGATGGAGCCAAGAGAACAGAAGCCAGTGAATGAACAACAGAGAAGAAACACACCAAACAATAATCATAGGAAATGCCAGGGCAGCAAACGCAAAAAAGGTCCGAATAAACATAAAAATCAAAGGAAAGCCCTGTGAAATGGAAGTAGACTCTGGATCATACCCATCAATGGTATCATGGAACATCATCAAAAATCTGATACCAGACATCAAGCAAAGAGAACTGGAACAGCAAAGCCTAATACTCAAAGATTACTAGGGAAAACGAATCCCGGTAGTGGGTCTTGGACATTTCCTAACAGAATTCAAAAACCACACTGAAGTACTTCCTCTGACAATTGTCGACCATGATCGCCCTAGCCTGCTGGGAATCGAATGGTTCACGCCCCTGGGAATCAGAGTGACAGGAATCAACGGCGTCGCCGAGACCGATTGGGAGGAGAGCCTGCTGCAAGAGTTCCGGGACATATTCGATGGGACCCTAGGCAAGTATAAGGGCCCCCCTATAACATTCAGCCTAGACCCTAAGATAGCTCCCATCAGGCTCAAAGCCAGACGCGTTCCCTTTGCCTTAAAGCCAAAAATAGATGAGCAGCTTAACAAACTCATCGCACAAGGGGTGTTAGAGCCAATCAACCATGGCAGGTGGGAAACTCCCATCATGACTCCTGTCAAACCAGATGGGTCAGTACGCATCTGTGGTGACTATAAGGCCACCCTCAACCATGCACTCCAGCAAAGCACGTATCCTGTTCCAGTAGTTCAACATCTGTTGCATTCATTAGGGGGAGGAAAATTTTTTGTGAAACTTGATCTCGCGCAAGCATATCAACAGCTGCCAGTTGACCCCGAAACTGCAGAAGCACAGACTATAGTCACGCACAGAGAGGCATTCAAATGCAACAGACTTCAATTTGGCGTTAGCATTGCCCCAGGTGTTTTTCAAAGCCTAATGGAGTGCCTTCTAAATGGACTAAAAGGGGTCATTCCCTATTTTGATGACGTATTAGTATCAGCAAAAAAACAAACACCAATTAGAAGATAGACTGAGAGAAGTCTTGCAACGATTCAGGGAAGCAGGGCTTAAAATCAAAAGAGAAAAATGTCAACTAGTCACCAATCAAGTCAAATTCTTAGGCTACTTTATAGATGAGAAAGGGATACACCCCACTGAAAAGAAAATAAAAGCAATTAAAGACGCACCCAGACCTAAAAACAAAACAGACTTACAGGCGTTCTTAGGTCTCATTAACTTCTACAATGTCTTCCTGCCCCAAAAGGCAACTGTAGCAGAGCCATTACATCAGCTATTAGGTTAAAAAAACTGTCTGGAATTGGGGCCACCGAGAACAAGCAACATTCCCAAGCATTAAGGACTTATTAACATCCAAAACCATTTTAATACAATACAGCAACACCCTGCCACTGATGGTCACCTGTGATGCATCGCCTTTTGGAATCGGCGCCATTGGCGCTTACTGAGCCACAAGCTACCAGATGGCAGAGAAGCTCCAACTGCCTTCTATTCCAAAACGCTGTCAAAATCTGAAAGGAACTACAGCCAACTTGACCGAGAAGCCCTCGCCATCATAGCAGGCATCAAGAGATTCCACAAATACCTATAAGGTAGGACATTTTCTATTATCATGGACCACAAACCCCTGCTAGGAATTCTGGCAGGGAACAAACCAACCCCGAACATCCTATCGCCAAGAATGACGAGATGGTCAGAATTCCTCGCTGCATACAATTACACACTCACCCATCACTCAGTAAAAACCATCACTCATGCAGATGCCTAAAGCCATTCCCCGCTGCCCGACAAGGAAGGCGACCCAGCTCCCACCATCCCCACTCTTCAGATCGAGACATCGCCAAATCTGCCACTAACTGCAGCAGACATCGCTAAAGCTACCGCGAAAGACCTGCTGACAGCCCAGATTCTGCATTGAGTAGGTAAGGGCTGGCCAGATGAGGATAGAGGCGAGACTTTTAAACCTTTTCATGCCTGGCAGACTGAACTGTCCCTGGAAAAGGGTTGTATACTGTGGGGGACAGGGTGGTAATTCCCCCAAAAATGCAGGAGGAAGTATTGTGCATGTTGCACGAGGGACACCCAGGCATAGTAAAAATGAAAGCTCTGGCCAGGAGTTTTGTCTGGTGGCCAGGGCTGGACAAAGACATTGAAAAATGGGTGGCAACATGCCATGACTGCCAGAAATCAAGGCCTACCCCCCCCTCTTGCACCAATCCTGGAATGGGAAACTCCCAGAGGTCCATGGTCGAGACTCCATATTGATTTTGCTGGGCCAATGAAAGGGAACACATATTTGATAATTGTTGACACTTATTCAAACTGGCAAGAGGTTATTCTTATGACGTCCACAACTACTGAAGCAGTCATAAAACAATTGAACAAACTTTTTGCTACACATGGACTGCCAGATGTAGTAGTATCTGACAATGGCCCTCAGTTTACTGCCTTAGCTTTCGAACAATACCTAGCTGCACAAGGTATCTGACATGCCCTAACAGTGCTGGCTCATCCGGCTTCAAATGGATGAGCTGAACACATGGTTGGTTATACAAAAGAAATCCTAGACAAACTGGACACTGGGGGCATCCAAGATAAACTAAACAAACTGTTAACAATTCAGCATATCACCCCTAGCACAACCACTAACAAAAGCCCAGCAGAACTCCTCATGGGCAGAAAATTGCGTTCCTACCTAGATAGATTACACTCCACCTACACCTCTGAAAACCCCCCTGACTCCTCAAGTAAATATCGCTCCTTTACCATTGGAGACCTAGCCTATGCCAAAAATCTTACCGGGGACCCATTATGGCTTCCAGCCACAGTTACACAAATTACAGGGCCCCGGTCATACCGGCTTGCACTAGATGATGGCAGAATATGGAAACAACACATCGACCAGCTTTGCTCTAGGACATTGGAACGCAATACTAACCCACCTAGCTCCAAAGCACCGCCGCAAATACCACCCCCACCAAACAATCAAAAAACAACTGAGGAGGGGGGGAAACAAAATAAAAAAAAGGGAAGAGATGAACCACCAATAATACGACAAAAGACACAACACAAACCCAAATTAGAACCCCCGGTAAGACAAAAAGAGCACTTACCCATAGACGACCTCCGGAGAAGAGAACCAATAGCAGGGAAGCGAGGCGAGGCCTTCCAGGAAGGAGACAGCCAGGCCAGCTCAACCAACCTGGACAGACCAGGAGGGAGTGGCAGAGCAAATCAACCAGCCCGAGAGACCCAGGCAGGAGTGGCAAGGCTGACTCACCCTTCCAGGAGGTTCCATGGAGAAGACGTGGAGAAAAGGTGATCCTGATCGAACCGATGGAAGACCATGCTGAGACTGAGCTGCACAGGTCAAGTAGGACCTGCAAAAGCCCCACCTATCTGTGTGACTACATTACGCACATTGGACGAAACCAAGAGGAGAGGGGTATAGAAATTAAAATACTCCAAAAACCTAAATCTGACTGGCTGAGCAGGGCGCAATAGTATTGGATAATAAAGTACCATTGCAATTGGCCTGCCTGATGGCAGGAAAGCTTAAAGAACTGTCATTGGCTGCAAGCCATGAGCAGCCACTATAAAAAGGGCTGTCGCAGCTTCGGCAAATGTTCTGTTACAAGTCATTGAGTTGTTATAATAAAGAGCTGTTTGTTGGAACACCGGTCTCGCGTACCTTTCTTCTCAGAACAGAACAGTCCAAGCCATTACAAGTCAAGAAAGCTAGAATTTCTTCAAAATTTGTATTAAAATCCTTGGGAAGGGATGTTCTAGCTTTCCTTTCAGTTATTTTTCTAATTTTCTTTCTCATCCCCCTCCCCCTCTTCCCCTTCCTCCTCCTCCCCCTTCTTCCCCTCCTCCTTCTGGAGGCTGCTATTTCTTTCTTTCCCATCTGCTGGAAAGCCAGTATATGGAACATGGAAAGGAATTCAAAATAACAGGTGGAAAACAGAACATTGTTGCCTTCTTTTGAATAAAGCCTTACAGAAGTACTTTGTCATGATGATTTTTCAATGACTCTTTTTTTAAAAAAAATGGTCTTACTTCCCAGCCTATGGAGCAGTGGTTAGAATGTAGTATTGCAGGCTAACTCTGCCCAGAGCCAGGAGTTCAATCCTAACTGGCTGGAGGTTGACTCAGCCCTCCATCTTTCCAAGGTCAGTAAAATGAGGACTCAGATTGTTGCGGGCAATATGCTGACTCTGTAGGCCACCTTAGAGAGTGCTATAAAACACTATGAAGTGGTATATAAGTCTAAGTGCTATTGCTATTGCTGTCCAATATTCAATTTCCAAATGGTCCCTCACTGAATTATTAGCCAGGGCCCAACCTG
The DNA here is from genome assembly GCA_015471245.1 of Laticauda colubrina. Classification (NCBI taxonomy): domain Eukaryota; kingdom Metazoa; phylum Chordata; class Lepidosauria; order Squamata; family Elapidae; genus Laticauda; species Laticauda colubrina. Next base: position 14,450,075 of record BLBF01000045.1, read on the forward strand.
CTGAACTTTTTAAATCAGCAACCAGCAAAAGAAACCTAGATCCCACTGAGTTCTTTGGAAACAAACTCCACAAAATTTCTATTTTGATGAATTTCTATCATAATGGCTTGCAGTATTACATACAACCATTGCCTCCCTTTTTATGCTCCTCAAATAATTGTCAAATAATATTTCTCCCCAAACTTCCCTGTCATTTGACTGATGCAAAAGTGATAAAGACTTTATTTTCCTCCATCATATCATGATATTTTATTTTATTTTTTAAAGCGCTTAAATATGTTTTAAAATAGGAAGTAGAATTTAAACACTTGTCTTATTTGTGTCTTGATCTATGCTGTGCATGGCAGATTATGTCATGCATAAAGCAGCTGACATGTACAAATGTGATTTCCCTGCAATAAATGAATTAGTGTCTAAAGGATTGAAAGGGATTCCTCTCTACAGGTAGATCAGCATTATGTCCCTCTAATACTGAAGGCCAGAAATAAGCACCTGTGGACTTTTGAAATTATACATACAGGGAAAAGGATGAGCTCAAACTGAGCACCAGGCTTATAATCATTCTGTAAAATAAGCATTGCATGCTTTGTGGCACTACTGAGCCAGTTGGTGAGATGCTGTTGAACATTCAGTGTTTGCATTATGAAGCCACTGTGCTCTCTGAAGTATAATGCTGCAACTGAGTGGCCTCCACCCTGCATAGGTTTTTACCCATCAGCAGTGATTTGAAAGTACGCAATGAGCTGAAAACTGATAGCATTTGTCATTGGCTATGCAACTTCTGTAATCCCAAACATCTTTAAAGTCTCCCTGTGTAGTAGGTGGGATAAGACATGAGAAAGGAGTTCTAGAGGTAATTCCCATAAGGAAGACATGTTTCAAAATTCATATAGGCTTGCCACATGTATGCTTTGTATCACTGAGTTACTGGAAAAAAAATGTGTCCCCGAGTGTCAAATTTTCTCTACTCGCCTTGTTGAAGTAGATGTCTAATTTGGAACTACACCTGCCTGATTAAAAAGTAGGACGCTCTTAGGGTTTTCATTATTTCCTCAGTAAAGAAGGAGGAAACTGTGTAGTGAACTTTATGGTATAAACTCAGATCTGTTGGTTTTATGTTCTGTTAGTTAATTCTATATGAGAAATGCCTGGCACCTTTGCTCAATTAAGGGGCTTTGTTTTGTGAGAAAAGTCCTGACTTCCTGGCTCTTGGCCCTAATCCAGGGGTGGAATTCTACCAATTCGGATCGGTTTGGGCAAACCGGATATTAAGTTTTCATCTGGTTCTCCAAACTGGTATTTCCACTGACTGGCTGGCCCCGCCTACCCTTCCCAGGAGTCTCCCTCCACATGGCCCATTTTTGATTCAGGTAAATGCAGGGTGTGCATGGAGGCTGTGGGAGGGAGAAAAACGGGCCTTCTGGAAGTCCACAAACAAGCCTGTTTCTGGCTTCTGGAGGGCCTTCAAAGCCCAGGGGAGGATGTTTTCTCCCTTTCAGAGGCCAGGAGGAGGCCTCTGGAAGATGAAAAATGGCCCTCCAAGGAAGTACCAGACGTCTGGAAATGGGTCTGTTTCCAACTTCCAGTGGCTCTCCAGAGCCCTTGGGAGGCTGTTTTCACCTCCCAGGGGAAGCCTCTGGACCCTTGAGAAGGCGAAAAATGCCTCTTCTGGAAGTTACGGAAGGTTATACCCACATGACCATGCCCACCCAGCAACCAGGCAGTGAACCGGTATCTGGGATTTTTTTTTTTTTTTTTGAAAATTTTATTTGAGTTTTCACAAAAAAAAAAAAAAAAGCAAGACAAATAAAACATCTTTTTTGGAAATAGCATGGTCCCGGGTTACATTTCTTCATACAGACACTAACTCAATTTCATGCTCACTTTTATGTTCTATTCCATATCTTATTACTGTTTTATATTTTCTACATAGTTTTTCTCCTCTCTTAATTTTCTCAATTTTATTTTAATTATCTCATATCAATTCAAATCATTATATTTATACTTTTGTCTGTCCTGTTTTAATTTCATATTTTCTTTTCTCATTGAACAAATTTTCTCCTGTAGTTACTAATTGGAGGATGACACCTTTATATCTTTTAATTTTATCCATTCAACTCTTATTTAAGCTTCAATATATACCTTGAGGTTATAACATTCAATATAATACATAACTTCCAATTGAATTCTGCTTAGTACACTCTTAAAGGCTGTGTCACACTGGCCAATGGATGCAAAACAGACACAACGGAAGAGAAAAATGTTACATCCGTTGTATCCGTGCTCAAAAGGGGTGAAAATTAGCATAATTGGAGCGGACAACACGGACGCGGGGAGGACGCAGGGCAGATGCAAAGCGGATGCGGAACGGAATCACAGCGGATGGCACGTCTGCAGGGATTCCGGGGGGCCTCAGCAAAGCGGACGCAGAACGGAAAAAGCGGATGCAGAACGGATGCACAGCGGAAGAAGCGGATGCACAGCGGAAACACAGCGGACGTACAGTGGAAGCCCAGCGGATGCCTGCCATTAATTGCGCATGCGGGGGGGATGCATTGCGCAAGCCCCCCGGATATAAAGGGAAGCAGATCGGAAGCAGGTCACCATTCAGAGGAAAGACCTGCTGCTGGACACTTCGAGTTCCTTGCCTGCATGTCTGCCTGCAAGCCTTGCTGCCAGCCTGCCTCCAAGCCTGCCTCCCAGCCTGCCTCCCAGCCTCCTGGGCAGCCTCCCTGCCAGCCTTGCTGGCAGCCTGCCTTCCAGCCTCCCTTCCAGCCTTGCTGGCAGCCTGCCTTCCAGCCTCCCTTCCAGCCTTGCTGTCAGCCTGCCTTCCAGCCTTGCTGCCAGCCTTGCTGCCAACCTGCCTTCCAGCCTCCCTGCCAGCCAGTCTGTCTGCCAGCCTTGGTGCTTGCCTTCCTGGCAGCCTTCCTGCCAGGCTTCCTAACAGGCTTCCTGCCAGGCTTCCTGCCAGCCTTGGTGCCAGCCTTCCTGCCAGCCTTGGTGCCAG
>BLBF01000045.1:14453091-14470336 GCA_015471245.1 Laticauda colubrina
CTTCCTGCCAGCCTTGGTGCCAGCCTTCCTGCCAGCCTTGGTGCCAGCCTTCCTGCCAGCCTTGGTGCCTGCCAGCCTTCCTGCAAGCCTTCCTGCCAGCCAGCAACCCCACAACCATGGGGAAGAAGCGAAAGTCTCAGCAACCTGCTGCCATCCATGGCAAGAGGGACAGGGCCACCCTCCCGCCCCATGTCCCTGACTCTGCTTCTGCTGGGGCTTCTGCTGCTTGGGCTCGCTCTTCTGTTGCTGGAGCTTCTGCTGTAGCTGTTCCTGGCAGTGGTGCTTCTGCTGCGTACTCTGCTGAAGCTGCTCCTGGTCCTGCTGGTCCTGCTCGTTCTGCTCGTGCTCCTGGTCTTGCTGACCCTGCTGCTGGTGCTTACTCTGCTGCTGCTCATCCCGGTCTTGCTGCTGCTGCTGATGATCCTGCTGATGATCCTGCTACTGCTGCTGCTTATGATCCTGCTGGTGATTATGCTGATGATGATGATGATGATGATGATTATGATCCTGCTGTTGAGGATGCTGCTGCTGCTGCTGCTGCTGATGATGATGATGATGATGCTGTTGGTGTGGAGGAGCAGCCCATACAACCTCAAAGTCCCTCTGATGAGGGCCTATATGGCCCTGCCAGAGGGAGGAAGAGGCAGACGCGTGATAGGGAGAGGAGGCAATATTTCATTGAGGAGGAACACGAGGATGAGGTGCTGGAGTGGCTGAGAGAGAACGACTATCTGTGGTGGAAGGGACACTGGCTATACAGGGACACCAAGTGGAAACAGGCTGCTTGGAGAGAGAGGGCGGAGAGTCTGGGCTACACATCGGATGTGCTCCTCGGCTGGTGGAAGCACATGCATACCTGGTAAGGGGAGCTGCACCGCAAAAAATCTGGCCAGGCCAGGGTTAAGCTGACGGACAGAGAGAAGTACATCATGGCAAAGTGCAGCTTCTTGGAGGGTGAGGTCCACCACCGAGGAGCACCAGGAGCCCCTCTGTCTACCCTCTCTCTCCGGCAGCCTGCTGGGAGCCAGTCCTCTGGCAGCTGAGAGTGAGTCCCATCTCCATGCAGGTTTCTGTGGTGCGTGCTATGGCGGAGAACCCCCGGGCAGGTGTTGAAAGCGTGGTGGAGAGCAATGAGGACTCCCTGGTGTGGTGGGAGAAAGGAGACATCAAGTCCACCACTGCTGAAGCCACATCCACCCACACCTCCGCCACCACAGTAAGGCAGAGAGACGGACCGCAGGAGGGGCAGAGCCACAAGGTCCTGGTGGAGATCAGGGACACCATCCGCACCAGCATAGGTTTCCTCTCTCAGCTGGTCCCAATCAAATCCTCCTCCTCCAACCGCAAGCCCTTCCTCAATTATGTGAACCAGACCCTCAAGGACATGCCGGATCCCCAGTACCAGGTGGTGAAGGAGAGGATCACCATGCTGCTTAACAACCCTCCAGACCCAGAGGCACCTGCTCCCACCCAGTCCAGGTCTGCTCCTCCACCCCAGGTGATGTCCCTCCCATACCAAGGCTTCCCACACCCCCTCACCTACCAGGGCTACAGCTACCCCGAGGTCCAGCAGCACAGACAGCAGCCCTTACAGATGCAGGCACAGAGTCATCGGGCGACATTGCTGCCACCGGTTCCAATGATGCCACCGATGCCAACCTCGACAGTCCTCACCCAGCTGCAGAGCAGGCAGCCCCAATACACTGCTCCTTCCTCCATCCCACAGCCAAGCCCGGCCTCAGTACATCTGTCCTCAGTACTGGGGCTGACACCCCATGGCATGGAGGAAGGATCTCTCAGCATTGCGGGGCTGAGCCAGCTGTCCGACACCTTCCTCAACACACCATCCCCTGTTGTCCTCTCGGGGCTAGGCACTCCAATAACACCTCAGACCAGCACCCAGCAGCACCCACCTCCACAGCACCTGTTCCCTAAAATCTTAGCCTGGGCACACACTTCCGAGTGACCAAGAGGAGTGCCAGAGACTGGCTGCCTGGATATTTGTGGACTTTATTTGGACACTTGACTTGGGTCATGTTTATTTTACAGCTTGTTATTAATAAAGATTATCTTTGTTTCACACACTTGCTTCATTATTTTTTTTTCTATAAAGTCCGGGTGAAAACTTTTAGAAATGGTTTAGCCTTTGCATGCTTGTGGGATGGGTTGAGATAGCTGTGGGATGGGAAGGGATACCTGTGGAATGAGCAGGGATACCTTTGGGATTGGTAATAGCTGTGGGATAGATAAACCTCCAGTGCGAGCATAGTGGGACTGTATGGTTCACCCTCCCTGTTGCCACACCTATGGCCCTTCATTATCAATAATAATGTAATCATTATCCACACATGTCAACATAAACACAACTCTTTATGAAATGCCCTGTTCATTGTAGGGCCACTCAACATACATGGCCCAATCTCATCCGTGTGATGAGACAGGCTGAAGGAAGCATCCATTAAGCATCTACCATCCTGTCTTGCCATTCCACCGCTCCAGCTGGGGAGTTGCACCAGTGTTTCAGGAGGTTGTGCTGCTTCTTCGCCTCACCTGAGGCTCTGTTGGGCCCTTGCACATCCTCAGTGTCAATCAGGTTTTGCCCTTGCCTCCATTCCCCAGGCTCCATGTCCCCATGCCTTGCTGGAGGTCCACGAGTCTATTCTGCAAGACTGGGTAGCGGGTGTGCATGAGCTTGTGCAGGATGCAGCAAGCTTCCATGATCCTCCTCATGGTCTCTGGGCAATGCTTCATGTTGGTGAGAAGTACCTGGAACCTGTTGGCCAGAATGCCAAAGGCGTTCTCCACCACCCGCCTTGCCCTGGACAGCCTGAAGTTGAAGATCCTCTCTTCTCGGGTGAGGCATCTGGAGGTGTAGGGCTTCATGAGGTAGGTTGTGAGGGAGAAGGCGTCATGCCCCACGATGAAGTAGGGCACATCTTGTGTGTCGTTGGGCAGCGGGTCTGGATCTGGGAAGCCCACCATGAGGTTGCTTTTCAGCCCCTCCTTGACGTGACTGTCGTTGTATACCTGGGCATCTGAAGATGAGCCATTGCCTGAAACATCGATGTACATGAACTTGTAGTCAGCATCGACCATGGCGAAGAGGATGATGCTGAAGAAGCCCTTGTAGTTGTGATAAGTGGACCCTAAGTTGGCTGGAGCTTTGCAGGCCACGTGTTTGCCATCGATGGCTCCAACGGTGTGGGGGAAGTTCCACTTCTGATACCACTGCTCTGCAACTTTCTTCCATCCTTCTTCAGTGAAGGGGCACTGGAGGAGCTCCTCCTTGTATTCTTCGATGATGGCCTGCACCACTTCTCTGACCACAAAGCTGATGGTGCTGGGTGGCACCCTCCAGCCGTACTGCATGCTCCTGTAGGTGGTCCCTGAGGCCAGGTGGCGCAGAGTGAGTGCCACCTTGATCCCAGGTTCCAGGCTGGGCGGGAAGTTGGTGTTTGTCTTGGTCAACCTGGGTGTCAGGCGCTGCACAACTTCATCAAACATGGCTGGAGGCATCCTCATGAAGTTTTGGAACGCCTGAGGGTCTTCGCTCCTGAGCTCCACCATCAGCTTGTCGTAAAGTACGTTCTGCGCTCTTCTGGCGAACCATCTTCGGATCCAGACTTTTTTTGGGTGCCTCCTTTTCTTCCCGTAGTAGAGTTCACAGAGACTGTAGATGGTTTCGTAGTGTTGCAGAAGGATGTTGGCTGCCGAAAGGATTTTTTCGCAATCCACGGTGGACATGACTGGATGCTGTGGAAGAGGAAGAGGCAGATGAAGGCTGCAGAGGTCTGCACCGCTGGTCTGCTGGTCTGAAAGTGCAAAGCAGGCGAGTTGCTCCCCCTTTTTATAGGCAGTGTAGGTTTTCCGCTAGGCATCCTCTAGGCATCCTCTAGGCATCCTGTAGACATCCTTAATATCCGAGATAGATCCCCTCTGCGAACGTTTTTTCCGCTTTAAACGCTTTGTTCCCGATAGGCATCCATTCAGCATCCATTCTGCATCCGTTCTGCGTCTGTTCCGCTTCCTCCCTGCGTCCAGGCAGATGCATATTGCGCGGATGCCTAGCGGATGCCTAGCGGATATAGCGGATGTGTAGCGGATGTGTAACGGATGCATAACGGATGCGTAGCAGATGCAGAATGGACGAACTGGATACATTTTCCGCGCAAAAGTTTTAAGCAGCCTAAAACTTTTGGAGCAGATGAAACATCCATAAACGGATGCCGGACGGATCGAGAGAAAGCCAAACGGAGGCAATGAGTACATCGCGTTTTCGAACGGATAGCAAGCTTTTTTGTCTGTTTTATTTCCTCTTTGCATCCATTGGTGCAGTGTGACAGGGACTTAAAATACACACTATATTCTTAAGAAGTGATTATAAATATGTGTCATTAAAACACTCATTCCATTCCAATCCAATTCTATCATTAATATTCATTAAAGTCTTAACATCTTTAATGTTACTTTTCAATTAAATATCATACTTCCTTTGGAACACTTATAAGCTCTCTGTAATTATTTATTTTTTTCCTTATTTCTCTTTCTTTTTATTTTATAAAACAGTAAATAATGAAAATGTTCCCATCCTTTCCTAATTAATTCTCTCATTCATTTGATTTCATTTATTTATTAACAAACATTTCACTAGATTACAATAATTATTTTATCCATCATTTTAATCATACATTGTTTCATATTTTCTAAAATTATTTCTATTTCTAATGTAATAATATTATCTTATGTCCCTTTTCAGAATCTCTTTTTCAATTAAATTTTCCACCATTATCTCTAAATAGGCCCTGTTTCTCCATATCTTGTTTCTGTCCTTTATAACTTCTTTTCCTTTCCTTCTTCCCTCTCTTCTTCTCCCTCTCCTTTCCCCCCCCCCCTTGTCTCTCTAGTTCTAATTCTCTCTTCTGTATTCCTCTCTTCTGTTGCTTTCTAATATTATACTTATTTTTCAAGTTATTATTCCTTTTCTTGGTTGTTTTTTCAAATCTTAAACTTTTCATTCTCTTTCCCCCATTTCTCCCCCCCCCCCCCATAAAATTACTTGTTCATTAAATATGGCTTTTTCTTTGTCCCAGTCTTGTTCTGCAGGCATTTCTGGTTGTTTCTCATGGTTCGAGATCTCCATTTCTAAGAATTGAAATACGAAGCCAAAAGAACCTCTCCCTTCTTGAGCATCTTCTTTGTACCTTTTAAGTTCCATTTTCAGTTCATCTAAAAGTAATGCCATTTTAGAACTTCCAGTTTGCAGGGCTTTGGTGGCAGGCTGGAATCTGTGATTGTGCGTAGTTTCTGCCTGGGCTCACCGCCAGAGTGCCCCAAGCCACCTGGCTTCGGGGCTAGGCCACCCCATAGAGGTTGGTGAAGATGGGGGAGACTCTATCAGGTCTCCATGATGGAGTCGAGGAAAGCCGCATCTTTCCTCCCCAGCTGGCTAAACTCCCTTTCCCAAAGGCGGTAGAGCGGTGGGCAGAAATGGCCACCTCAAAGAAGCCCTCATCCGGAAAAGAATGTGCAGGAGGAAGAAAGTGCTGAAGTGAAAGTTTTGGCTGCCTGGGATAAGAAGAAACAATTAAGGCATCCTGGATCTTAAACTTTAAAAAAAAAAAGATACATTGCTTCCAAAGAAGACTCAGAAGCAGCAAATGAAAGTGAAAAGGGAAAGTTGTTTTTTTTTTCACTCTCCTTTCTTACGGTGACAGTGAACAGAGATGAATGAGAAATCGGAAAAATCTGCTTTGGCATCAACAGGTATTTAAACTGGAAAATTTAATGCCAAGGGGATAATAAAGATTTCTGAATTTAAAAGGAAAAAAAAAGAGAGAGAAAGAAAAATTTTCTTTTGTTGTAAGTGGGAAGGGAGAGGAAGTGAATAAGAACAGGATTTGGAAGGAAGAGATAGCCTGGAATCTAAAGAATATAAAGTTAAATTTTAAGAGGACTTCTAAAAGATACATTTTAACTGGAACTTTGTAACTAAATACTAACCCCAGGAAGAGAAAGTGAAAAAAGGAAGAAAGTGTACAAAGAAACAGCTTGTGTGTATTTGGATTGTTTGGTGACTTTGGGACTTTTGGAATTATATTGGAAAGATTAAAAACACTTGGGTGGTTGTTTTAAAAGAAAAAAAACTCTATAATGGAAACACTTGTGGACGAACTGAAAATAGAACTTAAAAAATATAAAGAAGAGGAACAAGAAGGGAAAGGCTCTCTTGGTTCCATTTTTCAATTCTTGGAAATGGCGACCTTCACCTACGAGAAACTACAAGAAAAGACTACGCAACAAGAAGATTGGGACAAAGAAGAAGCCATCTTTAACAAACAAGTAACTTTACTTGCGGAAGAAAAGGGAAAGAAGGGAAAGAGATTGGAGAATTTGAGATCTAAAAAAACAACCAAAAAAGGGAAAAATAAGGTGAAAAGTGGATATAACATGAGAAAGCAACAGAAAAAGGGAATACAGAAAAGGGAAATCGAGGTGGAGAGACAAGGGGGTAAAAAGGGCACAGAGAAAAAGCAAAGGAGGAGGGAAGAGAAGAGAAGCTACAAGGGTGTGAATCAAGATGTAAAGAAACAGGACTTATTTAGAGATAATGGGTAAAAATTTAATTGAAAAAGGGATTCTGCAAAGGTACCATATGATTGTATTGTTATATTTGTATTTAGAAATAATATTAGAAAATTGGAAACAACGTATGATTTAGTGAAACATTTCTGAATAAAATAAAAGGAATGAATTAAATGAGAGAATTAATTTAGAAAGGAATGGGAACATTTTAATGACATAATGTTTTAAAATGCAAATGAAGTGAGGGGGAAGTAATCATGGAAGGTTTACAAGCATTCCCATAGAAGCATGATACCTATTTTAAAAGTAATGTGTTAAATGTTTAAAATTTAAATGAATATAAACATTAATGATAGAATTGAATTGGTATGGATCGTTGTTTTAATTATATTATATATTTATACTTTTCTTTTTCTTTTAAAAATGTAGTGTCTAGCTTTAATGTACTACGCAGAATCCGAATGGAAGTTACGTTTTATATTAAGTGTTATAATTTTAGGGGAAAGATATAAAGGCTTCATACTCCAATTAGTGACTACAGGATGAATTTTGTTTAAGGAGAAAAGATAATAGATAGCTGAAATAGGACAGACAAAGAATATAAATATAATGACCTGATTTGAGATGAAACAAATAAAAATAAAATTAAGAAAGTTAAAAGAGGGGAGAAGCCATATAGAAAATGTAGAATGGCAATAAGATATGGAATGGTATATAAAAATGAGCATGAATTTGAATTGGTGTCTGTACAAAGAGATGTAACCCGGGATTAGGCTGCTTTCAGAAAAGAGGTTTTATGTTTTCATGTTCTGTGTTGTGTTTGTCTATGTTTGTTTCTAAAAATCAATAATTTTTTTTCAAAAAAAAAAAGTAGTGCCATTTTAAAACACTTTTAAACAACCACCCAACTGATTTTAGTCATTCAAATACAATAACCAAAAATCCAAAGATCACCAAATAATCCAAATACTCCCAAGCTGTTTCTTCATACTTTTTTTTCCCACTTTCTCTTCCTGGGGTTCTACTATTTTGTAGCCAAGTTTAAGTTAAAATGTATCTTTTAGAAGTCTTGTTGAGGTTTTACTTTAAATTCCTTTCGATTCCAGGCAGTCTCCTCCCTTTTTTCCAGATCCTGCCCTTTTATTATTTTTCTCTCCTTTCCTGCTTTTAAGAGGTTTTAAGTATCCAGAAATCTTTATTATCCCTTTGACATTTTATTTTCAGCTTAAATGCCTATTGATGTCAAAATGGATTTGTTTTCCAATTTCTTATTTCTTCACTGTCAGGACAGAAAGAAAAAAAACCAAAACCTTTCCCTTTTCTCTCTCCTTTGCTCCTTCAAAGTCTTCTTTGGGAACAATGTTACTTTTTTTTTAGTTTAAATTCCAGGGTACCTTAGTTGTTGCTTTTGCAGTTTAACCTTGTCAACCAAAACCTTCCCTTCTTATCTTCCTCCTGCACATTCTTTTCTGGTCAAGTTCTTCTTTGGGGTGGCCATTTCTGACCACTGCTGCAACCACCTTCAGGAAAGGAAGTAATTCCCAGCTGAGGAGGAGAGATGCGCCTCTCCTCAACCCTGCTGGCAGTCTCCCCCTTCTTCACCACCTCTACGGGATGGCTTAGCCCTGAATCCAGCTGGCTTAGGGTGCTCCTAAGGGTGAGCAGGGATCGAAACGGCACACGATCATAGTTTCAGTCTGTCCATGAAGAGGCTCAAACCAGAAGTCCTGGTATCTGGGATTTTTTAACCCCACTCCTGCCCTAATCAGTTCTTTTCTTTCATATGCCCCTAAATATTGCTCTGGAGAGAGAGGATGTGAAATTCAGGGAAATAGGAGCACATAAACGTTGTTTTAGAGCAAAGAAGCAACATCATTTGCCAAACCTTGAATAACAGATTGCCTCTTTTTGCTCCAGAATGGATTTTTTTTTCTCCAAAAAAGATGGAATTTTAAAAGCTTTATTATTGGTTGCTTGTGATGGATTACCATATAAGTCAGAGAATGGTGGAGGGAAATATGAAGCAAAGAGGCTGAATACCTCTTATTTTCTATGAAGGCATCCCATGTTATGTTATTATCTTAAGCCCCTGTCACACTGCACCAATGGATGGAAAGAGGATGTAAAACGGAGAAAAACACTTGTCATCCGTTGATTAACGCGATGCATCCGTTCTGTACTCACCGCCTCCGTTTTGCTTCCTCTCTATCCGTCCAGCATCCGTTTATTGATGTTTCATCCGCTCAGAAAGTTTTGAGCTGCTCAAAACTTTTGAGCGGAAAACGGATCCAATGCGTCCATTCTGCATCTGCTAGGCATCTGCTAGGCATCCATTCTGCATCCGTTACGCCTCCACTATATCCGCTATGGAATCCGCTGCACATCCGCGCAACTCCATCCGCTCCAGCGGTAAATGGACGCAGGGAGGAAGTGGAACGGACGCGGAACGGATGCAGAATGGATGCCTAGCGGATGCAGAATGGAAACAAAGCATTTAAACGGAAAAAACGTTCGCAGAGGGGACCTATCTCAGATATTAAGGATGTCTAGAGGATGCCTAGAGAATGCAAAGGGACACCTAGGGGAAAACCTATATTGCCTATAAAAAGGGGGAGCAACTCACCTGGATCTCACTTTCAGACCAGCAGCCCTGCGGTGCAGACCTCTGCAGCCTTCATCTGACTCTTGCTCTTCCACAGCATCCAGTCATGTCCACCGTGGATTGTAACAAAGTCCCTTTGGCAGCCTCCATCCTTCTGCAACAGTGCGAAGCCATCTACAGGCTCTGTGAACTCTACTACGGGAAAAAAAAGAGGCAGCCAAGAAGCGTCTGGGTCCGAAGATGGATCACCAGAAGAGCAGAGTACGGACTGTACAACATGCTGATGGTGGAGCTCAGGAACGAAGATACTTGGGCATTCCAGAACTTCATGAGGATGCCTCCAGCCATGTTTGATGAAATTGTGCAGCAGCTGACACCTAGGTTGACCAAGGCAAACACCAACTTCCAGCCTTGCCTGGACCCTGGGCTCAAGGTGGCACTGACTCTGCGCCACCTGGCCTCAGGGACCACGTACACGAGCATGCAGTATGGCTGGAGGGTGCCACACAACTCCATCAGCATTGTGGTCAGAGAAGTGGAGCAGGCCATCATCGAAGAATACCTGGAGGAGCTCCTCCAGTGCCCCACCACTGAAGAAGGATGGAAGAAAGTTGCAGAGCAGTGGTATCAGAAGTGGAACTTCCCCCACACCATTGGAGCTATCAATGGCAAGCACGTGGCCTGCAAAGCTCCAGCCAAGTCGGGGTCCACTTATTTCAACTACAAGGGCTTCTTCAGCATCATCCTCTTCGCCATGGTCAATGCTGACTACAAGTTCATGTACATCGATGCTTCAGGCAACGGCTCATCTTCAGATGCCCAGGTATACAACGCCAGTCACCTCAAGGATGGGCTGGAATGCAACCTCATCGTCGGCTTTCAGATCCAGACCCCCTGCCCAACGACATGCAAGATGTGCCCTACTTCATCGTGGGGGATGACGCCTTCTCCCTCACAACCTACCTCATGAATCCCTACACCTCCAAATGCCTCACCTGAGAAGAGAGGATCTTCAACTACAGGCTGTCCAGGGTAAGGCAGGTGGTGGACAACGCCTTTGGCATCCTGGCCAACAGGTTCCAGGTACTTCTCACCAGCATGCAGCATCGCCAAGAGACCATGAGGAGGATCATGGAAGCTTGCTGCATCCTGCACAATCTCATGCGCACCCGCTACCCAGTCTTGCAGAACAGGCTCGTGGACCTCCAACAAGGCAATGGGGACATGGAGCCTGGGGAATGGAGGCAAGGGCAAAACCTGATAGACACTGAGGATGTGCAAGTCCCCAACAGAGCCATATGTGAAGGGAAGAAGCAGCGCAACCTCCTGAGACACTGGTGCAACTCCCCAGCTGGAGCAGTTGAGTGGCAAGACAGGATGATAGATGATTAATGGATGCTTCCTTCAGCCTGTCTCATCACATGGATGAGATTGGGCCATGTATGTTGGGTGGGCCTACAATGAACAGGGCATTTAATAAAGAGTTGTGTTTATGTTGACATGTGTGGATAATGATTACATTATTATTGATAATGAAGGGCCATAGGTGTGGCACCTGGGCGGGTGGACCATCCAGTCCCACTATGCTTGCAATGGAGGTTTATCTATCCCACAGCTATTACCCATACCAAAGATATCCCTGCCCATCCCACTGCTATCCTTACCCATCCCACAGCTATTACACATCCCACAGGTATTCCTGCCCATCGCACTGCTATCTTAACCATCCCTCAAGCCTGCAAAGGTTTAAACCATTTCTAAAAGTTTCCACCAAGACTTTATGAAAAAAAAAAGAAATGAAGCAAGTGTGTGAATCAAAGATAGACTTTATTAACAACAAGCTATAAAACAAAAATGAGTCTCTGGCACTCCTCTTGGTCGTTCAGTCTCAGGGGTGAAGGGTCCAGGTGCTGTGGAGGTGGCTGGTGCTGGAGTGCTTGTCATCAGCTCCTCCAGAAGCAGAAGCAGCAGAAGCTCCAGCCCCAGAAGAGCGAGCCCGTGCTACAGAAGCCCCAGCAGAACCAGAGTGAGGGCCAGGGGGTGGGATGGTGGCCCTGTCCCTCTTGCCAGGGCTGGCAGCAGATGGCTGAGGGTTTCTGTTCTTCCCCATGGTTGTGGGGTTGCTGGCTGGCAGGGAGGCTGGCAGGCAGGCAGGCACCAAGGCTGGCAGGAAGGCTGGCAGGAAGGCTGGCAGGCAGGCAGGCACCAAGGCTGGCAAGCAGGCATGAACCAAGGCTGGCAGGAAGGCAGGCAGCAAGGTTTGCAGGCAGGCAGGCAGCAAGGATGGCAGGCAGACTGGCTGGCAGCAAGGATGGCAGGCAGGCAGACAGCAAGGCTGGCAGGGTGGCTGGTAGGGAGGTTGGCAGGCAGGAAGACAGCAAGGCTGGCAGGGAGGCTGGCAGCGAGACTGGCAGCAAGGCTGGCAGCATGGCTGGCAGCAAGGCATGCAGGCAGGGCAGGCAAGGCTGTCAATCCATCCGGCAGCAGGTCTTTCCTCTGAATGGTGACCTGCTTCCGAGCTGCTTCCCTTATATCCATGGGGCTTACGCAATGCATCCTCCCCGCATGCGCAATTAACGCTAGGCATCCGTTAGGCTTCCGCTGTGCATCCGCTTCATCCGCTCGGTGTCCGCTCTGCATCCGCTGTGTCCGTTCCGTGTCCGCTTTGCTGAGGCCCCCCGGAAGCCCTTCATCCACTTTCCATCCGCTCTGCATCCTCCCCGCGTCCGTTCCTTTCCGTGTTATCCGCTCTGGTTATGCAAATTTTTGCCCCTTTTGAGAGCGGATAACAACAGATGGAACATTTTTCTCGTCCGTTGTGTCCTTTTTACTAACGTTTTGCATCTGTTGGGCAGTGTGACAGTGCCTTTAGACAGTAATACTTCTGTGTAGATTTGCACCTCAATAGAAGCATGATTACTTAATTGTGAGATGTTATTAGTAGTTTTTTTCAGATTCCTGCCTTAAAGTATTTTTAACTTTAAATTTTAAGCAATTTGGAATATTTTATTTCAATGCGTGCAGATATCGTGGTCCAATTTTTTGAAAACAGATGATAGAGGATTACTGCAAACTTTACACAAAGTATATTTTATGACAATGATTGCAATGATATTGATTATCTAATCAATAAAATGCAGTTTATGAGAATGAATAATCCAAATGCAAACAACAGAAGAATGGCGTAATCAAATACAGGTGGTTCTCAATTTACCACTACAACTGAACCCAAATTTTTGTTGCTAAGTGTGAGATTTGTTCGGTGAATTTTGCTCTGTTTTACAACCTTTCTTGTGACAGGTATTAGGAGAATCACTCCAGGTATTAATTTAGTAAAACAATTGTTAAGTGAATCAGGCTTCCCCATTGACTTTGTTTGCCAGAAGGTCACAAAAGGTCATAGCCCCAGGACTCTGTAACTATAATTAATATGAAGTAGTTGCCAAATGTCCAAATTTTGATCATGTAACCATGGGGAGGCAGCAATGATCATATGAAAAATGGTCAAAAATCACTTTTTTCAATGCCGTTATAACTTTGGTCACTAAATGAACTGATGTAAGTCAAAGACTACCTGTATCCCAATAATGGTCTAAGGCAGGGGCCAGCAACCTTTGGCTCTGGAGCTACATCTGGCTCTTTCCGTCTCTCTGCTGTGGTTCCCTGTTGCCGGTCAGTTCCACAATTGATAGGCCTTTTGGTTAGGACAGGTAGAGGAAAAAGGATGCTGCACTAGGAGGAGACTCTAGGGTGAGGGAGCCACCATAGAGTCTGGTTGGCTCCAGAATTGAATGGGGGGGGTTCTGTTTAGGATCTTTGTGGATCTTTGAGTGTTTAAAGTTGTTGACCCCTGGTTTAAAGCTAACCAAAGTAACATTATCATTCATGTCCTTATCAAAAATAATGGCCAAAGAACAGACTGATAAGAAGATATGAAGATTACATCTGAAAATAGGTAACATATTCATTTTCCTGATGTATTTTGAGTTTAATTCAGTTTCTTTCCTTTTTTAAAAATAAAGTTAAGAGATCATTCAAAATATATGGGAAAAAATAAAAATAAAGCAAAGAGATGGTGTACAATCAGCCCGTGGAATACTTGGATCGGTTGGGATTGATTTGGGCTCTCCAATCAATTCAACAAATTGAAAGGCCAATTGAGTTTAGCAAATTGAACTGAACACCCCCAAATCAACTTAGCCTAATGTTGATGTGTTTCTGAAAGGCACGACTTGATCTGAACTGAATTGGGCTCAGTTTGAAACTGTGATCCAAATCGATTTGGACGTCTGAATGGATTGACTTTCCAAATGTATTTGAACATTTGCATTGAACTGAAAAGGCACGTTGCTTTGGCAAAGGTTGCTTGACAAAGATAATATGTTTCACCTGACCATCAAGCATTGGAGGCAGATTGACCACTTCATGGCTTCTAAATGAAGCATCAAGCCAAAGCACTTCCACAGCAAGAAACGTTTCACTCACTGTCAATCTTGAAAGCCATATTTTACTCAGAAGCTTGGAGGCTGCCACATTTAGTGCCTGGGAATTTGGGAGGGGGTATTTCATAGAGAGATGGAAGGTTAGACTTAACAACATTCTTTCACAGAAAGTCAAGGACATGTTACCCTGCACCTGAAAAGGAGTGTCTGGAGGAATGTCTCCAGTTGGGATATGTTTGATTGGACTGTGTGATGGACTGATGGGTGCAGGGGATGGATCTTTGATTTTCTTTTGGGAAGGGAAAACCCAGAACTCACAGATTTGGGTTTTCCAGATGTGCTAATATGACAACTCTAATAAAATGGAACTTTGAGAAAATGCATGTCTTGAAGTTTATTTGTTTGGAGTTTATTAGTTGGAACACCGACACTGATTTCCTATATCCTAGGCATAAACAGATGCTACATGTTACATTCTTCAAGTTCTTACCACAGTCCACATTTTGAGTGGGAGCAGGAGCTACTGTT
Source organism: Laticauda colubrina (assembly GCA_015471245.1). Taxonomy (NCBI): domain Eukaryota; kingdom Metazoa; phylum Chordata; class Lepidosauria; order Squamata; family Elapidae; genus Laticauda; species Laticauda colubrina. Next base: position 14,467,246 of record BLBF01000045.1, read on the forward strand.
TATTGACTGGCCGTCTGATAGCCACAAATAAGAGGAGTTGTCAAATGGCAACAGCTGTTACCCCACTATGAGCCGCATTCATTGGCTGCTGTTCTGCCATGGGTAACTCATTGTGTTAAATAATAAACAAGTTAGCCATTCAGAGTGCCTTCGACTTGCCTCTTCCTAAACGGCACAACTACAACACTACATATGTATGAATTATCTTAAATGGTAATCACTTAAGCACTATTTTGGGCAAACTTCTTCTATTTCATAAACATATAAATACAGGTACTCTCAACTTACAACCATTCATTAAATGATGATTTGAAGTTACAACAGCACTGACACTTATGACCAATGTTCACACTTAATCATCGTTGCAACATCCCCATGATCAAAATTCAGGCCTTGGCAACTGGCATGTATTTATGACAGTTGCCTGTCCTGAGGTCACATTATCACCATTTGTAACCTTTTCACCTAGCTTCCAACAAGTAAAGTCAATTGGGGAAGCCAGATTTGTTTAATGACTGCATAATTCACTTAATAACTGTTGTGATGCACTTAACAACTGTGGCAGAAAGGTCATAAAATGGATCAAAACTCACTTAACCACTCACTTAGCAACAAAAGTTTTGGGCTTGATGGAGCTTCTAAGTTGAAGACTACCTGTAGGCCTTTTCCCCATGGTGGTCCAAAATGAACAACATCACAAAATTTACATCCCTGGCTTCTTATCCATGTTTGCATTTGAAGTTAAATATATATCGTGAAAAGAGCTATTCTCTTTGGACAGTCAAAGCCAGACACCAACAGTAATAACAACAACAAAATATAATATCATCCAAACTAAAAGAGGAGATGATTTTGATAACAAAGAAGGAAATCACAACATCTATAGATCCATTTGTTTCTCCCTTCTCATTTTAAGCAAATCTGGGGTAAAATCAATGAAGTTGTTGGGAAGCCAATGTTGGGTTTTATTTCCCTGACAACATACAATGGTTTATGTGAGAAGCCTAAGCAACTCTTCCTGACAGGGCCCCAAAGAAGAAATCTTGGCATTATAGAGAATTTTGAAATCCACAATGATGAAAGGACAAACCAAACAAGAAAGAAGGAATCCTATTAAACTGCATGCAAACAGAGTGCAAATAACTCAAAACAGTGCTCTTGTTTTTTTCTAGCATTCAATCTGCTTTCCTGTTTATATCAACGCTCAACCTCTTTTACCTCTTTATTTTGCATCTCACAAATCTTTGAAGTGTGAAGATTCATTTAGTTACTTCAAAGCTGCCTTCAATCAAGATAATTTATACTTGACATCATGAAAGAATGGCACACATTTACGTCAAACTGGCAGCTTTAGAAACTCTAAGAAGTTTTGTTTTATACTCATTGTTTTCTCTGACTCTCATCCTGGAAGTATACCTTTTATACAAGTGTATAAAACAAACTGGACAGATTTCAGCCAATGTCAGCCCCCCCAGGTAGTTCAGATAGGAAACCCAATGTGAGCTATTTATCCTTTATTATAAAGCTAGATTAATTATTATCCTGTAGGTGTGAAAGTACAAATCTCCTGTTATCTCTTTTTATCACCTGATTAATTAGAGTGAATTCATTATTTCTCTGCTTGTTACTTAGTTCTTTTTATCTGATTATTTCCTAGGCAGCATCTTTTCCTCCCCTTCCCTCTCGGCCTCCAAGGTCATTCTCACACACTATTACATCAAAGGATCAATGCAGCAGTCAACTTTGCAACTCAAATGTCTCTACATATATGTTTTATTTAGGAGTATGTATGACTCAGCTTAAAAAACTTACTTTTTATCCATGCTTGGGATTGCAACTGTACTCTGCTATCTGAAACAAAAAATAAAATAGTTCCTTCTCATTCACAGAGGCAACAATGTTAGGATGTCCAAAAACAAGTACTTCAGTACACAAAAGCTTTTGTTTGTGGATGTATTTGCAACCCCTCACTCTCCTCTTCCCCATCTGAACATCTAGTAGTGCCAGATTCCAACTAATGTACCAGTGGACAGCCCAGAATAGATGGATTGGATAGGGGGGGAATGGTGCTGTAGTGACTTACATACTGCTTCACAGTGTTTTACAGCCTTACCAAAGAGGCTTACAGAGCCAGCATATTGCCCCCAACAATTTGGATCCTTATTTTACTGACTTCAGGAGAACAGAAGGCTGAGTCAACCTTGAACTGGTCAGAATAAAACTCCTGTCAGTTGGCAGAATTATCCTGAAATACCACATTCTAACCACTGCACTATCCCAGCTCTGTTGTGTTGATTATTTCATCTTGAATTTAATGAGATTTTGTTTTCTTCAAAAACAACAAAAAAGGCTACCATAAGCCTATTTTAGGATTAGAATGATGCCTAAAGCATGTCATTGGTTTCAGCATCCATTAAAGAAGTCTCTTAAAAAACCAGAAAAAAGCAGAAAGCGGAAGGCTGTATTTGGCTCTGAGCCTCAGTTTACCCTCGATTGTCCTCATGATAGAGCTAGTCTTGACAAACCTAGCTACTCCAACATAAATCCACTGAGTTCTCTGAATACCATTCCCCAGGAAGCCCACATAAGAATGTATAGCATCAAGCAACACATTTATATAAGCTTGGCAATCCAATGCACACTGAATGCATGGCCCAAACTGCATTATAAAGCAGGTTATGAATCTCATTGATGCCGTAGCCTAATACAGTGCAGAGTTTGCTTTGGCTGAGTATAAACTACCTGATTACCATTCCAGTTTGGGACCACAGCCTTTCATTCCAGGCCTGAAATTGATTTGAGGCAGGCATGCATTGATTTCACTTGATTTACTAAAGAACCTAATTATGCAAAAACTAAATAAGATTTCGATAAATCGCTTGCAGAATTTCTACCATGGCATTGCAGAGAACACAATTGTAAAGCAGTTCACACTGCAATTCAGTTATCCCTTACTGGGTATTAAAACCCACTGAGCTGATGAAGACTTTCTTCTGAGTAAACAGGTCTTAGATCTTGCTTTGCATACGAAATGCATCACTAATAATAATAATAATTATATAAAGCAGGTAATCAATCGAAATCATGCCAT
>BLBF01000045.1:14497220-14507917 GCA_015471245.1 Laticauda colubrina
TCTATCTATCTATCTATCTATCTATCTATCTATCTATCTATCTATCTTCCCCATTCTTAAAGGAAGAATGTTTTATATTATATGTGAAGTTATTGCCTTGCCCTGCAGAAAAGTAAAATGCTGTGAGGTAGGATGACGATAGCTTGACAAATGGCACTTCCTAGTTAAAGTCTATTGTTAATTTCTACTTTACGTCTTTGTTTTAAGCTGCGGTTTGTTCCTGGTCAGATCTGGTCCACTGAAGCTGTTAACTAAACTTGTTGCTCACCCACAATAACCTGCATTTAATAGAATCATGAACATTTAAAACATTTAATCATGAATCATGACATTCCCAACATTGTATATTATTTTATTCTGCATTTCTTTAACACCGTGCTTTTTTTGCTGTGTAATTCTTACTCAAACAGTTAGAAATAAACAAAATCTCTCTGTGTGTCCCTCCCTCCCCCTCTCTCTCTCTCTTCTCCTTCCTTCCCTCCCTCTCTCTCTCCTTCTCCCTCTATCTGTCTATTTATTATCTATCTCTCTTCAGAATAAAAACACCTTTCAGCTGTAGTTAACAGGTGAATATATAGCTATTCAGTGATGCCATTCTTCACCAGTTGAAGCTTCATTGAAAAGATCAGACTTGAAAAGAGGAGGATAAGGAAAATATAAAGACATGTTTGCATTCCTCCTTGATTGTATCTGAATATCAGGACCAGATTAACAAATTGAATTGTGCTGGCACTGCAGTGCAAAAACCCAATGACTATATGCCTTCTGTTATCAGGAAGAAATGTGACATTTAAAGCATGTCATTTTTCACTCTCGTACACATTGACAGGGTATTTCCAGAAAGAAAATAAATGAGTTAGAAAATAGTTAAACATAACACCTCAAAATCGATATTGTAATGTGTCCGACCTTAACAAAGTGTTATATCCTTTGATGCATACAGTTTCTCTGCATATCATATTTGCAAAAGAGAATTCTGCCATTCTTCTTGATGGACTGGTTTGCAATAACACTATATCTAATCAAGATGCTACGGATATTGATAGATATGGGCAACTTTCTGTCTAATGATGTAGAATAAGAATTCAATTGTCCACCCTATAGGTCATCAAAAAAAAGTAAAGAATCCCCCCCCCCCAATTTCTATAATGGATGATAGTTAAATATTTTTCTGGGCTTCAATTAAGAATGGCAGCTACATTCTTTTCTTCTTTGAAAATTTTTATGGGGTTATCACTTTGCCAATGATAACATCACAGAATATATTTTCAATGCAGTGCAATGAAAAATCGTAGAAATGTGGTTCTGTTAATTATTCACTTTTTTCTTTGAATACACAGAGAGTTAGGTTTGTCCTTAAGTTAATCTTGCCTTCTGGGGTTGATTGTTACACTTTTCTTAATGGGGTTCAGTTCAACATGACAGTTTGGGTTGGATTGATGACCTTGAGGATGCTACATCATGGGTAGGAAGAGAGCTATTCAAGTCATATCTGAGGACAAGAATTATGTATGTCATATCATGTGAAGGAATTATTTGGGAAAGAAGGATCAGATGCTTTCTGATGGTAAAAAATGAAAAGAACGATGAGTTTCTCCCACCCAATTTAAAATGGCAGCTCTCCATGGAATCAATGTAGCACCAACTATAATTATTTTTTTTCATATAGTTTTAAAGTTCATTATAAGAATTTGTATTGGAGTGAAAATATTGGGAATCAAAATATCTTTTTATGAATGTAATGATCTTGCTTGTAATTTACAGTGATATCGCTAGGATCTCTGCCAACAAGCTGCAATTCTCTCTTCAGAGAGATGCCCTTAAATGGCTATATCCTGCAAGTGTTTTCCTCATGCTTTTAAAACAGAAAAGAAAGGAGGAACAAAAGTTAAGATAAAGAAGAATTTCCATTTTGGATCAGAACCAAGTTTTAGGCATCTACCTACTATTTGCTTATGTTGGTTAGAAATTAAGACTGGAATTCAATACCTGCTTACTGGAAAATAAATCCATTGAATCTAATAGAACTGAGTAGATATGTAAATGAAACACTGGTTGATGCCCAGCTAATGACAAGAAAACTCTCAAAGGCCTCAAGAAGATTCTTGGAAACACGAATTGAAGAATTCAGATTTAATCTTTTCTTCATAACTTCTGGTTCTCAATGACCTAATTCTTCCCTCTATATGTGTCTGGGGCATATGGAGGGTTGTCAAAACATAAAAATATTATATATATAGATTACATTACATTACACACACACACTTACATTTCATTATTAATTTACCCACCTCTTCTGCCTTTCTCCTCGGAAAAGATTTTTCCACTAAAGTCTTTTCTTGTAAATGGTTTATCAGTAGGAAGCATACTTTTCATTGATAAACAAATGCATAATAAAAGACTTTTCTAGGAAGTGGATTCTAAATGGAGAAAATTTAAAGCATGTAAATGAACCAAAAATCACAAAAAGGCATTTATTTTAGCAAATTTCATTCATCCCATGTATTTTCAGTGTTCAGTTGTTCACATATGATTTTTGGAAAAATAGAATCTAAAGAAAAGTTCAGCTGAGCTAAATTCAGAGAGATGAGAATTATCCCATTCATTCTTTTTTCAGAGTGTTTGAGGTTGGAAGTCTTCTCCTCCCCCCCCCCCTTCATTAATAGCAGACAGCACAAAGTGCCAACTCAGGTTGTCCCAGCAGGAGGATCAACTAAGGTGGCTTGAACAATAAACACAGCAGATGCCAAGATTCAAGTACAACTAGTTCATATTCTTCACAAGATTAAATGAACTGTTAAGACTGCAAAAAGTCAGTCGCAACAAATGCTACAGTTGTTGAAACAGAGAAAAGGTGTGAAACTGTGATTATGAAGGATTTACAGCTGACAAACACAACAAATAAAGGGTAGGTTAATTAGGCGGAAGTTTCCTCTTCCCCTTTCAAAAATTTATTTAAACATTATATCTAAATATACACATTGCAGCCTTCTTGATAATGATCAAGAGGTTGGAACTCAATAGGATTTGCAATTGTTCCATACTTGGGTACAGTGGTCACTTCAACACCTACTATTCTGGGACAACTGTTCACATCCTACAACCCAGGTAGAACTCAGTCATGATGCTCAAGAAGTAAATTTGTATAATAAATTGGCTGTTTTTCCATTATGCCCAGAGAAATATTTTGTCGAGAGATGAAGTTAAATTTAAATGATGGCTCCATGCTTGGCATCTTTGCCACATAAGCCCTTCATCAAATAAGCTATTACTGTCAAACAAAGAGAAACTACTCACTTATGAACACAGGAATGATATAAATGAGATTTCATTCACTGGGACTCAATTAAGAGTTCCATAAATAAATACATCTAGTATTAGAGGTTTGTTTTATAAGCTACCATTCAATGTATTTGGTAATGTTTCTTTCATGCTCCTTTCCAGCAAACACAGATGAAGAAAGAACACATGTGGAGAGTATGCACCCAAAGGCAGGACAAGAAGCAATGGATAGAAACAAATCAAGGAGAGAAGCAACTTAGAACCAAGAGAAGTGACCAAGTGACAGTTAGAACAATTAATCAGTGGAACAACTTGTCTCCCAGAAGTTGTGGGTGTTCCAATGCTGGAAGTTTTAAAGAAGAGTCACTAGAAGACCTCCAAGGTCCCTTTCAACTCTCTTATTCTGTTATTCTGCAGAGAAGTTCTGAATTATGATTCAGGTTTTTTTTTTTTTACAAATATCTTTATTAAGAAATTGATTTGTTTTCTTTGCAATAGCTGTGTTATGAAGTTAAGCAAGAGCAGGCTGAGCTACCTCCATTAATTCTGGACTAGAACCACCAATATTACATGCTCACTACAGCAGATGAAATGTGAAACCTGAGACTTCTAGAGTATACCTGAATCTAGAATCACTCGATAGTGAGAGGGCTGGCATATAAATTGAAAATAAATAAATAAAATAACAGTTGCTTCTCTTTGGAACAGAGAACTTTAAAGATGGTTATTTATTCATTTGACCTGAATATATATATATATTAATCTCTGGTCAACAATGCTTATTTTGGTTGTTCTTGATGTGTTCGAAGCACCCACTGAAGAGAAAGTTAGAAGCTGTAGAAGTGTAGTTGCCCCATACACACTGAGTACGACCCAGCTCTCTAGACTTAGAGTGCTACTTCAGAGATGCTTCAGAAAATGGTTATAGAAGTGAAGTATCTCTTCAAATCTGTGCATAGCAAAGGTATCTGTTTTATGTTTCTGTGTGCATATGTGTGTGTGCATGCTTGTTTGCACACACATGTACATTTGCATATATGTATACAGTTTTAAACTCCATTTATATTCTTTTCATATGTGTGTGTGTTATCCATGCTGTTTTTCAGTTAATTTTCACAGAGAAGTGTTTAAAGCAGTTCTTTCATCTGACTCATCCAAGTGATGAATTTATGGAAACCTTGCCAAAGTTTGGCTGAGTTGTAGCTGAAAAAGTCTATTTCATACTAGTGTGCTGCAGTGAAATTACCCATTGCAAAAGAAAAATTGCATATTCATTGCTACTATCCTGCATTTTTAAAATAATTAAAAAAAAACATTTTAACTTAAAAAGGGGTAGGAAAACATATTTGTTAATGGAAGGAAAATGTAAATACACCATTAATATTTTAAGCTGTTTTAATGTTTTACTCTGTGCAATATCTCTCTGTGCTTACAATTTCATGGAGAGCTGTATATATATTTGTGAAATATTGTTTCTTACTATGAACTGTTTTTAAAAAAGAACAAGGACAAAGAAAATCCTACTGTTTTATTTGTCTCTAAAATGCAAATTGATTTTTTTGAAACAAAATAAAATTAAATCAATTTAAAGTTAGGGAACATAAAATTTGTAATGAAAAGCCTCTCTGGGAAATAAATATGATTGGGGCTGATAATTGAAAATGCTTGGTGAAAACTACCTACAGCTAAAATATCTTTCCTGCTGTTGGGATAGCTAAGCGAGGAAAAAGCAACACTTTAAAACACAACTATATATGCAAAGAAACGTGAACAGAATTTAACTGAATTAACTACAAAGAAAAAATAATGTAGGTAAGAGATGAAACTTTTCAGGTTTAAAATTTCAGTGAATTAAAACTTAAAATCTCAGTGAATTAAGAAGCTGAAGAGATGTAAAAGGAATTTTCCACCGTTTTCAATAATATTGTTGTTCAAATGTTGTTTAAAACTCCACTGAAAAAAGTATAAGTAGGAGCGAATGGCATCTTTTAACATCAGGTCTATCTGCTTCTTTGCCCAAAGAAATTGACAACAGGGAAAGATGACATCTCATAGCATGTCTACTGGGAAATGTGTACCTAAATAATATTAAAAGTAGCTGCAGAAAAAAAGAAGTGTGCATTAATAATAAATACTTTTTTAAAAGTTTCTGAAAGTTAGATACAATACTCTTTATATTAGCAAAACTTACATATAAACTGTAGCACTTTAGAGAAATGTGTAAAGCACATTAAATAAGGAGGTGATGATAATGATGATGATGAGGAGGAGGAGGAGAGGATTAACATTTTAAAACAAAGGCACACCTTTCAATCAAATTCTTAGTTGGAATGTTGGATATTCTATGCAATTCAGCTTATCAGAATGTGAAGTTGGAAAAAGTGTGATGACAATAGAGAGGGTCTTGGAGGCAAAAACCATATAAAAATTCTCAAAGAAACTAAGTATATTTCCTTGAGATGGCTAAAAGAGACATAACATTCTTTAAATATTTGATGAGCTGAAAGAGATAAGAGTGGGTAGATTTATCCTTCATAGCTCCCAAGAATAGTAAAGAACCAATGCACATCAACTTTCCAGAGGGATTTCCTAGCTTGTAATAAGAAGGAATTTCCTGACCATGAGAACTGTTAAGAAGTAGAATATGTTGTCTCTTGCAAACTTGGTGTTCCTTCACTGGAAGTTTAGAAGGAAGGCTTAGACAACCATTTGGTTGAGATGTTAAGATAATTCCTAGCGTTTCTGGCGGAGGGTTAAGCTAGGAGACCTTCCAACCTACAATTCTATGACTTCATGGATCCATCTATGTTACTTTATTGGCAACAATATGGAAATTGATTGCTACTACTTTCTTCTGATATGGTGGTGTTGATCATGATAACCATGACTGTATTTATCAACTTAGCGCATAGCCTTGGTTTTTCCTGGCAGCCTTTTATTCAAGGACAGCATTAAATAAGTCAGACTCAGCCAGCTTAACTTTTCAAAACCAGTTTAGATGAAAGGGGACAATGCAAAAGGTCTTACAGTGAGATCACATACCAGATTTTAACTGATCCATACAACTCCTCTGAAAAAGAAAATCTGGAACTGAGGACTTCTACAATAGAAATTCAGAACAAGCTTCCAGTTGGCCTTCTGTCAGCAGCTGGGGATGTAATCTCACACCCACAAAATAGTTGCAGGTGGAAGCATCAGTGTTATAAACATGACAAGAGAGAAAGGAAAATAATATTTATACAGATATTTATTGAGGGTCACTGGATATAGGAAAAGAGGTTCTGGGAAAATAACATGATAGCACGTTTATCACTGCCAATGTTGTCAATAGCTATCCAGCAGAAGCAAATGTTTAATTGCACAGCTGGTCTTTTCAAACAAATTCATGAAAAAGTAGCTTGCTTTTATAAGGTCAATTCCTTGCTGTCAGAAAGAGATGAAATTTGTCAACTTCCCACGAACAAAATAAAAGTTCCAAATATTTTCATTCTCTTGAAATGACCAGAAGACAAAATTCAGGATGGACTAAACAGATAAAAACAATGGTAATCAATGACCAGAATGCAGAATACAGAAAGTTGCTTAATGAGGGTTAAAAGTGTGTTCTCTGAAGCTTGTGGGTTGTATCCCAAACACATCCATTACCAGGCTAGGTAACATTTTCAGTAGAGTTTAGGGGATGTCAGTGTTCTTCTGTTTATAAGGGCTTCAGGTGTGGGTGTGTCAAGTGGGATTCTAGTGATGGGTCAGGTGTGAGCATCAGTGAGTTTTTTTTTTTTAATCAAATTTCACATTAAAAATAAAAATCTCTTTTTAGTGGACAACATATTTCTGGATCATCACCTTTACATACAAATATGACAACAATTATATGTTCATATGTGCATACTTAATCATATTATTACCTTTTCCATTCCAAATTTTCAGTAAGGAGAGAAACAAACACATTAATTCTAGCCTCTTTCATTAATCTCAATCAAAACATTTTTTTTGTTTCATTTCAAATATAATATTTTAATATTTATTTTAAAAACAAAGATAAACCATATGTGTTTACCTAATAATAACAATAATGATAATAATAAAAAGTTACCAATGTCTCTCCATGCTTTTAATAGTCTATATTAATTTATTAATTTAGTTGGTTCTTTAGTCTGTCATATTCCCTTTTCATTACACATTCTTTTTATAAATTTCAGATTAATACAAATTTTAACACTAAAAAAAAAAAAAACAAGTATAGGTTTTCCCCTTTTTACTGTTTTGAGTGTGACACCTCAAGGATTAAAATATACCTTTATTCCCACATCTTTATTCCCAATAAACCATTATTTTTAGGAAGTTACAATAATAATCATTACATCTTTTCATTTGGATTCCACAGCATATTTTCCCTGCTTAATTTTTAATAAGAGTTATCAGTATCTATATTAACCTATTTTCTAAATATTTTTAATTGCAGAAATATTCTTATTACCCCTTGTCACCCTGAAGAATCCAATTTTTAATTCATCAACCATTATCTCTGAAAAAACAATTTTTCATCATTTTACTATTTCTGTATTTCTTTATTTCATGCACCTGTTTCTTACTGCTTCTCCTCCCCCTTTTCCCCATATCTTTTCTCATTCCAATTTATCTCTCTCTCTTTCTTAATATCTTCCTTTCCCCTTTTCTGCTGGGTCTTTTGGCCTTTCCTGTCTTCACAGGTGTTCCCCCTTTTGATTGCCTTCTTAAATCTCAACTTTTTAACCTTCCTCCTTTCCCCACTTCTTTGTAGTGTTCTTTGTGTTAATTGTCTATTTAAAATGTCTTCTCCTTGAGTCGACTCCTCTTCCTCTGAAGCTCTTTCTTGTTCTTCAATCGCCATTTCCATTTTTTCTAACTCAGAGCAAAGTGATTCGCCTCTTTCCTGTAGCAATTCTCTCATATTTTTAAGTTCTATTTTTAATTCCTGAAGAGATATTATCATTACACACTCGTATATTTTATGATCATTAAAGTCCACAAAAAAACCCCACTTTTACTTTCCTTCTTTCTTCTTTCAATTTTCTAAAGTTCTCAATTATTCCAGCCCAGAGTCTATATCAAAAACATCAATCAATCCCACAGTCAGTCTCTCCTTGCTTTTTTCTTTATTCTGGTTCTGCTTTCACTTTCTAAGATTCTTACTTTGTTTCAATATTTCTTTAATGTTATATCCACACAAGTTCATTCAGAAACAGGATGCTTTCCCTTTTATTTCAGCTGAAGTTTTTGTCAAAAGGAGGCACTCTCCATTATACAGTCTTGTATAGGTGAAGACCTTTCTGCCTTATTTTTTTATTTAGGGTTTCTCGAACCTCAATATTCCAGCACAGTCCAGTCTCCAATTTGTAAACTTTATTATTATTATTATTATTTGACAATCTTAAATCCAGCTTTATTTTATGCCTGTTTATTCCCAAAATATTTTAGTCCAATTTAGTTAAATCTTTAGTTCCGGCTTCTTCCTTTCCCAGTTCGAAGCCCCGCTTAGCAGTCAAAAAAAATTTCTTTTTTTTTTTCTGTCCCTTTGTAATTTTGCCGCTCACTTTTCTTTCTTTAAAAATTCCATGTTACCTTAATCCTGGGGTATTTTTGTTTAGTTGTATTGTGCAGTTGTCCCAGTTCAGATGTTATCCACCTCTTTCTTCCCTCCTGCACAAATCTTAATCTAGCTGAGTCCTCCTCTTCAGGATGGCCCTTTTTAAACCACCGCTGCAGTCGTCTTCGGGGGGAAAAAGACCAAGCCCAATCTTCGGGGGGAGATGCAGCTCCCCTCAACCTGGCTTGCAGCTTCTCCTTACTCTGCCACCCCTCCAAGGCAGCTTCAGCCCCTAATTGTAATGATTGGGGCTCTCCAATGAAAGAGCATGGACCATAGCTACAGAGAGTCACGATCTACTGACCATCAGTGAGGAGGCTCCACCTTCTTCTCTCAGCATCAGTGAATTTTGTGATGGGTTTTTGATAAACTCACAAGAAAGGTGAGTGGTACTGTGGCTGATGATTTTGTGTTGTTTCAATCAATTTGATTGTTTCAATCAAACTGATGCTGCTTGGTGTTGGTGTAGGTAGAGATTAATTGCTTGTGAGTTTATTGAAGCACGACCCCTCAGGATCCAAATCAATCACACAGACAACCAGTGACATCAACAAGCCTCAACCAATCCATGCAACCCAACCACTCCACCAGTTCACCTCTTAATGACCCTGACCTGAAATAATCTCCTCATCACAAAATCCATTACAGGACTCATTGATGACTCACACCTGACCCATCACAAGAACCTCACTTGACCCACCCAAACCTGAAGCCTTTATAAACAGAAGAACACTGACACTGACATCTCTAAACTCCACTGAAGGTGTTACTTAGCCTGGTAATGAAATGTTCAGAACCCAACCCACAAGCTTGGAGAATGACCTTTCACCATCATCCTACACCCAAGCTACAGATATTTGCCCCTATTGTAAGTTGCTTAATGCTAAAGAACAATGATCTATTGAGACCATTTGCACCAAGACAAATTCCTTGTGTGACAAATAACACTTGGCCAATAATAGTGGAATTATGGTATGGGTAAGACTGCTTAAGATTGCTTACCAAGATAAAAAATCTGAGCAAATTGATGAAAAATCACCAATCAACTGTAATTTAAACTCTAATAATTAAGTAATTTAGAATTGTCTATTAAAAGAGTTTGAAGTTCCATCTTCCATTCCACTGAAGTGTAAAGGCTCAACACATTTCCTTCCCTTTATATCTAGCTTGTAACGTAGTGGAAAAACATAATGTTTACTTGGAAGATGCAACTTGAATCTTTAGTATCTTCCCCTAGGATTAGGAAAAGTGATGGTATTCAGCAGGTTCTGACCAGTTCTGGAGAACTGGTAGAGGAAATTTTGAGTAGTTCAGAGAACCAGCAGATACCACCTCTGACTGGGCTGAAGATGGCAGATGAGATTCTGCTGAAACGTTGCTACAACTTTAACAGAACTACAATGACGTGGGATAATACCCGAAGGAAGCTAAACAGCACACATGTAAGTACCCGCGAAAACCTAAGAAATATATATATGTATAAACATATATATATGTATATACATATATATATATGTTTTTTTAAAGTTTCACGGGTACTTACATGAATGCAGTTCATCTTCCTTCGGGTATTATCCCACGTCATTGTAGTGCTTTTAATACAAACTCAATACAGAAGCCTGATGATGGCAGATGAGATTCTGCTGAAACGTTGTACAACTTTAAAAGCACTACAATGACGTGGGATAATACCCAAAGGAAGATGAACTGCATTCATGTAAGTACCCACAAATATATATATATTCTCTTCTCTTCTCTTCTCTTCTCTTCTCTTCTCTTCTCTTCTCTT
>BLBF01000045.1:14507927-14524672 GCA_015471245.1 Laticauda colubrina
TTCTCTTCTCTTCTCTTCTCTTCTCTTCTCTTCTCTTCTCTTCTCTTCTCTTCTCTTCTCTTCTCTTCTCTTCTCTTCTCTTCTCTCCTCTCCTCTCCTCTCCTCTCCTCTCCTCTCCTCTTCTATTCTATTCTATTCTATTCTATTCTATTCTATTCTATTCTATCTATGGAGCTCAGTGTTGACCTCCCAGAGTTTCTGGCAAAGATTCTTCCTAATCAGTGCTGGGATTCAATGTTTTTTACTACCGGTTCTGTGGGCATAGCTTGGTGGATGTGGCAGGGAAGGATACTGTAAAATCCCCAGTCAGAGGTGGTATCTGCTGGTTCTCTGAACTACTCAAAATTTCCTCTACCAGTTCTCCAGAACTGGTCAGAACCTGCTGAATACCATCACTTTTCCTAATCCTAGGGGAAGATACTAAAGATTCAAGTTGCATCTTCCAAGTAAACATTATGTTTTTCCACTACGTTACAAGCTAGATATAAAGGGAAGGAAATGTGTTGAGCCTTTACACTTCAGTGGAATGGAAGATGGAACTTCAAACTCTTTTAATAGACAATTCTAAATTACTTAATTATTAGAGTTTAAATTACAGTTGATTGGTGATTTTTCATCAATTTGCTCAGATCTTTTATCTTGGTAAGCAATCTTAAGCAGTCTTACCCATACCATAATTCCACTATTTACTTGGTAACAAGTACTGGGCTAAATTTTTAAATCTGCAAAAGTTCAGATTTTCTTTATATGTGGAATAAAAAATAGTGGCAAAAAAAATTAAGGGGAGGGTGTTGAGGTAATTCCCCATTAGGAGAATGAGCACATACAGGGAGACATATAGAGAGTAGTGTTGGAATTATACACACAGAGCAGACAGATACACTGTACAGTAAATGTAGGTTTTTACTTCCAGAAAGGTTTAAGCAAAGTCCAAAATAGGCAGTCCAAAGTCATTCACAGGTTAAATCAGTCAGTTTTCAATCCAGGGATAATCCAAATATCAAATTCCAGTGTCAAAAACAGTTCAGTATTAGACTTACATTAAATCCAGTAATATTAGTCAATTAGGAAAAATGGAGCAAGAGCAATACTTTCCAACAGAAGGAAATAAAGCTACACTCACACTCTCTTCTGAGACTCAGACTAAGACAATCCAGGTTTCTGGCTCCATTTTAAGGCCATTTGAGAAACTACACCCAATTGCATGCTCTTGCATTCTCTTAAAGATACAGTATTAAAATGTCTATACTGGTTTATATATTTCTGACCCAAATACCTCTTAGGTGACTTATATTCCTAACAGAGGGTGTCAAATCTTATCCATTTATCTAGATCTTTGGTACTGTAAGATGACCTGTTGGAGTCATATTTAAAACTGATTTTTTTTAATTTTCTGTAGGTAGTTTATCAACTTCATTGTGAACCGGGCGTGTCCAACAATCTTTGTACTTTATCAATCATGTAGAACATATGTGCTCAAATCTTGGATTTTCAAGTTAATTTGCCCATATAACTTGAACTTAAGTCAAATTGGAATAGCGATTTTGCATTTCTTCAGTTATGTAATAAAATCTGAGGGTCAGAAGAAAATTCATATCCATATCAATTGCAGTGTAAAATATGTTCAGAAACCCATAGATTAGTATGAATTTTCTTAGAAAGATATATTTTGAAATATATTTAAATGCAAATGTGTGTTTGTATCTTCAGATTAATGCAGAAATGAAATGATGGGATGCTATGAATAAACATTGGCAAAAGGAACAAATAATGAAAATAAAATTCGTTCATATGCAGTTTTTTCTCTGATTCTGAGAATCAGAGCTTTAATTTATTTTATTTTTTACAAAGGATGACTGTTTGAAACTGCTTACTTCAAAGTTTATTTTGGTCAAAGACCAGTATACAACAGAACAATAAACCAAAGCAAATTATTTAAGAATATAATGGAAAAGTAGATAAGAAAGAGATGTGAAACAAAAGCTGTAAGGGTAGAACAGAATATTTTTGTCACTGTTGTTACCAATATAGACTGTGTCTATACCAATGTGTCTATACTGTGTCTATACCAATATAGACTGTGTCTCTAAAACATTTATGCTATGAAACACAGTGAGATTTGATAACATCAGTGATTTAAAGCTAAGTCTAAGACATAAGTAGGCAAAAAGAATAATCTACTGTATCTATGTATATGCTTACTCAAAAATTTTCAAAGGTATGCTAGAGTAGTATGAAATTAAGAAATGTAGGGGTTAGTCAACTTGGATCTTATTCTGTTATTTGGCCACATAACAAAATTTGGCAGCATCCAAAAAAAGCTCTGTCCAGATAGAGCTCATTTGATCTGAAAGAAAATTTTATGGATGTAAGATATCAGAATGCCTTGAATATTTTATCAAATAAAGAGAAATAAAATTGATTCTAACACCCCCATGAAACAGCAATACAATAAATCATTTCAATAGATGTTACAGCATCTGTTTTAAAATCTTATTTATTTATTTAATCATCCATCCATCCATCCATCCATTCAAATGGTGCACCACTTGGAAATGTACAAAGGCCTTCTTAGTCATGGCTACCATCTGCTTTTCAAGCAGAAGCACCATTTAAAGTGGCCACAACACACCGTTTCGCAGCCATCTAGGCCTGAAGAGTACTTGCTGGAGCCAGTTGGGAGCAACCAGGAACAGGAGAATGGAGCGTGATGAGTCTGTATAGCCAGCTGGCTAGCGGAAGCCAGTAATGCTAGCTAGAAACCCTTTTACTTGTATTGTTCACCACATGCCAAGCTGAGACTCCAGTAATGAGATCCATTCTGCTCAGAGTGTGGCCTCTTCTTTTATTTATTTATTTATTGATTGGTTGATTGATTGAATTTATATTGTTGCCTATTCACCCATGGCAACTTGAGGTGCCTTACAGAATGTAAAACCATATTTAAAATAAAAAACAATAAAATCTAACAAAAAGAATCAAATAAATTAATACAGTACAATAGAACAAAATCTGGGATTTAAAAAAAATCACTCCCAACTCCCATCCCCTGCCATGACGACAACAGATCACATGAGCCATTTGATGGGCTCCATCCTGCTCTGGGTTCCCAGGCCTGCTGGAAGAACCAGGTCTTTAGTGTCTTCCGGAAGAGTATTAGAGAGGGGCCATTCTAATCTCTGGGGGAAATGGTTTGGAACAATTTTTGTTGACTTGGTTTGGAACTGTAACACCATGAGTCTAGGAAGACTCCTAGATTGTCTTGATTGATAATTTTGTGAGCTGTCCTGTGCCAGGCTTTCATAGGAGTGGGCTTTGAAGATAAAAGGTTAATTTTAATGATAAAAACATTTTATATATCCTCTCTCTTGATCACACAGACCTTATATGTCTAGCAACCTTACTCAACACCGGCCAATTAATAAAAGGAGACAGGAAATGCAGAAGAACTCTCTAAAATGATCTTCAATGGAGTCGAAGATGGGACCTCAAACTTGTCCTTTTTTCACCTCTCTTTTTATAGGTGATACTGGATTACTTCATTGTAGAAGTTTAAATTACAGTTGATTGATGGTTTTTTTCATCCATCTGCCAGGTTGAACAAGCAACATTAACATGCTCTTACCCATACCATAATTCCAGAAAATAAACAAAACTTATTGGAATAATGGATTCAAGAATTCTCTATTTCTTTACAGCCTGGTTCATTTTGGAATTTTCTCAACATATTGTGCTTAGGTATCCACAATCATATTTACTTTTAATAATTGAATTTTTCCACCTTTGGTGTCTGGCCATTAACGTATCCTGCAATACAAACTGTCCAATAAAACTTCTTGCTTGCTGTTGTCAAATTTGAGTTATACCACAATGTCACATTCCCCTCTGAGGAAGGATCAAAATGTAATTTGTTATTTTTTAATAACCTAGTAGCTTTCAAAGCAGGAAGTGAAGGTTCCAGAAACAAATGATAACCCAGTGAACAAAAAAAATAGTGGGAACCCATACTTCCTTAAAACACACTACACAAATTCAATCTGCACCAAATGAAGCAAGTTTTCAGCATCTGGCAGGAAGAAATTTATGACAAAATAATATGTTGTTTTGTTTTCAAGGTTCAGGACAGAAATAAGTCATCAAAGTATTTCAGATTTTTAATTTTGCAGAAACAGTGTAAAAAATTCTCTTCAAAAAATGTCTTTGAAGAAATGATTATACCTGTTCATTGAGTTCATTATCTCATGGACTGAGCTCAAAGGTTTGATCAATCAGTTTATGAAAGCAGATTTATTTGGACTTTGGTTACATCAATATACAATTTGGTAACGTTAAGAAAAAAGTTTCCATTGTTTGATGGGGATTACAAAATAAATTTTGAAATGTAAGGCATCAGATAATCTGCAGTTTATATTTCTCCTTTCTCTTTGAAAATGGGATATTCTGAGGGGAATTAGATTGTTTTGCAACAGATATTGTGCTCTGACATACTGTTTTATAGAATTTTCCTTGACATAAATGCAGTAAATTTTGAAAAGATGGCTTAAGGACAGAGGGGCATAAACATTGATTTGATATTCATTCGTGTTGGATATGGGACCGCTAGCAAACTCATGCTGGAAGCTAATCCTCATTCTGAATGTTCTTCTTTGTTTCCATTGAGAAGATAGCTGTAGCAGAAATCTCCTTCTGAGCTGCAAAATATGCATTCCACACTCTCTGTGTGTAAGTCTGCAGAAGCCCTAGGACTCTCAAAGATAAAGGCCCTGTCAAACTGCCCAACGGATGCAAAACGGAAATGTTCCATCCGTTGTTCCATCCGTTGTTATCCGCTCTCAAAAGGGGCAAAAATTTTCATAACTGGAGCGGATAACACGGACGGGGGAAGGACGCAGGGCGGATGGAAAGTGGAGGCAGAACAGAAGCCCAGCGGATGGAAGCGGATGGGAGCGGATGGCACATCCGCTAGGCTTGTGGGGGGGCCGCAGCAAAGCGGATGCAGAACGGATACAGCGGATGCACAGAGGATGAAGCGGATGCACAGCGGAAGCCTAATGGATGCCGAGCGTTAATTGCGCATGCGGGGAGGATGCATTGCATAACCCCCGCAGATATAAAGGGAAGCAGCTCGGAAGCAGGTCAACAATCAGAGGAAAGACCTGCTGCCAGACGGATTGACAGCCTTGCCTGCCCTGCCTGCATGCCTGCCTGCAAGCCTTGCTGCCAGCCTTGCTTCAAGCCTTGCTGCCAGCCTCCTTGCCAGCCTCCCTGCCAGCCTTGCTGCCAGCCTCCCTGCCAGCCTTGCTGGCTGCTTGCCTGCCAGCCTTGCTGCCTGCCTGCCTGCCAGCCTTGCTGCCAGCCAGCCTTGGTGCCTGCCTTCCTGCAAGCCTTGGTTCATGCCTGCTTGCCAGCCTTGGTGCCTGCCTCCCTGCCAGCCTTCCTGCCAGCCTTGGTGCCTGCCTGCCAGCCAGCCTTGGTGCCTGCCTGCCTGCCAGCCTTCCTGCCAGCCTTCCTGCCAGCCTTCCTGCCAGCCTTCCTGCCAGCCTTGGTGCCTGCCTGCCTGCCTGCCAGCCTTCCTGCCAGCCTTGGTGCCTGCCTGCCTGCCTGCCAGCCTGCCTGCCAGCCTTCCTGCCAGCCTTCCTGCCAGCCTTGGTGCCTGCCTGCCTGCCTGCCAGCCTCCCTGCCAGCCTTCCTGCCAGCCTTGGTGCCTGCCTGCCTGCCAGCCAGCCTTCCTGCCAGCCTTGGTGCCTGCCTCCCTGCCAGCCTTCCTGCCAGCCTTCCTGCAAGCCTTCCTGCAAGCCTTGGTGTCTGCCTGCCAGCCAGCCTGCCAGCCAGCCTTCCTGCCAGCCTTGGTGCATGCCTGCTTGCCAACCTTGGTGCCTGCCTGCCTGCCTGCCAGCCTTCCTGCCAGCCTTGGTGCCTGCCTCACTGCCAGCCTTCCTGCCAGCCTTGGTGCCTCCCTCCCTACCAGCCTTCCTGCAAGCCTTGGTTCCTGCCAGCCTCCCTGCCAGCCAGCAACCCCACAACCATGCGGAAGCACAGCAAGCCTCAGCCATCTGCTGCCAGCACTTGAAAGAGGGACAGGGCTACCATCCCGCCCCCTGGCCCTCACTCTGGTTCTGCTGGGGCTTCTGCAGCACAGGCTCGCTCTTCTGGGGCTGGGGCTTCTGCTGCTTCTGCTTCTGGAGGAGCTGATGACAAGCACTCCAGCACCAGCCACCTCCACAGCACCTGGACCCCTCACCCCTGAGACTGAGCGATCAAGAGGAGTGCCAGAGACTCATTTGTGTTTTATAGCTTGTTGTTAATAAAGTCTAGTTTTGATTCACACACTTGCTTCATTTCTATTTTTTAATAAAGTCTTGCTGGAAACTTTTAGAAATGGTTTAAGCCTTTGCATGCTTGTGGGATGGGTTAAGATAGCAGTGGGATGGGTTGAGATAGCAGTGGGATGGGTAATAGCTGTGGGATGGGTTAGGATAGCAGTGGGATAGATAAACCTCCAGTGCAAGCATAGTGGGACTGTATGGTCCACCCTCCCAGGTGCCACACATATGGCCCTTTATTATCAATAACAATGTAATCATTGATCCACACATGTCAACATAAACACAACTCTATCAAATGCCCTGTTCATTGTAGGCCCACCCAACATACATGGTCCAATCTCATCAGTGTGATGAGACAGGTTGAAGGAAGCATCCATTAAGCATCTATCATTCTGTCTTGCCACTCCACTGCTCCAGCTGGGGAGTTGCACCAGTGTCTCAGGAGGTTGCGCTGCTTCTTCCCTTCACGTGAAGCTCTGTTGGGGCCTTGCACATCCTTAGTGTCTATCAGGTTTTGCCCTTCCCTCCATTCCCTAGGCTCCATGTCCCCATTGCCTTGTTGGAGGTTCATGAGCCTGTTCTGCAACACTGGGTAGCGGTGCTCATGAGATTGTGCAGGATGCAGCAAGCTTCCACGATCCTCCTCACGGTCTCTGTGTGATGCTGCATGGTGGTGAGAAGTACCTGGAACCTGTTGGCCAGGATGTCAAAGGCGTTCTCCACCACCCGCCTTGCCCTGGACAGCCTGTAGTTGAAGATCCTCTCTTCACGGGTGAGGTATTTGGAGGTGTAGGGCTTCATGAGGTAGGTTGTGAGGGAGAATGCGTCATCCCCCACGATGAAGTAGGGCACATCTTGCGTGTCGTTGCGCAGGGGGTCTGGATCTGGGAAGCCCACCATGAGGTTGCGTTCCAGCCCACCCCTGAGGTCACTTGCATTGTATACCTGGGCATCTGAAGATGACCCGTTGTCTGAAGCATCGATGTACATGAACTTGTAGTCAGCATCGACCATGGATGATGCTGAAGAAGCCCTTGTAGTTGAAATAAGTGGACCCCGACTTGGCGGGCGCTTTGCAGGCCATGTGCTTGCCATCGATGGCTCCAACGGTGTGTGGGAAGTTCCACCTCTGATACCACTGCTCTGCAACTTTCTTCCAGCCTTCTTCAGTGGAGGGGCACTGAAGGAGCTCCTCCTTGTATTCTTCAATGATGGCCTGCACCACTTCTCTGACCACAATGCTGATGGTGTTGTGTGGCACCCTCCAGCATGCTCCTGTAGGTGGTCCCTGAGGCCAGGTGGTGCAGAGTGAGTGCCACCTTGAGCCCAGGTTCCAGGCTGGGCCGGAAGTTGGTGCTCTGCTTGGTCAACCTGGGTGTCAGACGCTGCACAACTTCGTCAAACATGGCTGGAGGCATCCTCATGAAGTTCTGGAATGCACAAGTGTCTTCGTTCCTGAGCTCCACCATCAGCTTGTTGTACAGTCCGTCCTCTGCTCTTCTGGCGAACCATCTTCGTACCCAGACGCTTCTTGGCCACCTCTTTTTCTTCCCATAGTAGAGTTCACAGAGCCTGCAGATGGCTTCGCACTGTTGCAGAAGGATGGTGGCTGCCAAAAGGACTTTGTTACGATTCACGGTGGACATGACTGGATGCTGTGAAAGAGGAAGAGGCAGATGAAGGCTGCAGAGATCTGCAGCTGAGCTGCTGTTCTGAAAGTGAGATCCAGGTGAGTTGCTCCCCCTTTTTATAGGCAGTATAGGTTTTCCCCTAGGTGTCCCTTTGCATCCTGTAGGCATCCTGTAGGCATCCTGTAGACATCCTTAATATCCGAGAAAGGTCCCCTCTGCGAACGTATTTTCTGTTTTACATGCTTTGTTTCCGTGCTGCATCCTCTAGGCATCTGTACTGCATCCGTTCCGCGTCCGTTCTGCTTCCTCCCTGCGTCCGTTTACCGCTGGAGTAGATGGAGTTGCGCAGATGTGCAGCGGATGCCTAGCGAATATAGCAGATGTGTAACGGATGCAGAACGGATGTCTAGCAGATACGTAGCTGATGCAGAATGGATGCATTGGATACATTTTCCGCTCAAAAGTTTTGAGGAGCTCAAAACTTTCTGAACAGATGAAATGTCAAGAAACGGATGCTGGACGGATAGAGAGGAAGCAAAACGGAGGCAGTGAGTACAGAACAGATACATCGCATTAACCAACGGATGGCAAGCTTTTTTGTCCATTTTACATCCTCTTTGCATCCATTGGTGCAGTGTGACAGGGGCTTAACTTATTATCTTTTAAACTAGCTCTGTTTCTGTCAGTGTTATGTGAAACTCTGTGTCAGAAAATCAAGTAGACAAAACGGGATGCTGAACTGTCTGCAAGGAACAGAATAGTGTCTACTATTAACCATTCCTATCAACTGTAAAACCTGCAAAGCTAATAAAAGGGCTGTTGTTCAATCTGTAAAATTAACAAATCTGACAATATAGAAGGTTCATGTTTTAAATAGTTTCAATATAACCCAAAATTCTTGGAACATTATCAAGTATTCAACTCCAGGAGAGTCAGTGATATTATAGTAGTATGTAACCAAAAATCTATCACTACTTTCATACTTTCAGACACCTATTATATTTGTTTCGCAGCACTCTTTGAAATTTTTTATTAAATTGGATGGATTTTGATGAGAATGGTGTTAATGAGGATGTGAACCCACATTTCTACACACAGGGAAGTAAGATATTGTACATGACCAAGAATAAAATTGGAAGGTTATATAACCTTCTTTCATTCTCAAGGGCAATTGAAAAGAAAATGAAATATATGAAAACTCCTGATGACCTGTTTTCAGCCTAAATAACTCTATCAAATACATACTGTGAAGCTTTGATCTTACCTGTATAACAAAACTCTCTTGTGCTTTTTTATTTGATTATCCTTTGATAGTCTGTTAAGTCTCTCTATAGCCTTTCAGAAGTGTAGCCATAAGATGTGATTGAGATACTTTTAAGGCAATAATACTGAACCAAAAGTTCCCATTCCATTTTGATGTTTCTTGTGGATGGTAAAACATGTGTGGTTTGGTTGGACAGCATTTTGACAATTCTCCATACATGTGGGAGGACCATGGTCCATCTTGGAATGAAATCACTTTGTGATGCTGACCATGGCAACAGTTATTCCTCACATGGATGTTATCCCACAACAGCATTAAAAAATCAGGTGATATTAGTAAGAATAAAATAAATTGATACCTGTAATCTCAAGAAAATATCCAAATAATGATAGTTGCTATCAAGAACTCTATAACCCTTCACAAAGGTTTAAAACAAAGCAAAACAAAACAAAACTTGACAGAGAAAAATACAATATCCTTAACATTATAGTCTGGTTTAGGAATAGAGAAGTTCTTACATGGATATTCTCAGCATCTATTTTGTACTCTCAACAGAGTACTGGGAAAATTTGATGTCAATTTTATTTTTTGCTTTATGTGTGTACCCAGGTCTATTGCATACCTCTATATCTGTCATGCCTCTATATCTGTCATATCAAAGCATATCAAAGTACATTAAAATTCCAGATTGGGAATTTCACTCCAAGAAAATTTCACAAGAAGAGTTCTCCACTCCTCTACTCATTGCAGAATACCTTATGCCACCAGACTTGAAATTCTAGACCTAGAAAACCTAGAACTACACCGCCTTCAGTCCGATCTAAGTATAGTATATAAAAATCATACATTGCAATGTCCTACCTGTCAATGAATACTTCAGCTTCAACCATAACAATACAAGAGCAAACAATAGAAACAAACTCAAGGTTAATTTCACCAAACTTGATTGCAGCAAATACGACTTCAGCAACAGAGTGTTCAATGTCTGGAAAACCCTTCCTGACTCTGTAGTTTCTTCCCCAAACCCCAAAAACTTTATCCAGAGACTATCTACTATTCACCTCACCCCTTTCCTAAGAGGTTTGTAAGGGGCATGCATACATCCCTCTCTAAGTGGTTTATAGAGTCAGCATATTGCTCCCAACAATCTGGGTCTTCGTTTTACTGACCTCAGAAGGATGGAAGGCTGAGGCAACTTGAGCTGGTAAGAATTGAATTGTCAAATTGCAAGCACCTGGCAGTCAGCAGAAGTAGCCTGTAGTACTGCATTCTAACCACTGGGGCATCCACAGCTCATGATCCCTAACCCACAAACCATTCTGCGTCTACCTGCATAACTGCTGAGAACTCCATTCACTTTTGGACTCTATCTACTTGATCATCGCTTGGTGAGGAAGAGGGGTATATTTTCTTAGTGTAATAAGGCATGGAGAACTAGAAGTGTGAAGCAGAATCATGGAAGATGCTTCCCTCCTTGTTAGCCTCCCCAAGGTCCATTAGTGACTGCATATTAACATGCATGTTGGAGTGTATATGTTTGAACAGAAGCAGTATGTATGTTCACCAGATGAAATCACTGGGATGAAAATAAGTTCCAGTTCATAAGCTAAATTGACTGATCACAGGATCAAGATCCAAATGGATCTTGACAGACTAGAACACTGGGCCATATCTAACAAAATGAAATTCAACCTAGAGAAAAGTAAATTCCTATACTTAAGCAAGAAAAACCAAAACTACACATGTAGATTGGGCTCAATAGCAGTAACTGTGAGAGGGATTTTGGAGTCTTAGTGGACAACCATCTATATATGAGCCAGCATTGTGTAGCAGCAACCAAAAAAGATAATGGAATCCTAAGTTGAGATCAAGTGAGGTACTAATACCACTCTATAAAGCCTTAGTAAGACCACAGCTAGAGTACTGCATCCAGTTTTGTTCACCACATTATAAAAAAGATATTGAGACTCTAGACAAAATGCAGAGAAGAGCAACAAGGATGATTAGGGGACTGGAGACTAAAACTTATGAAGAATGGTTACAGGAACTGGGCATGGCTAGTCTAGTGAAGAGAAGAACCAGGGGAGACATGATGGCAGTCTTCTAATATTTGAGGGGCTGCCACAGGGAGGAAGGGGTCAAGCTATTTTCTAAAGCACCTGTAAGCCAGACAAGGAATAATGGAAGGAAACTGAACAAGGAGTGATTCAACCTGGAAATAAGGAGAAACTTTCTGACAGTGAGAAAAATCAACCAATGGAACAGCTTGCCCTCAGAAGTTGTAGGAGCGTCATCACTTGAGACTTTCAAGAAGAGATTGGACTGTCATTTGTCAGAAATGGTGTTGGGCCTCCTGTTTGGGCAGGGGTTTGGACAAGATGACCTACAAGATCCCTTCCAACTCTGATTACCTGTTATCTGCTAAGGATCTCTGTTAATGAGGAAGAACAATTCCATTAAGCTCTGCAGGTACTGTTTACTTTTCAGAATTGGGCAAAAGGAAAGGAAAAGATCTTTGCAATGTTTCAAAGCAGTTGAACTAAGGCATCAATTTAAAAAAAGGTCGATTTGAAAAATCTGACAATTCCAATCTGTGTTATGGATGTCCTTTCCAAGAGGACATCTCAGTAGGGACTTCAAGCATTCTCAAAACCCCAATGAAAGTTGTAAAGTTTAATAAATATCATATCGCCAGTCCCAATGCTCAAGAGAGAGATTTGACTCATTGTTACAGAATAAAAATTTTAAGAAAATTCCCAAGAGGTGAATTTTCTTATTTTATTCAAATGAAGCCTCCATCTGAAGGCACATATGCTACCATATGGGATCCATTTCAAGCATTCATTAGCAGAAGAATAATTAGCCCAGTATCATACAAAGCAGAATAGTACAGGCCCAGAGGATAATTGCTTTAGAAACAGTAAGAAAAGACCTTGAAACCAAATTTGAAGAAACAAGCTTGTTAAAAAGGGAATGGGGAGAGGAAAATGGGGGAGGGAGATGTTTTTGTTAAAAGGTTCAGTTCATTTTTCTCTCTCCTTGCTTGTCAGTTTTGTGGCCAGTTTTATGGAAGTTGGCATGACACTTGAACACGGCAAACATCTATATTTGTTTTTACAGACAAGCCCCAAATTCCCAGTGCTTGCTTTTTTTTGTCTGTAATCCAACCCCCCAAGGAACGTAAACTTCTTGTACTGATTAAATTAATCACTTTCCAATTGTTTGACCTATAGTGTTATGCAAATTCTCACATAGCTAAAGCAGAAAACAGACCTCACCCTGTGCGGGTGAGGCACATTACTTTTAGTTTGTAATAATGTTTCATTACAACTTCCAATTAAATAGAACATCAAAAAGGTATTCTAGAAGTTATCAAGGTTCCTGATATGGTCCATTTGGACATGGGACATTTTATGCCAGATCCCTCTAAGCATGTCCGCTTGATTTCTAATTATCAAACCGATTGTCTCAAAGATGCTTTTCAAAGGCAACTTTCTTGTTTTGTTTTGTTTTTCCCTTGAAAACGTTTCACTTCTCATCCAAGAAGCTTCTTTAGTTCAGACAGAAAGGTAGGGAGTTCAACATTCAGTCAGAGCTGAAGAAGCTTCTTGGATGAAAAGTGAAATGTTTTACATGAAAAAAAAATGGTATAAATGGTATAAAATAGCATAAACCACCATCAAGAAACAAGAAAATTCAATTGCCTTTTGAAAAAACAACTTTGGGTCCTGGATGATTGAGAATCTTCATGGACATTTCTCAAGCCAATTGTGGAATGAAGTGCCATGGTGGCACAGTGGTTAGAATGCAGTACTACAGGCTACTTCTGCTGACTTCTAGCTGCCTAAAATTTGGCAGTTCGAATCTCAACAGGCTCAAGGTTAACTCAACCTTCCATCTTTCTGAGGTAGGTAAAATGAAAACCCAGATTGTTGGGTGAAAGATGCTGACTCTGTAAAACCACTTAAAGAGGGCTGTAAAGCACTGTGAAGCAGTATATAAGTCTTAGTACTATTGCTATTACTGCCTTAAGCAGAGGGTTGGACTGGAAAACTTCCAAGGTCATTTGCAGCCTTATGATTCTAGGTAAGCTTTAAGACTTATGGACTTCAACTCCCAGAATTCATGTTAGCTCAAGAATTCTGGGAGTTGAGGTCCACAAATTTTAAACATGCCAAGTTTAAAGACCCTTGTTTTAGGTTCTACTGTACTATATGCTCTAAATTCTGTTTGTTATCTTTGGTTGGATTGGGTTATCCCTGCAGCATAGCCACTCTCTGAGCAAGTGAACTAAGATTTGCAATCAAATACACAATAAATGTTAGGCTTGGGTGTGTATAGAACTAAAACATGTGGAGTTCAAGAACCCAGACAACAATTAAATGGTAACACAGAGGAAAGGAAATCTCTGATTTGTCACCTGATATCTGGTGTCATCCAAGTACATGCAGTCAAAATGTGGTCACTTTATGCATCACAAACTATACCCATTATCCTCTGAAGCTTTAAAAAATGTAATTTTTTTCTGTATCTCTGTACTTAACTCTCTATTAAATTTTGGCTAATGTACAGAGTGCTGTAGAGCAGGCCACTTCTACTGACTATCGGCTGAACTGTAATTTAGAAGTTCAAATCCCACCAGGCTCAAGGTTGACTCAGTCTTCCATCCTTCCAAGGTGGGTAAAATGAGGGCCCAGATTTTGGGGACAACATGCTTAGAGAGAGTTGTAGAATGGTCTTTAAGTCTAATTGCTATTGCTATGTATCCTGATATAGGGTCTAAGCTATGGGGGAAAGCATGTCTATGATGACCCAAAGTCATCATAACACAAATGTAACAAAATCCAAAATGGAAATAAATGTCCTTTAATGCCTCCAATTTGGCCCCACTGTTCAATAATAGTTGGAGATAAAACATATTCAAAAATAGTCTTCAAAAGAAAGTAATACAGTCCAAATTTTATGAGCAGATAAAGATGAAATAAAAAAAACCAAACAAGCTACAATTATGAAATTTCCACAACAGAACAAGAGAAGTATTTACCAAATTCAAGAAGATAACAAGGCACAGTCTGTTGGAAGGACGCCAACCAAGATAACTTCAGCCCAAAACAAAACACACTTTGTTTTCAGTATTTGCCAGTTCGCAGGTCCAAACTCTTATTCAGTTCTCACACCTGCAGCCCATGAAGAGGATCAAGGCCCTCTCCTCCCGAGGAGACCACGTCTCTCCTTGATCCTCTCCTCCCTGCGCTCCCTAGGATGGATAGGGGATGGGCCTGGTTCTTCCTCTGACTGTTCAGCCAGCCTGTGCCCTTCCCCAGCCTCCTCCACAACCTCCACAACACTTCCACTCCCTGTCGGCTGTTCCTCCTCTCCCTCAGTCTCCACCAGGGGCATGACAATGTCTGAATTCCCTTAACTACTTCATTATGCATGCCAAGACAAATAACCTGGTGATGAAAGTTTATAATTCAGCATCAGTTAACATCGCTATGCTATTTGAATCATTTATAAAATGTTAACATGTAATTACTAGAGATGAATGAAAAATACAGTGTAAAAGCTATTATTAGAGTTTGTCGTTCCTGTTGAAATGATGAAAGCAATATTCAGCCATTATGATGCCTGACCCATTCTTCTTCATATATAGCCCATGAAGCCCATTTACTTAACAAAGGAGTAGAAATTCCAGCTGGTGCGATGCTTGCTTTCACAGTCTGTCCCTTTTTGACTTCCATGGGGAATGCTTCAACCTTGTGTATTTCCCACCCAAACTAATCAAGTTTTGGGCATGAGTGAGTGGACTTCAAAAATCTTAGCAAGGAGTTACCTGCCCAGTTGCTGAGTGGGTGTAGCCATAGTGGGTGTGGCCTCATCAGCCTCCTGCACCATGGCTGGGGGGTGTTTTTGCCTTCCCTGGGCTTCGGAGGTTTTCCTCGTGCCTCCAGGTGAGCGAAAATGGCCTCCCCAGGCTCCAGAAGCTCTCTGGAAGCTGGAAAGAGGTCTATTTCCAGTCTTCCCAAACTTCTGAGAGGTCGATTTTTCACCCTCCCCAAGCTTCTGTGTGTGCGCTGCACTTGCCTGCATACAAAACAGGCCGCATGTGAACTTCTGTGAGAGCAGAAGTGGCAGGATCAGCCAAGAGTGGGATTTGGGGATTATCTGAATTCTGCAGAATCTTAGCTAGGGGCTCTTCCAACTCCCCGTGAACCCACCGCAGACCACCCCTGGTTTTGAGGTCCTCTGAACTTGGTTGTTTTCTGGCAGACATTTTATTGCCCAAACTAGATAATATCATCAGTGCTACTAAAGTGTGAGGTTTGCTCTCAGTTTATATTCTAGTGGCTTGCCCTATTGGTAGGTATGGTCTTGGTGCTTCTTTGGTTGGGCTGTTTACTGTTAACATGTTTG
Organism: Laticauda colubrina; assembly: GCA_015471245.1. Classification (NCBI taxonomy): domain Eukaryota; kingdom Metazoa; phylum Chordata; class Lepidosauria; order Squamata; family Elapidae; genus Laticauda; species Laticauda colubrina. Next base: position 14,523,563 of record BLBF01000045.1, read on the forward strand.
GCAGTTCCTTGATTGAGGTATTGTTCACTTGATTATTGGTCTGATGTTAATCTTGAAGTTAATCTATGGTCATCTGGGTTCTGATTGCTAGTGGGGAGGTGTTTTGGTCTTTTTGTTTCCCTTTTGGGTTGTTGATTGTCTCTTCATAATGTGTAGATATTGTTTCTGTCTATGTGTCTATTGACAGCTAAGAACCATGTGGCACAGTGGATAGAATTCAGTATTGCAGGCTAACTCTGCATTCCCGCTGCCAGGAGTTTGATCCTGATCAGCTCAAGGTTGACTCATCCTTCCATCCTTCTGAGTTTGGTAAAATGAGGACCCAAATTGTTGGAGGCAATGTGATGACCCTGTAAACCACTTAGACAAGGCTGTAAAGCACCATGAAGCAGTATATAAGTTTAAGTGCTATTGCCAAATGCTAGCGTTATTGCTAATTTATCGGAGTGCCAGGCTTCTATTGTTTTTGGACTTAGCAAAAACAGTTTCCCAATTGAAACTATGGTTATGGTCATACTTAACCATCAGATTCATCTTGCAAGACTCTTGCTTTGCATTTGGTGTTATTTCAGACCAAATCTTAATGTTAACTCTGAAGTGGCCTAAACAACACTGAATGTGCTTTGAATTTGTAAATTTGGGGCAGACCAGTTTATTGCTATTGCTGCACATCCCAGGAGCCATTACGTCTTAGTAAAATAGTGAATATTAAATCTCTGACATTTGCTGACTCACCTTCAGTATAAACAAGATGATTACCTAGTTCACCTGCTGTAGCAGGAAGATCAATTATATAAACTAATTAAATTCCTGTTTAAAGAAGATAGGAACTTCCAGGTTTTTCATTATGATTTTTACTTGTCCTAAAGCACCACAGGAAAAAGGAAAATAGCACAGAGAGGAAGACACAGGGATTAATCCTATTTTATTTTATTTTTTTCCTGCTTTTCAGTCATTCAGAAGAAGATCTAAAGGAATCAAGCATGTTTAATGGAAGGCGGAGCTACGTCTCGGTGTTACAGCTGCGATCTCGGGGCTCTGAGATCTCAGCTGATATTTTTGCCTCTGGTCGGTTCTAACGGACCTAAACCGTCCCGTAGAGACGGGGAT
>BLBF01000045.1:14529672-14577835 GCA_015471245.1 Laticauda colubrina
TTTTTTTTTAGTAATATTAGAATATGGATTGACAATATGAGTGGTTATGCAATATAATTGTAATTGACACTATAAAATGAATGCACAAAACTGATGAACCAACCGATACACCGGAAGTACATATGAGAGTAGATGTTTTTAATGTTTTGTACGTTTGTCTGTTTGTAGAAAATTAATAAAAATTAAAAAAAAAAAAAAAGCATGTTTAATTCATTTTAACAAGCTAGAAAAAGATATTCAGTGTTCTAGTTTTATAAACTTAGACGCCAACAACAAAAAACAGATTTGGATCCTGCAAAAAAGTAGTGTAATGGAGTTTATCTGAAGGAATTTGCTGTGGGTTGGATTATATATGTATTGCAGTTGGACAGGAGTACTAAGTGAGGTCTGACATTTGTGAGTAGATAATCCAAGATTAAAAATTATTTTATTTATTAAACACATTTATATAGCTGCCCAATGGGCACATTGATGAAATGATATATTTTACAAAGGTAAAAGCTTCCCCTATCCCGAATGACAGCAACCCATGGCTCTGGAGTCACATGTGGTTCTTTGGGCCCTCTGCTATAGCTCCCTGTTGGGTGATCCCACCACTGGCTGGCCCCACCCCTCCCCCTCCCCCCTCAGTCACTCCTCGCCTGACCTGAGAAGGGAAAACGGAAATGTGAGGGAGGCAAGGAGAGAGAGTGAGAGACCCATTTCCCACAAAAAACACTGGGAGCCACAAAACCTGGCTAGGCATGGCAAGGTGGGTGGGTCATGTGACTGGGTAGGAGTGACATTGAATTGGCCACCCAGGTTTTGAGGCTCCTGGTGTTTTGTTTTCCCGGTAGGAAATGGGTCCAAATAGCTCTTTGGGTGTTTAAGGTTGCAGACCCCTGCCCTACCCAGTCATTTTTGATTCTAAGAGGCAGAGCTCATATCTGTTTCCTAGCGGAGGGAGCCAGTGTTGTCCAGAGATGTTTCTGTAATTATGTGACCAGCATGACTTTATACTGAGGTGCATGGAATGCTATTACCTTCCCACCAAAGTGGTACCTATTTATCTACTCACATTTGCATGCTTGCAAAATTCTGGAGGAGGAAGATAAGCTAGGGCACAGCACTCAAGTCTCGAATCTGGGCTGTAAGCTTTCCAGCTGACAAATTCACCATCATTAACCACTGAGCCCTCCTGCCTCCTATCATATATTACATTATTATATAATGCATAACAGGTTGATTCTTGCTATCATCTACTCACTTTCTAACCCACATACATTCAGATGAACATCTGAAAACAAACTTAATTTTTATCTTGTTTGACTGAATGTGACTACTGTGAAAAGTTTATAGAGGTATAAACAAAAAAATATGGATTTAATATTCTCTTTTTGAAGGTAGAAAGCTGATATATCAGTACTTTCAATAGCAATAGTTCAAACTATGCTTAAAAAAGAAAGCAGACTAAAGAGCCTTAGGAACTAAATCAGGAAAGAATTTTTGAAAACATACCATTTCCAAAACTATCCAGGAACTGGAATATACTTATACTCGGATGTACTCAACATTTTCAAATTCTCTGAGTAGTTCATCATTGCTAGTCCACAAATATTTACAAAAATGCATATGTTGGGGAGGGGAGGATGATAAACTAATACATTGTGTTAGAGGAAATGGTGTGTACAGATTAGGAAAAATAATTAGGAAAAATGAATGAAAAATAAATGTTATATGCTGTCTAGAGTCCCTTTTTGTGAAATACAAAGCAAACAAACAAATAAACAAGCAAGCAAGCAAGCAAAGTTCTCTTTCTGTTGCATTTCACACACTATCATTAAAACAATTCTCACATGATAAAAGCTGTTACTGGTTTTGCAGAGGAAACACTCTAGGAGGTGAACTTGGAATGGAAAAAGTCAGGAATTCAATGATACCAACAACAACTGCAACAAAAAGATTGAAGCATAACTTTTTATAGCATCTGAGAAGTGAAGAACATTGAATGGTTCACAAGGGAAGACTGAAACAGACAATCCCCATATCAGCTTCTGCATTTATGGTTATGCCATGTGAGAACAAAAGGAAATAAACTATATTACAATATCGGTAGAAATATAACTTGGCTTATGTCTTTGTGGGAAGATAGGCAATTAAGGTTGTTTGAGTGAATGAGTACATTCAGTATTCTGACTTTATGATATGCTTGCATTGAGGGTAGAAGGCTATAACTGCCCATTTTAAAATCACATTTTATCTTCCTAAATTGTACATTTAGGATAAAATAAAACACTGAGGCTTCAATACCAAAAATCCCTATAGACACTTAGCAGTTCACAAAATGCCAAAACATAGAGTTAAAAATATCAATAAAGCTTTTTTTAATTAAAATCTAACCAAGATACCACAACAACATGTGGACTGGTTCCATAATGATTTCCTAAAAATCCCAATTTTTATGGACTTTGAGAAGATCAATGATAGAAAGGATATTGGCCCTATGAATCCATTGTCCCCTAGAGGGAAAGATGACATTGAAAAATCTGACCTGAGGATAGATCTTACTACAGGTAAATCTGACCTGTAGATGGCATTCAGTTAAAGGCTAAGTCCCACTGGCCAACGGATGCAAAACGTATGCAAAAAGGACACAGCAGAAGAGCAAAATTTCAGGGGTGGCTCCATCCATTGTCATCCGCTCCAAAAAGTGGCAAAAATTTGCATAAACAGAACAGAAAAGAACGGAAAAGAACGGACATGGGTAGTATGTAGCGGGGATGTTAAACAGATGTTCATAGGAAGCCTAGCGGATGTATATCGGATGCAAACCATTCACTGCGCATCCTTTCTATTTCCGTGCTACTAATGATGTATAGACGTTCTGTGTACCTTTTGTTTCCTCCCTCTTTCTATTTTCAGCTGCAACGGATGTGAGTTGCGAGGATGCCCAGAGGATGCAGAGAGGATACAGCGGACGTTTAACGGATGATAAACGGACATAGAACGTTTGTTGCTCGTATGTCACAGATTTACATCGTACATGGCGGAAAGTTCATCCATTCACAAAGTTTTGTGCAGCTCAAAACTCCTTGTGCGGATGAAATCGCAGTGGACGGATGCTTGACGGATAGAGTGCATGAAACACGTATGCAATGAGTACACAACGGATGCATAGCGTTTTCCAATGGATGGAAAGATTTTTTTTACGTTTTACATCCTCTTTGCATCCGTTAGTGCAGTGGGACAGGGGCTTAAGGAAGAAACTTTGAGAAGTCTTTCCAATCACACCTGAGTGGTGATTATGTAGCTATGAGCCATGGTTTAGGGGAGGGAATGTGACCTTATCTGTGCCAACACTTAATAGCAACTGATTTGGAATCACAGGTTTGGGGTATTTTAATAGTAGCCAGGGACATAGCTCCAAATAAATATGTATTATCATGTGTGTCCTGTTGCATCTAATATTATTTAAATGTTTGAAAGGACAGTCTGCAGTGCTTCAATGACAAAACACTCTATTTTGTTATTAGATGCAGTACAGTTAGGAATTTTCTAGGAGACAAGAGGAGAAGAGAGAATTGGCTGGCATCTGAATATACATAAATTCAGTGTCTACCCTATTATATCTTTCTGATAATAAGTGACACTTTCATGCAAGGGTGAAATGTTACGTGTATATCTTTCATTGATGAAGAGTCGTGGGACTCTGTATTGACATGAACAAATTATTCAATCTCTAACTGGGCCTGAATAATTAAAGATGGCTGCATGAGAAATGCAGTGAGAGCCAAACAATTTAATATCACTGAAACCAATAATCAATCAGCATCAAAGCATCCTCATTTCTGGATGGCTTTTAAATATTATACTCTAAATTCTTTAAGCCTCACAAGTTGTCACATTATGAGTGCTTTGAGATCCAGGGCTGTGTTCAGATTCTTTTCCTCCCTCAAGAATCTAACACTGGTAAAAATGGTGGGTAGTGTTGAACAAGTCTTTTTAATATATACTCAGTTTGAAAGCCTTTTCATTTGTAGAGCCTTGAGCAACCTTTGATTAATCCTCAATTAAGAAATACAACTGCTCTTTTTGGTTCTATACTGATTTACACCTCACCCTCTTTCTCCAGTGCTCCTTGGAGTTCCAGCAAAATCAAATAAAATCAACACAATAAAATAAACAATTAAAAGCAATAAAAAAGGCCCCTTTCTCAGATTAAACCACACCAAGTTGAACTCTTTTCAAAATAAGCAGAGTATTTTATTAATTTTACCCTGACAATTTATCAATTGATCTTGCTTATTTTAAATGAACAAATTGTTTAGTTGTTTGCTTTTCATTTCATGGCTGACTGGATTTGATTGTTTGTTGATGTTGTATTAGAAGTTATTTTTGTTGTTGTTTTTCTTTCTGTCTGTGTGTGTGTGTATGTTTTAAGTAAGTTTCCAACAGGTACATATTTGCTTTGAATTGGCATAAAAACATGTTTTGTTTTATTTTCTAACAGATTGAGCATTCATTAAATCCAATTTCAAATCTTTGCAGCCATTAGTGCACTGATGAGACTGAAGTCTATTGATTTAATTGTGTAAGCATTTCTTTCTTCAACTAATAATGTAGGAATATAACAGAATGGTACATGCTAGAGTCTTTCATCCAGTAGCCTACAGCACTTGCAATTCTTACAAATGTTCCTTACAAGAGAAGAGGTGTTGGCTAGTACTTAAATTCTATTATAAACACTCAGCAAGATAAATCAACTGCCCTCTGTTGAGTTCAACTAAATCAGCACTAGACACTGGATTAATGTTTGCTTATCCTATCGCCTGCAAAGTCATCATGTGAGACCATATTTAGCTTTCATTGAAAAGAGTTTCAAACTTCATGTCATTTTCCTAACTTCTGTAAGATAGAAATGCAATTCAGCTGTGCCATGAATTTTGCTAAAATAAAGTTGTGTGTTCTATTTCCAACTCTTCTCTGAACAGAAAATGAAAGTTGCCTGGACTCTTTTCAATTTTGAATTGTTTTCAAACACACTTTCACTGGGGGAATTTGCATTAAAAATTGTGTCAGGATAATTTAAGATAGAAAAAATGGAAACAAAATTACATCGACAAAATTACATCGACCCAGCTAAGTAGGCAGTGCATGCTACCTAAAGGCCCTGTCACACTGCCCAACGGATGCAAAACGTTTGTAAAAAGGACACAGTGGACGAGAAAAATGTTCCATCCATTGTTATCCGCTCTCAAAAGGAGCAAAAATTTGCATAACCAGAGCGGATAACACGGAAAGGAATGGACGGGGGGAGGACGCAAAGCGGATGGAAAGTGGATGCGGAACGGAATCATCCTTTTGCATCCTCTAGGTATCCTCTAGACATCCTTAATATCTGAGATAGGTCCCCTCTGCGAACGTTTTTTCCATTTTAAATGCTTTCTTTGCGTGCTGCATCCGCTTTCATCCTTTCTCCGTCCATGCTACTAACGCTGCGCGTCCGTTCTGCGTCTGTTCTGCTTCCTCCCTGCGTCCGTTTACTGCTGGAGTGGATTCGAGTTGCGCGGATGCACAGCGGATGCCTAGCGGATATAGCGGATGCATAACGGATGACAATGGATGCAGAACGGATGTCCCCCGTATGCCTAGCGGATGCAGAACGGACGCGTTTGATACATTTTCCGCTCAAAAGTTTTGAGCAGCTCAAAACCTTTTGAGCAGATGAAATGTCAATAGACGGATGCTGGATGAATAGAGAGAAAGCAAAACGGAGGCAGTGAGTACAGAATGGAAGCATCGCGTTAACCAACGGATGGTAAGTGTTTTTCTCCATTTTACATCCTATTTCCATCCATTGCTGCAGTGTGACAGGGGCTTAAACTATCAAGTTTTGACTGGTGGGCTCTAGAAAGGAGGGACATCTCAGCTACTGTCCTCTGAACATCTCAGGGCCAAAAGAAAGGCAAACTTCCACTCTTCTTGTTTTCCAGAAGAGGGTGAAGATCTGTTTTGTCAATTAGCATGGGGGTCTAAAAGTATAATGCAGTCCTGGGAATGACTGGTGATTTGAAGATACTCCCACTTCCTTGTTAAACTCTTTACCTTTTGAATGTGTACCTTTATCTTTACATTAACATTTTAACCTATTTTTAATTCTGTTTTAAATTTATTTTTGAATTTGCTTTTATTCATAAGTTTATATGGTTTTATATGATGGTATAAACTTAGGTGAGATGGTCAGAATTATTAAATAAATAATGCTTTTCAATACAAATCAGTATTTATTTTGTCACATTCATAAACTGCCAATCTTACTATCCAGCGTGATTCTAATAATTTCTGGGCCATTTAGATCACCAGTTATATAAATTAAGGAAAAATGTGTAAAAGGCTAGTGAATGTTAAGGCCCTGTCACACTGGCCAATGGAGCAAAATGTTTGTAAAAAGGACACAGCGGATGAGAAAAATGTTCCATCCGTTGTTATCCACTCTCAAAAGTGCCCCAAATTTGCATAACTAGAGCGGACAACACGGAAAGGAACGGACAGGGGGAGGATGCAGGGTGGATGAAAAGCGAATGCTCCACGGAAGCTTAGCGGATGGAAGCGGATGAGAGCGGATGGCACATCCGCAAGGCTTCCGGGGGAGTACAGCAAAGCGGACGTGGAAAGGATACAGCGGATGCAGAGCGGACGCTGAGCAGATGAAGCGTATGCACAGCGGAAGCCTAGCGGATGAAGCAGATGCACAGCGGAAGCCTAGCGGATGCCTAGTGGATGCCTAGCGGAAGCCTAGTGGAAGCCTAACGGATACCGAGCGGATACCTAGCATTCACTGCGCATGCAGAGAGGATGCATTGCGTCAGCCCCGTGGATATAAAGGGAAGCAGCTCCCAAGCAGGTCACCATTCAGAGGAAAGACCTGCTTCCAGACACATCGACTGCCTGCCTGCCTGCCAGCCTTGCTGCCAGCCTGCCTGCCAGCCTGCCTGCCAGCCTGCCTGCCAGCCAGCAACCCCACAACCATGGGGAAGAAGAGAAAGCCTCAGCCATCTGCTGCCAGCCCTGGAAAGAGGGACAGGGCCACCCTCCCACCCCTTGACCCTCACTCTGCTTCTGCTGGGGCTTCTGTAGCACGGGCTCGCTCTTCGAGGGCTGGGGCTTCTGCTGCTTCTGCTTCTGGAGGAGCTGATGATGCTGCTTATGGCAGTGGTGCTTCTGCTCGTGCTTACTCTGCTGATGCTGCTTCTGGTGGTGGTGCTTCTGCTGGTGCTTACTCTGCTGAAGCTGCTCCTCGTCCTGCTGGTCCTGCTCGTGCTCCTGGTCCTGCTTGTGCTCCTGGTCCTGCTCGTGCTCCTGGTCCTGCAGGTCCTGCTCATGCTCCTGGTCCTGCTGGCGCTGCTGGTGCTGCTGGCGCTGCTGGTGCTTACTCTGCTGCTGCTTATCCTGGTCCTGCTGGTGCTGCTGCTGGTGGTGGTGTGGAGGAGCAGCCCCTACAACCTGGAAGCCCCTCTGATGAGGGCCCATGTGGTTCTGCCAAAGGGAGGAAGGGGCAGATGCGAGAACGGGAGAGAAGCCAATACAACATCGAGGAGGATCATGAGGATGAGGTGCTGGAGTGGCTGAGAGAGAATGAGTATCTATGGCGGAAGGGACACAGGCTCTATAGGGACACCAAAAGGAGGCAGGCTGCTTGGAGAGAGAAGGCGGAGAGCCTGGGCTACACTTCGGAGGTGCTCCTCGGCTGGTGGAAGCACATGCACACCTGGTACGGGAAGCTACACCTCAAGAAATCTGGCCAGGCCGCAGTCAAGCTGACGGACAGAGAGACCTACGTCATAGCCAAGTGCAGCTTCCTGGAGGGTAGATCCGCCACCGAGGAGCAGCCCCTCTCACAACCCTCTCTCTCAGGCAGCCTGCTGAGAGCCAGTCCTCTTCCGGCAGAGAGTCAGCTCCTGTCTCCAGGTAGGTGTCTGTGGAGTGTGCCACGACGGAGAACCCGCCGACAGCTGTTCTAACCATGACGGAGCACATGGAGGACCCCCCTGGCACAGTGGGAGAAAGGAGATGGCACTTCCACCACTATCCAACCTGCATCCACCCCCAGCTCCACCTCCACAGAAAGGCAGAGAGCCAAACAGCAGGGACAGAGCCACACTGTCCTGCTGGAGATAAGAGATACCATCAGGAGCAGCATAGATCTCCTCTCTCAGCTGGTACACACCGACTCCTCATCCTCCAACAGCAAGCCCTTCCTCACCTATGTGAACCAGACCCTCATGGACATGGTGGAACCCCAGTACCAGGTGGTGAAGGACAGGATCACCGATTTGCTTCACCACCCTCCAGATCCAGATGAACCTGCTCCCACCCAGTCCAGGTCTGCTCCTCCACCCCAGGTGATGTCCCTCCCATTCCAAGGCTTTCCACAGGCCCTCACCTACCAGGGCTATGGCTACCAGGAGGTCCAGCAGCACAGGCAGCAGCCCTTCCCAGTCCAGGCACAGGTTCACCGGACACCACCGTTGCCACTGGTTCCACTGATGCCACTAATGCCACTGATGCCACCCACGCCACAGATGCCACCGATGCCAGTCCTCACCCAGCTGCAGACCAGACAGCCCCACTACACTGCTCCTTCCTCCACTCCACAGCCAAGCCCGGCATCAGTACATCTGTCATCGGTATTGGGGCTGACACCCCATGTCATGGAGGAAGGGGCTCTCAACATCACGGGGTTGAGCCAGCTGTCTCAGAGCTTCCTCAACACACCATCCCCTGTGGTCTCTCGGGGCCAGGCACCCCAGTGGTGCTTCAGACCAGCACTCCAGCAGCACCCACCTCCACAGCACCTGGACCCTTCACCCCTGAGACTGGGCACACCTCTGAGTGACAGAGAAGAGTGCCAGAGACTGGGTGGCTACCTGTAGACTTTATTTGGGTCATTTTTCTTTTACAGCTTGTTATTAAAAAAGATTCACACACTTGCCTCATTTATTTTTGTAAATAAAGTCTTGGTGGAAACTTTTAGAAATGATTTAAGCTTTTGCATGCTCGTGGGATGGGTAAGGATAGCAGTGGGATGGGCAGGGATACCTTTGGGATGGGTAATAGCAGTGGGATGGGCAGGGATCCCTGTGGGATGGGTAATAGCTGTGGGATGGGTTAAGATAGCTGTGGGATGGGCAGGGATACCTTTGGGATGGGTAATAGCACATGGATTGGCAGGGATACCTGTGGGATGGGTTAGGATACCTGTGGGATAGGTTAAGATAGCTGTGGGATAGATAAACCTCCAGTGCAAGCATAGTGGGACTCTATGGTCCACTCTACCAGGTGCCACACCTGTGGCCCTTCATTATCAATAATAATGTAAGCATTGATCCACACATGTCAACATAAACACAATTCTTTATTAAATGCCCCGTTCATTGTAGGCCCACCCAACATATATGTCCCAATCTCATCAGTGTGATGAGACAGGCTGAAGGAAGCATCCATTAATCATCTATCATCCAGTCTTGCCACTCCATTGCTCCAGCTGGGGAGTTGCACCAGTGTTTCCGGAGGTTGCGCTGCTTCTTCCCTTCACATGAGGCTCTGTTGGGGCCTTGCATATCCTCAGTGTCTATCAGGTTTTGCCCTTGCCTCCATTCCCCAGGCTCCATGTCCCCATTGCCTTGTTGGAGGTCCACGAGCCTGTTCTGCAAGACTGGGTAGCATGTGCGCATGAGATTTTGGAGGAAGCAGCAAGCTTCCATGATCCTCCTCACAGTCTCTGGGCGATGCTGCATGGTGGTGAGAAGTACCTGGAACCTGTTGGCCAGGATGCCAAAGGTGTTCTCCACCACCCGTCTTGCCCTGGACAGCCTGTAGTTGAAGATCCTCTCTTCATGGGTGAGGAGTCTGGAAGTGTAGGGCTTCATGAGGTAGGTTCTGAGGGAGAAGGCATCATTCCACATGATAAAGTAGGGCACATCTTGCGTGTCGTTGGGCAGGGGGTCTGGATCCGGGAAGCCCATGATGAGGTTGCGTTCCAGGCCCTCCTTGAGGTCACTGGCATTGTATACCTGGGCATCTGAAGCTGACCCATTGCCTGAGCATCAATGTACATGAACTTTTAGTCAGCATCGACCATGGCGAAGAGGATGATGCTGAAGAAGCCCTTATAGTTGCAATAAGTGGACCCCGACTTGGCTAGAGCTTTGCAGGCCATGTGCTTGCCATCTATAGCTCCAATGGTGTGGGGGAAGTTCCACCTCTGATACCACTGCTCTGCAACTTTCTTCCATCCTTCTTCAGTGGAGGGGCACTGGAGGAGCTCCTCCAGGCATTCTTCGATGATGGCCTGCACCACTTCTCTGACCACAATGCTGATGGTGTTATGTGGCACCCTCCAGCCATACTGCATGCTCCTGTAGGTGGTCCCTGAGGCCAGGTGGCACAGAGTCAGTGCCACCTTGAGCTCAGGGTCCAGGCTGTACCGGAAGGTGGTGCTCTGCTTGGTCAACCTGGGTGTCAGCCGCTCCACAACTTCGTCAAACATGGCTGGAAGCATCCTCATGAAGTTCTGGAATGCACGAGGGTCTTCGTTCCTCAGCTCCACCATCAGCTTGTTGTACAGTCCGTACTCTGCTCTTTTCCCGATCCATCTTTGGACCCAGACACTTCTTGGCTGCCTCCTTTTCTTCCCGTAGAAGAGTTGAAAGAGCCTGTAGATGGCTTCGCACTGTTGCAGAATGATGGTGGCTACCAAAAGGAGTGTGTTATGATCCATGGTGGACATGACTAGATGCTGTGGAAGAGCAAGAGGCAGATGAAGGCTGCAGAGGTCTGCACAGCAGGGCTGCTGGTCTGAAAGTGAGATCCAGGTGAGTTGCTCCCCCTTTTTATAGGCAATATAGGTTTTCCCCTATGTGTCCTTTTGCATCCTCTAGACATCCTCTAGACATCCTTAATATCCAAGATAGGTCCCTTCTGCAAACGTTTTTTCCGTTTTAAATGCTTTGGTTGCGAGCTGCATCCTCTTTCATCCTTTCTCCATCCGTGCTACTAACGCTGAACGTCCGTTCCACGTCCGTTCTGATTCCTCCCTGTGTCCACTTTCCACTGGAGCGGATTTGAGTTGCGCGGATGCATAGTGGATGCCTCGCGGATGTAGCGGATGCGTAACGGATGATGACAGATGCAGAATGGATGTTCCCCGTATGCGTTGCGGATGCAGAACGGACATGTTGGATACATTTTCCGCTCAGAAAGTTTTGAGCAGCTCAAAACTTTTTGAGCGGATTGAACCTCAGTCGATGGATGCTGGACTGATAGAGAGGAAGAAAAACGGACGCAGTGAGTATAGAACGCTTGCATCGCGTTAACCAACGGATGGCAAGTGTTTCTCTCCATTTTACATCCTCTTTCCATCCATTGGTGCAGTGTGACATGGGCTTTAGAATGCTACAAATGTAAACTGTTACAAAGTATTTTCTGATTGTAAAAAAATGTGTAAAAGAAAATTGAGTTCTGTATATTCTACACAGTGATGGGATTCAAATAATTTAACAACCGGTTCTCTGCCCTAATGATTTCTTCCAACAACCAGTTCACCAAACTGCTAAGAAACTAAACCACCTGTTATCCCAAAGTGGTGTGAACTGGCTGAATCCCACCACTGATTCTGCAGAGAAGACAACAGTTGAATGGACAGCATCATTAGCAATTTGCAATTTACAATTAGTGCAAACCTGCAATTTCCTGGATAAAGGGTTGGATTAAATTCCAATAGGGATTTTTACAAAGGAGGGTAAAAGACACAACGCAAATGATGGAATCATTGTGCTGATTGTACAATTTATGTTGCAAGTAGAAGTACGTAATGTTACCTTTTATACCAGGAGTGTCAAATTTGCACAATTTTTTACCCCTTCACTTAACCAGGCATGGGTATGGCCTGCTCATGACACATCCAGCCCATGGACCACAAGTTTGACACCCCTTCTTTATATGATCATGTCAATGTGCACTTCTGAAATGGATGTAATTGAAGTTTAGTTTGTTCTCAGATTTTCATCTTCAACATTTACCTTTGAGTGATGGAATTCAATAGAATGGATCTCTTTCAACTTGACATTCAATCATTCACAAACGAAAAGAAAAATGTCTTTCTTTTGTATCATTTCATGGGATTCCCTCCCCTCTTTCTTTATTAATGGTGAAGATGATGTACCAAGGACACTACCATGATTGCTCAAAACAAAAAGCCTGATGTGCTTCCCTATCCCAGAGGTCCCAATTTTTTTGTCTTGTTCTCAAATCTTGAAACTTTATTTCAAAATTATCTTCTGCTTTTTTTAATTTTAATTTTATTGTTGGAGATTTTCTTCTGGTGTTTTCCTTTACCCAATTTTTGATATCTCTTCTCTAGCTTCCTAACTATTCTACTATTCTACAAGGAAACATTTTTTTAATGATATTTTGCTTTGGAGGTCAATAGAAGCACAGGAAACCAGGGAAGGTAATGATAGAATAATTGAGGAATAACTCAGCACTGTAGTACCACCTTATAACTAAATGCAAGCACAGCACAGTCTATCCATAACAATTTCAGCTTTTTCTTTATTCATGGGGGGAAATCAACCTCAAATTGTCTTTCATAAAATGAAATGACAATGACTATGAAGAATGCAGCAGAATTGTTTCACACACCTTTGGGAGATAAGATTGTTTGTTTGTATGTACTTTTCTAGATGTTGATTCCCCCTCCCCTTAATCGTGCATGGGTGTTGGAATGATGGATTATTATTTATGATTGTTTGAGGCAGGGGAGCTTACTCAAGCACAACAATTCCCAAATAATTTGCTATAAAATGAACTGATTCAAAGTGGATTCTTTGCCCTATAAGGTGACTTTCTACAAACAGAAAAGTCTGCATTGAAGAAGCTTAGGCTAAAGCAAAGACATTTAAAAGAAGAAGAAGAAAAGCAAACTTTTGTTCAGTATATTGCCAGTGGTTAAGTATATCTTGACCCTACATTCCAAATTCATGTCATTCACCTGCTTTTGTTTCCAAAATAGACCCAACACATTTGGAATTCTACACTTTTCTTTAATTTGCTTCCCAAAATATTTTATCATGTTGAGAGGGTATTCAATCGGCATTTTCAATTCCTTCATTGCTTCCCCTCCCCTCGTTCTCTAAAATACCAGTTTAAATGTGTCTATCAAAGGAGGAGAGAGAGGCAAAGACACAGTTGAAAAAGTCCAGAAATATTTCACAAGAAGAGTTCTCCACTCCTCTACTCATTGCAGAAGACCTTATGCCACCAGACTGGAAATTCTAGACCTAGAAAACCTTGAATTACACCGTCTTCGGTCTGATCTCAGTGTGGTATATAAAATCATACATTGCAATGTCCTACCTGTCAATGAATATTTCAGCTTCAACCAAAACAATACAAGAGCACTAAATAGATGCAAACTCAAGGTTAACTGTACCGAATTTGACTGCAGGAAATACGACTTCAGCAACGGAGTAGTCAATGTCTGGAATACTCTACCTGACTCTGTGGTTTCTTCCCCAAACCCCAAAAACTTTAACTTTAGACTGTCTATGATTGACCTCACCCCTTTCCTAAGAGATCTGTAGGGGCCGTGAATAAGCGCACCAACATGCCGACCGTCCCTGTCCTATTAGGTTTCTTTTTATTTTTCTTATATGTATCCATGTATTCATAACTATGTTTTTACTTATACCTATTGTCTTGTAAGCAATTGACAAACCAAATAAATAAATAAAACAAATAAATCTTATGAGCATAGATTCACCCAGCCAACTTTCATGCCTAAAGCCCATATCACACTGCACCAATGGATGGAAAGAGGATGTAAAACAGAGAGAAACATTTGCCACCTGTTGGTTAACGCGATGCTTCCATTCTGTACTCACTGTGTCCGTTTTTCATACTCTCTATCCATCCAGCATCCATCGACTGAGGTTCCATCTGCTCAAAAAGTTTTGAGCTGCTCAAAACTTTTTGAGCGGAAAATGTATACAACGCATCCGGTCTGCATCCGCAACGCATACGGGGAACATCCATTCTACATCCATCGTGATCTGTTACACATCTGCTATGTCGCTAGGCATCCGCTGCGCATCAACGCAACTCGCATCCGCTCCAACGGAAACGGACACAGGGAGGAAGTGAAACGGACGTGGAACGGATGTGCAGAGTTAGTAGCACGGATGGAGAAATGATGAAAGCGGATGTAGCTCGCATACAAAGCATTAAAACGGAAAAAATGTTCGCAGAGGGGACGTATCTCGGATATTTAGGATGTCTGCAGGATGCCTAGAGGATGCAAAAGGACACCAAGCGGAAAAATGATATTTCCCATAAAAAGGGGGAGGAACTCACCTCGATCTCACTTTCAGTCCAGTAGCCCTGCTGTGCAGACATCTTCAGCCTTCATCTTGCTCTTGCTCTTCCACAGCATCCAGTCATGTCCACCATGGATCGTAACACAGTCCTTTTGGTAGCCACCATCATTCTGCAACAGTGCGAAGCCATCTACAGGCTCTTTCACCTGTTCTACGAGAAGAAAAGGAGGCGGCCAAGAAGTGTCTGGGTCCGAAGATGGATTGGGAGAAGAGCAGAGTACGGACTGTACAACAAGCCGATGGTGGAGCTGAGGAACGAAGTGCCTCATGCATTCCAGAACTTCATGAAGATGCCTCCAGCCATGTTTGATGAAGTTGTGGAGCAGCTGAGACCCAGGTTGACCAAGGCAAACACCAACTTCTGGTCCAGCCTGGAACCTGAGCTCAAGGTGGCACTGACTCTGCGCCACCTGGCCTCAGGGACCACCTACAGGAGCATGCAGTATGGCTGGAGGGTGCCAAACAACACCATCAGCATTGTGGTCAGAGAAGTGGTGCAGGCCATCATCGAAGAATACCTGGAGGAACTCCTCCAGTGCCCCTCCACTGAAGAAGGATGGAAGAAAGTTGCAGAGCAGTGGTATCAGAGGTGGAATTTCCCCCACACCGTTGGAGCCATAGATGGCAAGCACGTGGCCTGCAAAGCACCAGCCAAGTCAGCGTCCACTTATTTCAACTACAAGGGCTTCTTCAGCATCATCCTCTTCGGATGCTGACTACAAGTTCATGTACATTGATTCTTCAGGCAATGTCTCATCTTCAGATGCCCAGGTATACAATGCCAGTCACCTCAAGGAGGGGCTGGAACGCAACCTCATCATGGACTTCCCAGATCCAGACCCCCTGCCAAACGATACGCAAGATGTGCCCTACTTCATCATGGGGGATGACGCCTTCTCCCTCAGAACCTACCTCATGAAACCCTACAGTTCCAGATACTTCACCCGTGAAGAGAGGATCTTCAACTACAGGCGGTCCAGGGCAAGACGGGTGGTGGAGAACGCCTTTGGCATCTTGGCCAACAGGTTTCAGATACTTCTCACCACCATGCAGCATTGCCCAGAGACCGTGAGGAGGATCGTGGAAGCTTGCTGAATCCTGAACAATATCATGCGCACCAACCCAGTGTTGCAGAACAGGCTCGTGGAACTCCAACAAGGCAATGGGGACATGGAGCCTGGGGAATGGAGGCAAGGGCGAAACCTGACAAACACTCTGGATGTGCAAGACCCCAACAAAGCCTCACGTGAAGGGAAGAAGCAGCGCAACCTCTTGAGACAGTGGTGCAACTCCCCAGCTGGAGCAGTGGAGTGGCAAGACACAATGATAGATGCTTAATGGATGCTTCCTTCAGCCTGTCTCATCACACTGATGAGATTGGGCCATGTATGTTGGGTGGGCCTACAATGAACAGGGCATTTAATAAAGAGTTGTGTTTATGTTGAAATGTGTGGATCAATGCTTACATTGTTATTGATAATGAAGGGCCTAAGGTATAGCACCTGGTAGAGTGGACCATAGAGTCCCACTATGCTTGCACTGGAGGTTTATCTATCCCACAGCTGTTACCCATCCCAAAGGTATCCCTGCCCATCCCACAGCTATTACTGATCCCAAAGGTATCCCTGCCCATCCCACTGCTATTACCCATCCCAAAGGTATCCCTGCCCATCCCACAGCTTTTACCCATCCCACAGGTATCCCTGCCCATCCCACTGCTATCTTAACCCATCCCATAAGCATGCAAAGGCTTAAACCATTTCTAAAAGTTTCCACCATGACTTTATTTACAAAAATAAATGAAGCAAGTATGTGAAGCAAAGATAATCTTTATGAAAAACAAGCTGTAAAAGCAAAATGACCCAAGTCAAGTGTCCAAAGCAAAAATAAAGTCAACAGGTAGCCACCCAATCTCTGGCACTCTTCTTGGTCACTCTGAGACATGCCCAGGTTCAGGGGTGAAGGGTCCAGGTGCTGTGGAGGTGGCTGCTGCTGGAGTGCTGGTCTGAGGCACCATTGGGTTGCCTGGCCCTGAGATGACAACAGGGGACGGTGTGTGGAGGAAACTCTCAGACAGCTGGCTCAGTCCCGTGATGTTGAGAGCCCCTTCCTCCATGACATGGGGTGTCAGCCCCAATACCGATGACAGATGTACTGAGGCCGGGCTTGGTTGTGGGGTGGAGGAAGGAGCAGTGTAGTGGAGCTGTCTGGTCTGGCATCTGTGGCGTGGGTGGCATCAGTGGCATCAGTGGCATCAGTGGAACCAGTGGCAACGGTGGTGTCCGGTGAACCTGTGCCTGGACTGGGAAGGGCTGCTACCTGTGCTGCTGGACCTCCTTGTAGGCATAGCTCTGGTAGGTGAGGGCCTGTGGAAAGCCTTGGAATGGGAGGGACATCACCTGGGGTGGAGGAGCAGACCTGGACTGGGTGGGAGCAGGTTCATCTGGATCTGGAGGGTTGTGAAGCAAATCGGTGATCCTGTCCTTCACCACCTGGTACTGGGGTTCCACCATGTTCATGAGGGTCTGGTTCACATAGGTGAGGAAGGGCTTGCTGTTGGAGGATGAGGAGTTGGTGTATACCAGCTGAGAGAGGAGATCTATGCTGCTCCTGATGGTGTCTCTTATCTCCAGCAGGACAGTGTGGCTCTGTCCCTCCTGTCTGGCTCTCTGCCTTTCTGTGGAGGTGGAGCTGGGGGTGGATGCGGGTTGGACTGTGGTGGAAGTGCCCTCTCCTTGCTCCCCCTGCATCAGGGGGTCCTCCACGCGCTCCGCCATGGGTAGTACAGCTGTCGGGGGGGGGGTCTCCATCGTGGTTAACTCCACAGATACCTGCCTGGACACAGGAGCTGACTCTTTGCCATAAGGGGACTGGCTCTCATTAGGCTGCCTGAGAGAGAGGGTTGTGAGAGGGGCTGCTCCTCGGTGGCAGATCTCACCCTCCAACAAGCTGCACTTGGCCATCATGTAGGTCTCTCTGTCCGTCAGCTTGACCGTGGCCTGACCAGATTTCTTGAGGTACAGCTTCCCATACCAGGTGTGCCTGTGCTTCCACCAGCTGAGAAGCACCTCCGAAGTGTAGCCCAGGCTCTCCGCCTTCTCTCTCCAAGCAGCCTGCTTCCTCTTGGTGTCTCAATAGAGCCTGTGTCCCTTCTGCCAAAGATATTCATTCTCCCTCAGCGACTCCAGCACCTCCTCCTCATGTTCCTCTTCTATGGTGTATTGCCTCCTCTCCCGTTCATGCGTCTGCCTCTTCCTCCCTCTGGCCAGGCCATATGGGCCCTCATCAGAGGGGCTTCCGGGTTGTAGGGGCTGCTCCTCCACACGACCACCACCAGCAGCAGCAGCAACAACAACAGTAGCAGCAAAAGCAGGACCAGCAGCACCAGCAGCACCACCAGCAGCAGCACTAGCTGCAGTAGCAACACCAGGAGCACCAGGAGCACCAGCAGGACCAGCAGGACCAGGAGCACCAGCAGGACCAGCAGGACTAGCAGGACCAGGAACAGCGCCAGCAGAGTAAGCACCAGCAGAAACCCCAGCACCAGGAGCTGTGCCAGCAGAGTACACCCCAGCAGAAGCACCAGCACCAGGAGCAGCGCCAGCAGAAGCTCCAGCACCAGAAGAGCAAGCCTGAGCAGTAGCAGCCCCAGCAGAAGCAGAGTCAGGGCCCAGGGGTGGGAGGGTGGCCCTGTCCCTCTTGCCAGGGCTGGCAGCAGATGGCTGAAGCTTTCTGTTCTTCCCCATGGTTGTTGGGTTGTTGGCTTGCTGGCTGGCTGGCCGGCTGGCTGGAGAGCTGTGTCTGGAAGCAGGTCTTTCCTCTGAATGGTGACCTGCTTGCGAGCTGCTTCCCTTTATATCTGCGGGGCTGACGCAATGCATCCGCCCCGCATGCGCAGTGAACACTCTGCATCTGCGAGGCTTCGAGTAGGCTTCGGCTCGGCTTCCGCTCTGCATCCGCTTCATCCACTAGGCATCTGCTCTGCATCCACTCTTTCCACTGTGCGTCCGCTTCACTGTGCTCCCCCGGAAGCCCTGCGGATGTGCCATCTGCTCCCATCCGCTTCCATCCGCTAGGCTTCTGTGGAGCATCCACTTTCCATCCCCTCTACATCCTCCCCCCGTCCGTTCCTTTCCACTGTTGTCCGCTCTGGTTATGCAAATTCGGGGCACTTTTGAGAGCAGATAACAATATGATGGAACATTTTCTTGTCCACTGTGACCTTTTTACAAACATTTTGCATCCATCGGCCAATGTGACAGGCCTTTAAATGGGACTAGAACTCACAGACTCCTGGCATTGGCCCAAAGTCACCAAGGAGGCTTTCAGTTCTAGAACTCACAGGCTTCTGGTGATTGGCTGCAAATTATTTAGCTTTTGTGGCTAAAGCGGTACTTGTTTTCTGTTTTTTAGCCTGATGTTCTCTATATGTGTGTTTTGTATCTGTAATCATGTTTTAGAATAGTTCTATAGAATAATGAGAATAATAATGTGAGTCTCATTCAATTAACTATCAAATGTGGACTTCAAAGATGACTAGCCTCCCTGCGGAGACCGGACCAGCTATACAATGCTTGGCAAAATATCTCTGTTTAGGTGAAATTAAATTCTAAGGAAACCTTCAGGAGGCCACTCGGTGGGGCTTTTCCACATTAGGAAGTCAGATGAAAAGCTTTTCCTCTGGCAAGATGTAATGTTTACTTTTGGCTCTGTTGGAGGAAAATTCCATTTTCTGAGCATGTCTGCCCTTCAGCAATGGACGAAATAAGAGATGGGAAGATATGCACTTTCATGTTGCCATTTTAGAGTCCTATTTCATGAATATGAGACCAATATTAGTGAAAAAGCCAGACAGGAGGGATGAACTTTATATAAAAGTAAAGTCTGCCTTGAATCAAATTTAAATCTTGGTGAATCTATGCATATCTATATTTATTTGAGCAATAAGATATAAAAAGTTGGTTACCATTTTCTTCCCAAAAAAAAAAACTTCTGAGATTTTCTGGTGATTTTAATTAAAATATTAGCTAGGACCATCCCTAATTTATCTTATTTTAGAATCAGCTAAAATCAGCAATCTATATAGCTTTCTTTATATCAGCTATTTGTGAGAAAGTGGGTATATTTTTCATAATTGCTTTGACAAATGCAGGAATGGTTTTTCAAATATATTTAGTTTGTAGTTGTTATGCTTGGTACCTTTGTGCAATGACCTACTTGATAGATTTATTGTACAAACTGTGTTTTTTTCTTTTTATTAGGGCTGGCCATGGTATAGTCTAATCTAATCCAGTCCAATCAATACAGTCTAGACCAATCCAATATAATCCAATCAAATGAGATGCAATGCAATGCAGTCCATTCAAATCTAATCCAATCCAATCAGTGGTGGGATTCAAAAAAAATTTACTACCAGTTCTTTGGGTGTGGCTTAGTGGGTGTGTCAGGGGAAGGATACTGTAAAATCTCCATTCCCTCCCCATTTCTGGGGGAAGGTTACTGCAAAATCCCCATTCCCTCCCCACCCCACTAACCTGCTTTCCAGCTCCGTTCTACTGTGCAGGGCAACAAAAGAGGACCCAGTTGAACAGCTGGAACTCAATGGGAGGCAGAGAATAGATGGGGTTGGCAGGGCCAGTCAGACGTGGCATTTGCCAGTTTTCCGAACTACTCAAAATTTCTGCTACCGGTTCTCCAGAACTGGTCAGAATGTGCTGAATACCACCTCTAAGCCCAATCAAGTTGGATTAAGATGTTTAAGCAGCCAGGGAGGCTGCAAAATGTGAAATGACACATACTTTTCTGTGACACAACAATAAAAACCACTCAACAATTCTGAAACACACAAAAAAGTTTTGTTTTTTCCTGGAATCGGATGACAGATTTCAGCACTCCAGTGAGCAGGAATAGTTAGACCATGTGCGCACAGCTATAGCTTTGACTGCATCATAAATTAGTGATCACCTTGCTATTGTTAATTTATAATCAACAGCAGCCCTTCCTTATTGCCTCAAATGGCACATGGCTCACATTCACTTTCTGCATATGGATTGTTATTTATACCTGTGCTCAGTTGGTCTTCTTTCATAAATAATCACCATAATAATTACTTACAGGTGAACAATATTTGATTGATTTATGAATGCATTAAAACAACGCATTGGCAATTCCAAGGATAAAATTGTCCAGCAACAAATATACAGATGGAGAAAGCTTAGTTAATTTACAAGACACAAAAAAAATACTCATATACTATTCTGAAACACATTACCATGGGAAATGTGAATACTTTTTAATATGCCATGCAATTGCCATTCAATTCTTAGGTTGGGATGAACAGGTTGATATCCAGGGACAATTTGCCAGCCAAGAATAACTTGTAACTTATTCCTAGTCCTCACTTATTTAGATCTCCATCACAAATCTTCCCAAAAGAAAAAAAAAACTTTGATTTAACATGTAAAGTTTCCTAGGAATGGCTATCTTTTTATACGAAACAATGTTTGTTAATAATGAGTAAATAATTGGCTTTATCTCTGAACATGGTGATTTCACCCATTACAATGGTTTATACCGGGTTTCTCCAAGAATACAGTCTCCCCCAATAGGAAGTCCCAGCATATTTTATAGGCATAAAATGAAATAAAACCCCTCTCCCCAAATTATATTATATTAAACATGAAAAATGGGGGGAAATCGTGGTGGGAGCTTGCCATTAGGAAGTACTTTTGCTGAATACCCAGATATGGTGCTGCCTGTGTTGACATCAGCATTGGTGGGGCACTTCATATTGGGAGACCTTCCGCCACCATTGCTTTCCCTTCTCCCTGTGCTGCCGCGGAGTTTAGAGCAATGCCGCAGTGATTGGTGTAACCACAGGTGGCCAGCCAGGGCTCCTTCCTGCAACCAGAGCCCAGCAGAGACACTTGGCTTCGGGTGCTCCTGTCACTGCTTTCCCGGGCATCGTTCAAAGCCAAAGCCCATTCTTTTAAAAATGATGCTGCCTTGCCTCCCTGTCCACAGATGGGTGGGTGCTATCACTACCTCAGGTGGCCTCTCCCGGTGGCCCCTTCTGGATCAGGCTGGAGGGACTTGGAAAGGAAGCCAAGCTCGGGTCGGCCCAGCTCTTTTGCTTGGCAGGCAGGCTTGCACCCGTGGCTTACTCTCCTGGCTCTGCACAGCCCGCCTGGCTCTGGTGCGGCCCTGGAAGGATGAGCGGAGGGCCCAGCAGGGAGGTGCTCGCTGCCTTGGCAAGAGTTCCACTGCTGGGCAGGATGGCCCACCTGTCAGCTGCACTGTGTGCCCCAGGTGAAGTTCTTCACACTCTGCCCAGTGCCAGACAGGGATGGTGGCTGGGTGCTTCTCCTGGGGTGGGCCGATTCTGCACTGAGGCCCCAGGAGATTCACCTCCCCACATAGGGTTGGGCTGCCCTCTTGGGCAGGGGAGGCTTTGTCGTAGTAGGGTGTCAATTTTAAAAGAATGGACTTTGCCTTCAAAAGATGCCCAGGAAGGCAGTGACAGGAGCGCCTGAAGCTGAGTGTCTCCGCCAGGCTCTGGTTGCAGGGAGGAGCCCTGGCCATCCCTGCGTGGATGCTCCAAATGCCACATGGCTGCGCCAAATGCCATGTGGCTGTGCCAAATGCCACGACATTGCTCTAAATGCCGCCTCAGCATGGGAAGAAGGGAAAGCAATGATGGCGGAAGGTCTCCTGATACGAAGTGCCCCACCAATGCCAAGGTCAACATCCAAGCCGTCGCTGCCTGCCCACCCAAGGATGCAAGGGGAAAAATTAAGTCACCCCCAAAAAGACGGCCTAGCCATTTTTTGGGGGGTCAAAAAAAAAATAAGGCCTGGCCTTGTTTTGTGAGAAACACAGTAATTCCATATACAATGGTTTAAATTCCATAATATAATAATCCAGAAACCCATTTTTTTCCCCAAGTGCTTATGTCATTAGGCTGGAAATCAGGAGATGTGAATTCTAGTCACACACCAGAGAAGCTGCAACCTAATGGAGATACCTTTTGTACAATGAAAGTAAAGACTCAAAGCTGATTTTATATCTGAAACTCAGGACAATTTCCTTATCATGTCCTTAAAGAAATGAATGCATACACATGCACACTGAGAGATAGAGAGCTAGAGACAGAGGTTGATGACAGATGATTGATAAATGATAGATAGATGGATAGATAGATAGATAGATAGATAGATAGATAGATAGATAGATAGATAGATAGATATAAAAATAGCAATAAGATGGATATACTGCTTTACAGTGCCTTTCACAGAATTGGTATTCAGCAAGTTCTGACCAGTTCTGGAGAACCAGTAGCAGAAATTTTGAGTAGTTTGAAGAACCAGTAGAGGAAATTTTGAGTAGTTTGGAAAGAATCTCTGACTGGTTCCGTTCCCATCTATTCTATGCTTCCCAAGTCCCAGCTGATCAGCTGGGTCTTCTTTTGTTGCTCTCATAGAGCTGGAAAAGAGGTTAGTGGGGTGGGAAGAGAATGGGGATTTTACAGTATCCTTTCCCTGGAGTGGTATGGGAATGGAGATTTTGCAGTATCTTTCCCCTGCCACACCCACCAAGCCATGCCCACAGAACCAATAGTAAAAAATTGAATACCACCACTGGCCTGACAGCCCTCTCTAAGTGGTTTACAGAGTCAACATATTGCCTTCGACAATCTGGGGTCTTCATTGCACCAACCTCAGAAGGATGGAAGGCTGAGGTTGGTACAATGAGCCAATGAGAATTGAACCATAAAACTACAGGCAGTCAGCAGTCAGCAGCAGAACTTCATTCTAACTACTGTACCACCATGATGGTAAGCTAGTTAGATAGCTAGATATGAAATTGAATGTAAGAAAGAGAAAAACAGAGAAAAAAAGAATAAACACTAGTTTCACAATATGGTAGGCACCTTGCACAAAAATAAAACATTGTTATGGCTGCCTATCATTACTGAAGTAAAATAACTCAAAAAATAGGGGATGACCTTTCATTTCATTTTTCTGAGTAACTTGATATATATTTAAATAATAGGGTTGAGATTCTAAGGCTTTTTTATGTTAACATAAAACATAATGGTTTCTACAAGCCACTTCTCCACAGAAAAAAGCAAGATATGAATTCAATGTTCCCAGAGCCGGCTCTACCATCAGACGATGAATACTGAGGAGTTGATGGGACATTTTCTTATGCTTTTTCTTTCTCTCTCTCTTTGCTTTCTCATGCAGCCTCCTTGCCCTCAAATGTTATGAAAAAAATGCTTTTTGTTCTTCAGGGTTTCAACTTTGGGTTAGCTCATTGGCAGCAAAACAATGAGGCCATTAAAACAACGTCCCAATTTGGTCTGGCAGAAAAGCAATGCAAAGCCTATCTTAGCTCACATATGCATGATCTGCGCAATTGACGTTCTTGGAGTCTGATTGATTGAACCACAAAAATCAATGTTAATAATCACACCAAAGTAGAAGCGAGTCTGACACATTCAGTAAAATATTTGTTCCCCATGAATGATATGACAACTTCTATTTGTTACCTATGTGTCCTTTGTACCAAAGTAGATGTATTGTAATCATTCATGCAAGGAATCCTCAGATTTGAACATAAAAAACAATATAATTAAATGGTTTCTTTTTCTGAAAGGGAAGGAAATCCAACCCTAAACATTTGCATCTAACAAAATTATGATTTGCTTTGCTACCACTAAAAAGATGTCGTGTTAAATTCACAGATTTCATTGTATTTGCAATGTCGAAGCTAGTAGGCCATGCATTTGCATGATGGTGCAGAAAATGAAGCTCGTTTACCGTCCATCTGATATTTTTCCAGTTCTGATGTTTTAAAGGGCTTATACGATGCCTGAGAATGTCATGCAATTTGAATGAAATTCACACTAGTTACAGATGGGGAACGGCTGGAATTTTTCCAAGGGTCAGCTCTCCTTGTCTTTAAAATTCCATTACTGCTAAAAAACAGAGATTCAGCACTGCCTTGTTATTTTATAATCCAGAAATGATGAATTGCCCACAGCAATGTGATGGCTTGATCACTTCATTCCTTCTTAAAAATAAGAAGGATCTGAATTTGGAATGAAGCATAAATGGCAACCTAATTTCCAGAGTGGACCTGGATCTCCCTTGTGTGCTAATGTCAGAATCAAGAATCAGATGAAACTTTCTTTCAATTCAAATTTCCTTAGTTGGTTTGGATAAAATCATAAGTCTACATCCAATTTAATTTCAGTCCTGTCATCAGCCACATGAATGAATGCACTAATTATCACATTAAACAAGAGGAAAATCTACTACACACAAATTCCACCTGTGCTTTCTATAATTTTGTAAACAACAAACTAAAAGACTCAAGGTTCATCCTACCCCTGAAAGGACCTAATGTCAAAGATTGAAACAACAATACCATCAAAGCAAACCTCTTTAGCACATACTTTGGCTATTTATAAACAGCAATGGATCACATCCAGTATTTCCTAGTCAAACCACAGACAACTACAATGATCTAATACATATCGATTTTACAGAAGACATTGTTGAAAAAGCACTACACAATCTAAAACTATCTCGATCTACTGGACCGGATGGATAAGTGCCTACTTCTTAAAAATGCTATCCACTGCCATAGCCAAACCTCTAAGCAAAACCTTTGAAAAATGTTTCAGGCCAGCTCCTTGCCAAAACTATGGTCACAAGCCATGGTCATCTCCATCTTCAAAAACGGAAACCCCAGCCTAGTTGAAAATTACAGACCAATCTCCTTATGCTGTATCACCTGTAAAGTCATGGAATCAATTATTAACCAATCCATCATCCTCCACTTAGAGACAAACAACCTACTCTCTAATAACAATTTGGTTTCAGAAAAAAACTATCCTGCAATCTGCAACTCTTACACTGCAAAAACATATGGACTACACAACTCGATCAGGGCAAAGCAATAGATGCAATTTACATAGACTTCTGTAAAGCCTTTGATTCAGTGGTACATGACAAACTATTCCTAAAACTAAAATCTTATGGTATCTCTGGACACCTGCATAATTGGATAGGAGTATCCCTGTCAAATAGACAACAAATGGTCAAAATTGGAAGTGTTCTATCAAATTCTGTACCTGTCAATAGTGGTGTCCCCCAAGGCAGTGTTCTAGGACCATCTCTCTTCATACTCTATATAAATGACCTCTGTGATCAAATTAAGAGCAATTCTCTTTGCTGATGATGTAAAGCTATTCAACACCACAGACAATACTGCTACCCTTCAAAAAGACCTTGACTATGTATCAGAATGGTCAATCAAATGGCAACTTCATATCTCAACAAATAAATGTTCTGTCTTACATATTGGCAAAAAATATTAGAAAATAAAATACAGGCTGACCTTACTGATGGTCCAAGCTCTGTAAAGGATCTTGGAATACTCATCTCTAATTATCTAAGTACTAGAGACGACTGTAACTACCTAGCCAAAAAGACATTAAGAGTTGTTAACCTAATCCTACATAGCTTTTTCTCTGGTAATATCACACTACTAACTTGAGCATACAAAACATTTGCTAGACCAATACTCAAATACAGCTCATCAATCTGAAACCCACATTACGTATCTGATATTAGCACAGTTGAGAAAGTCCAGAAATATTTCACAAGAAGAGTTCTCCACTCCTCTACTTGTTGTAGAATACTTTATGCCACCAGACTTGAAATTCTAGACCTAAAAAATCTTGAATTATGCCGTCTTCGGTCTGATCTAAGTATGGTGTATAAAATAATACATTGCAACCTATCAATGAATACTTCAGCTTCAACCAAAACAATACAAGAGCACTAAATAAATACAAACTAAAGACAAATCGCACCAAACTTGATTGCAGGAAATACAACTTCAGCAACAGAGTAGTCAATGTCTGGAATACTCCACCTGACTTTGTGGTTTCTTCCCCAAACCCCAAAAACTTTAACCTTAGACTGTCTACTGTTGACCAAACCCCCTTTCTAGGAAGCTTGTAGGGGGCGTGCATAAGTGCATTAATCATTCCTACCATCCCTGTCCTATTGTTTCTTTTTATTTTTCTTGTAAGTATCTATCTCAAGTATTCAAAACTATATTTATTCTTATTCATGTATCTTGTAAGCAATTGACAAATCAAATAAATATTTAAAAAATTACTAAATACATTCTTGTTTTCATTTTTTCCTCATTGCTTCACATCTTAGGGAGATAATTTATGATCCATCCATAACTCATCTTAACAAGAACCCTTAAACAGAAGAAATTAATGAGTGCATAATTCTAGTACAAGTTGCCTAAGGATCTCTGCTGGTGATATGCCAAATATCTGAAGACTTTGCATTTACCTGATTTGGAAGCTGATTTCAGGATAAAGGAAAAGGGGAAGAAAGAGGACAAATTTGATCCAATACTTGGGGCAAGAAAGTCATATTAATAGCAAAAGCACTTAGACTTAAGGCCCTGTCACACTGGCTGACGGATGCAAAACGTTTGTAAAAAGGACACAGCGGACGAGAAAAATGTTCCATCCATTGTTATCCGCTCTCAAAAGTGCCCCAAATTTGCATAACCAGAGTGGACAACACGGAAAGGAATGGACGGGGAGAGGACGCAGGGCGGATGGAAAGCGGATGCTCCACGGAAGCCTAGTGGATGGAAGCGGATGGGAGCGGATGGCACATCTGCAAGGCTTCCGGGGGACCACAGCAAAGCATACGCGGAATGGAAAAAGCAGATGCAGAGCGGACGCCGAGCGGATGAAGCGGATGCACAGCGGATGCACAGCGGATGAAGCGGATGCAGAGCGGAAGCCTAGCGGATGCCTAGCAGAAACCTAGCGGATGCCTAGTGGATGCCTAGCGTTCACTGCGCATGTGGGGAGGATGCATTGCATCAGCCCCGTGGATATAAAGAGAAGAAGCTCCCAAGCAGGTCAACATTCAGAGGAAAGACCTGCTTCCAGACAGATCGCCTGCCTGCCTGCCTGCCTGCCTGCCTGTCTGCCAGCCAGCCTGCCTGCCAGCCTGCCTGCCTGCCTGCCTGCCAGCCTGCCTGCCTGCCTGCCTGCCAGCCAGCAACCCCACAACCATGGGGAAGAAGAGAAAGCCTTAGCCATTTGTTGCCAGCCCTGGCAAGAAGGACAGGGCCACCCTCCCACTCCTTGGCCCCCACTCTGCTTCTGCTGGGGCTTCTGCAGCATGGGCTCGCTTTTCTGGGGCTGGGGATTCTGCTGCTTCTGCTTCTGGAGGAGCTAATGATGCTGCTTATGATGGTGGTGCTTCTGCTGGTGCTTATTCTGCTGAAGCTGCTTCTGGCGGTGGTGCTTCTGCTGGTGCTTACTCTGCTGAAGCTGCTCCTGGTCCTGCTGGTCCTGCTGGTGCTCCTGGTCCTACTCATGCTCCTGGTCCTGCTCGTGCTCCTGGTCCTGCCCGTGCTCCTGGTCCTGCCCGTGCTCCTGGTCCTGCTGGTCCTGCTTGTGCTACTGGTCCTGCTCCTGGTCCTGCTGGTGCTGCTGGCACTGCTGGTGCTTACTCTGCTGCTGCTAATCCTGGTGCTGCTGCTGCTGCTGCTGGTGGTGGTGGTGTGGAGGAGCAGCCCCTACAACCTGGAAGCCCCTCTGATGAGGGCCCATGTGGTTCTGCCAAAGGGAGGAAGAGGCAGACGCGAGAAAGGGAGAGGAGGCAATACAACATCGAGGAGGAAAACGAGGATGAGGTGCTGGAGTGGCTGAGAGAAAATGAGTATCTATGGTGGAAGGGACACAGGCTGTATAGAGACACCAAAAGGAAGCAGGCTGCTTGGAGAGAGAAGGCGGAGAGCCTGGGCTACACTTCAGAGGTGCTCCTCGGCTGGTGGAAGCACAGGCACACCTGGTACGGGAAGCTGCACCTCAAGAAATCTGGTCAGGCCGCAGTTAAACTGACAGACAGAGAGAACTACATCATGGCCAAGTGCAGCTTCCTGGAGGGTGAGATCCGCCACCAAGGAGCAGCCCCTCTCACAATCCTCTCTCTCAGGCAGCCTGCTGAGAGCCAGTCCTCTTCCAGCAGAGAGTCAGTTCCTGTCTCCAGGCAGGTGTCTGTGGAGCATGCCACGATGGAAACACCCCCGGCAGCTGTACTACCCATGCTGGAGCGCGTGGAGGACCCCCTGATGCAGTGGGAGAAAGGAGATGGCACTTCCACCACAGTCCAACCCGCATCCACCCCCAGCTCCACCTCCACAGAAAGGCAGAGAGGCAGACCGGAGGGGCAGAGCCACACTGTCCTGCTGGAGATAAGAGACACCATCAGGAGCAGCATAGATCTCCTCTCTCAGCTGGTACACACCGACTCCTCATCCTCCAACTGCAAGCCCTTCCTCACCTATGTGAACCAGACCCTCATGGACATGGTGGAACCCCAGTACCAGGTGGTGAAGGACAGGATCACCGATTTGGTTCACCACCCTCCAGATCCAGATGAACCTGCTCTCACCCAGTCCAGGCCTCCTCCTCCACCCCAGGTGATGTCACTCTCATTCCAAGGCTTCTCACAGGCCCTCACCTACCAGGACTACGGCTACCAGGAGGTCCAGCAACACAGGCAGCAGCCCTTCCCAGTCCAGGCATAGGTTCATCGGATGCCACTGTTGCCACCAGTTCCACTGATGCCACCGATGCCACCCACGCCACTGCTGCCACCGACGCCACCGATGTCACCCATGCCACCGATGCCACCGATGCCATCCCTCACCCAGCTGCAGACCAGACAGCCCCACGACATTGCTCTTTCCTCCACCCAACAGCCAGGCCCGGCCTAAGTACATCTGTCGTCGGTACTGGGGCTGACACCCCATGGTGGAACGGGCTCTCAACATCACGGGGCTGAGCCAGCTGTCTGAGAGCTTCCTCAACACATTGTCCCCTGTTGTCCTCTCGGGGCCAGGCACCCCAGTGGCGCTTCAGACCAGCACTCCAGCAGCAGCTACCTCCACAGCACCTGGACCCTTCACCCCTGAGACTGGCACACCTCCGAGTGACCAAGAGGAGTGCCAGAAACTGGGTGGCTACCTGTTGACTTTATTTGGACACTTAACTTGGGTAATTTTTCTTTTACAGCTTGTTATTAAAAAATATTATCTTTGCTTCACACACCTGCTTCATTTATTTTATTAAATAAAGTCTTGGTGGAAACTTTAGAAATGGTTTAAGCCTTTGCATGCTTGTGGGATAGGTTAAGATAGCAGTGGGATGGGCAGGGATACCTTTGGGATGGGTAATAGCTGTGGGATGGGCAGGAATACCTTTGGGATGGGTTAAGATAGCTGTGGGATGGGCAGAGATACCTTTGGGATGGGTAATAGCTGTGGGATGGGCAGGGATACCTTTGGGATGGGTAATAGCTGTGGGATAGATAAACCTCCAGTGCAAGCATAGTGGGACTGTATGCTCCACCCTCCCAGGTGCCACACCTTTGGCCCTTCATAATCAATAACAATGTAAGCATTGATCAACACATTTCAACATAAACACAACTCTTTATTAAATGCCCTGTTCATTGTAGGCCCACCCAACATACATGGCCCAATCTCATCAGTGTGATGAGACAGGCTGAAGGAAGCATCCATTGAGCATCTATCATCCTGTCTTGCCACTCCACTGTTCCAGCTGGGGAGTTGCACCAGTGTCTCAGGAGGTTGCGCTGCTTCTTCCCTTCACGTGAGGCTCTGTTGGGGCCTTGCACATCCTCAGTGTCTATCAGGTTTCACCCTTGCCTCCATTCCCCAGGGTCCATGTCCCCATTGCCTTGTTGGAGGTACACGAGTGTCTGCAACACTGGGTAGTGGGTGCGCATGAGATTGTGCAGGATGCAGCAAGCTTCCACGATCCTCCTCACGGTCTCTGGGCGATGCTGCATGGTGGTGAGAAGTACCTGGAACCTGTTGGCCAGGATGCCAAAGGCGTTCTCCACCACCCGCCTTGCCCTGGACAGCCTGTAGTTGAAGATCCTCTCTTCACGGGTGAGGCATCTGGAAGTGTAGGGCTTCATGAGGTAGGTTCTGAGGGAGAAGGCGTCATCCCCCACGATGAAGTAGGGCACATCTTGCGTGTCATTGGGCAGGGGGTCTGGATCTGGGAAGCCCATGATGAGGTTGCATTCCAGCCCATCCTTGAGGTCACTGGGCATCTGAAGCTGACCCGTTGCCTGAAGCATAGATGTACATGAACATGTAGTCAGCATCGACCATGGCGAAGAGGACGATGCTGAAGAAGCCCTTGTAGTTGTGATAAGAGGACCCCGACTTGGCTGAAGCTTTGCAGGCCACATGCTTGCCATCTATGGCTCCAGCAGTGTGGGGGAAGTTCCACTTCTGATACCACTGCTCTGCAACTTTCTTCCAGCCTTCTTCAGTGGAGGGGCACTGGAGGAGCTCCTCGAGGTATTTTTCGATGATGGCCTGCACCACTTCTCTGAGCACAATGCTGATGGTGTTGTGTGGCACCCTCCAGCCATACTGCATGCTCCTGTAGGTGGTCCCTGAGGCAAGGTGGCACAGAGTCAGTGCCACCTTGAGCCCAGTGTCCAGGCTGGGCCGGAAGTTGGTGCTCTGCTTGGTCAACTTGGGTGTCAGCCACTCCACAACTACGTCAAACATGGCTGGAGGCATCCTAATGAAGTTCTGGAATGCACGAGGGTCTTCGTTCCTCAGCTCCACCATCAGCATGTTG
This sequence comes from Laticauda colubrina, assembly GCA_015471245.1. NCBI lineage: Eukaryota > Metazoa > Chordata > Lepidosauria > Squamata > Elapidae > Laticauda > Laticauda colubrina. Next base: position 14,560,834 of record BLBF01000045.1, read on the forward strand.
TACAATCCGTACTCTGCTCTTCTCCCGATCCATCTTCGGACCCAGATGCTTCTTGGCCGCCTCCTTTTCTTCCCATAGAAGAGTTGAAAGAGCCTATAGATGGCTTCGCACTGTTGCAGAATGATGGTGGCTACCAAAAGGACTGTGTTACGATCCATGGTGGACATGACTGGATGCTGTGGAAGAGTAAGAGGCAGATGAAGGCTGCAGTGGTCTGCACAGCAGGGCTGCTGGACTGAAAGTGAGATCCAGGTGAGTTGCTCCCCCTTTTTATGGGCAATATAGGTTTTCCACTATGTGTCCTTTTGCATCCTCTAGACATCCTTAATATCCGAGATAGGTCCCCTCTGCGAACGTTTTTTCCATTTAAAATACTTTCTTTGCGAGCTGCATCCACTTTCATCCTTTCTCTGTCCGTGCTACTAATGCTGCACGTCCGTTCTGCGTCACTTTCTCCCTGTGTCCACTTTCTGCTGGAGCAGATTGGAGTTGCGTGGATGCACAGAGGATGCCGAGCAGATATAGTGGACACATAACAGATGTCGATGGATGCAGAACGGATGTTCCCCGTATGCGTAGTGGATGCAGAATGGATGCGTTGGATACATTTTCCGCTCAAAAAGTTTTGAGCAGCTCAAAACTTTTTGAGCATATGGAACCTCAGTCGATGGATGCTGGACGGATAGAGAGGAAGAAAAACTGACGCAATGAGTACAGAACGGATGCATCGCGTTAACCAACGGATGGCAAGTGTTTCCGTTTTACATCCTCTTTCCATCCGTTGGTGCAGTGTGACATGGGCTTTATATTTTGTTTCACATTGCTTTTATAGCCCTCTGTAAGTGGTTTGAAGTGTCAACATATTGCCCCCAACAATCTGGGCCCTCATTTTACCAACCTCAGAAAGATGGAAGGCTGATTAATAACCATTTCCTGATTTTTTTTAAAAAAAAATCATCATACTCTACTTTCATCCTCCTTTTCACAATGATCATCTGACTGAACAACAGACAATAATGTCAGAAGAGATTAGAGGAAGCAGCTGGATCAAGGAATTATTTAATATTACAAATGACTTTGGTAATATATTTACAAGATAACCTCCCACCCTATGCAAACTATTTGTAGAATTCTCATATGTCCTATCAAAGGTTTAAGGAAAAGTATCTTAAAAAATAGTGGCTTCTCTGAACATAGATATACATTATCTTGATATTAATCTGTGGACAAATAGAGTAGATAATTTTGAGAGCTGGGCAGAAAGATATCAAAGAGATATATTCTACCATATTTTCTCGGAAAAGAGATTTTGAAAGGCATTTTAGAAGCAGGGAAAATTATCCCTTCCTTCCTTCCTTCCTTCCTTCCTTCCTTCCTTCCTTCCTTCCTTCCTTCCTTCCTTCCTTCCTTCCTTCTTTCTTTCTTTCCTTCCTTCTTTCCTCCCTCCCTCCCTCCCTTTCTTCTCCTCTCCTTTTTCATTCTTTTCATTATATCAAACTTTTGACACTTCTCTTTCATTTCACCGATAGCAACAGAAAAATAAGCTTTGACACTAATCACTACTTTCATCCACAAAATTCTCCTGATAGTCGCCATTTTCTAAAGACTTTGACTGATGAGAAGGCCAGTCACAAAACTAAAAAAAAAAGAAAAGAGAGAGAGAGAGAGAGTCTTTTCAGAAGGTTCTGTGAACTGCCATTTGTTTTATATGGCTTTTGAGAAATTTTGGCATGCCTTTAAATGAGATACAAAGCATTTCATAGTGATGATAAAATACACATCCTAGGTTGTTTTTTTTTTTTTTTTTAAGAGGGTAGAAAAGATAAAGCCTCTTTTGTATCAGTTTGGACAACTTTAAGTAGGGGGGCTGTTTGAAATCATTTTAAAAAGTCTGCAACTTGGTATTTCAAATGTGGGGTTTTACATTATGGAGAATAACTATCCAAGAAATACACAAATTAATTTGAGCCAAGTACAAATTACGGAATCCATTATTGAACAAACAACTCAGTGGAGCCCATGCTCCAATTTATTGATACTGTATTTCATACCTAGAAATGCATTCAATGTCAAATTACACCAAAGAAAGAAAATTCATATGTAAACACAGCAGGATGTCGCTGCATTCTCTGAAATGAAATTAGGAGTGGGAGGCACCTTTTGTGCCATAAAACCCAAATAACTATGAGAGAGGGGCTTGGAAGGCTGTCAGGATGAAATGATGGCTTCATCACAGAAGAGAATTGGACACCGACATCTCCAAGGCTGCATGGGTCTATCTGGAGTTTTAGAGAGATGCAAACAATCGACAGAAGAAACCAATAAGGTTAATAATCTCCCAGGTTAAACAATATGGTTTTATCTAAATGTTTTGGACTTCAATATGTTTGTTTGCTATGGGCTAGGCTGTGTCCTTTGCAGCTAAAATGCAAAACTTTTATCTATTTCTCAATGCATGCTGTTGCTGATTCTATATTAAAACACTATTTTTATTACATTTTCAAGTTTCCGGAGTGATAATTGAATTGCTATTTGTCTCAGGGCTATTATACATCTAGCTAATAAAATGTTCTGCTAATAAAATGTTCTGTAACCCAGAAAAACCTATGCAATAACAAATTTGGTTGTCTCAGTGCAAGAAGACTCTGTTTTTTGAACTGTTCCTCTTGAGAAGGCTTCTTCAATATGATACCTTCTTGACGCTAAACGCAATGGTGATATAGGATTATTGGAATGTGGTCTACATCTTAATGGGATCCAATTTAGGAAGGTTTATCTAAATATAAGGTTAGAGATAGAATAACAGAGTTGGAAGAGACCTTGGAGGGTTAAGTCCAACCTCCTGCTCAGGCAGGAAACCCCATATCATTTCAAACAAATGGTTGTCCAATCTCTTCTTAAAAACGTCCAGTATTGGAGAATTCACAACTTCTGGAGACAAGTTGTTCCACTGGTTTATTGTTCTGTCAGGAAATTTCTCATTAGTTCTAGATTGCTTCTCTCCTTGATTAATTTCCATCCATTGCTTCTTGCCCTACCCTAAGGTGCTCTTCTGACCAAGGCTTCCTGAGACAGTAACAACCACGCGCTTAGTCCCCAAAACCCTCTTTTGATTTCAATGGCTGTGAATTATATGCATTCACAACCCGTAATGAGTCCCAAACAGTTTGTGAATAGTCCAACAGAAGATTGCCACAGTCTTTTGGGATGAGGCTGATAAGCACCCACCTTTATCTCCCTTGAAATGCTGCCAATGACTAAATTGCCAATTAACTGTACAAGGCTAAATGGAGCACAAGGTCAGCAAGGAGCTTCAAAGTTTAAACTGATCAGAATGAACAAATTATTTCCTGCAAAGGCTCCTGTCCTTTTTCTCCTCTTTTATGTCTTATAGGAGGAGCCAATCATCTCCAAGACTTACTCCCGAGTCACCTCTTTTGTCTTAACTGTTCTTGCCTTCTGGCAGATCTGTGCAAGGGTGCACTAGAAACAGGCTCCCCCTGTTCCTCTGCCTTGCTGATGTCAGATTCTGGAGGCTCTGGAGTCAGCACATAACTCGCAGATGGCCATGGCCTCTGTGTCGAATGCAGATCCCTCATCCGAGTCCTCCCCAGACTCCTGGGCTGGCCCATGTTCCTCCCCACTGTCTGACTCTGCTGCCAGCTCTACAGGTCGCTGTCTGTTCTGACCCAAGCCTTGTTCAAATCAAACAAACACAAAGTATGTATAAAAGCAAACCTTTTTAATGTGGCACTGTGAATTCTGTGCATTCACAGCCAAGAATCATTCAAAACTAATTGTCCCAGATAAGAGAGCAAGCCTTTTCATGGTTGCAAAAGGCTGCCAAGAACAAAAGGCTATTTGCAGATAAATATGCAAAGCCAGAAGTTTTTTTTAAAAAAGAAACCAGAGTAAGCATGGCTTTAACGAGGCTCTGAGTAGAAAGAACTTCTTTGCTTCCTGCAAAGAAGCCAACCCTGAAAGCTGGCTTTTATCCCTTATGGGAGGAACCATCACCTTCCAGCCTTATTCCTGAGTTGCCTGTGCTACTTCAGCTGCTCTTTCCTTTGATCAGCCCTGTGCACATGTGCACTGAGTGCAGGCTCCCCAGGTCCTCTTTGTTCCATCCGGAAAAGACGCGTGGTAGACCGGGTTCCAACTAACAACTCTTTATTTGGTTAACAGCAACAGTAACGGAACATTGGCTCAAGCCGTGGCAGCCCTTTATATAGAGGCTTGCCTGCCGGCTTGTAGCCAATGACATTCTTTTAACTTTGCCGCCTTTGAGCGGCTCCTTGGATTGGTTCCTAATGAACCAATCCTTTATTGGCCTTTTTGGCCAATCAGAAGAGACTACTTGGAACCTTCCAAGTTATACAGAACACCCCTCCCCTTTTAGTTCAGTCCTACGTGAGTGATGGGTGGGGCTTCTTCTTGTCCTAGTTGACCTGTGTGGCTCATTCTCGCCTAGGACTTCAAGCAGTTTGATCGGGATCGCTGTCTCTCCGGCTCGTCTCCATGGAACCGCCTGGAAGGGTGAGTCAGCATTGCTGCTACTGCTTGAGTTGCTCAGGCCGGTGGTTTTGTCACTCCCTCCTGGTTCAACTGGTCTGGTTGAGCTGGCCTGGCTGGCCCCTTCCAGGATGGCTTCCCTTTCGCTTGGACAACCTCCGATGGTTTCATCTAACCGTAAGTGCTCTTTTTGGTTAGTTAGATTTAATTTCAATGGTTTATTTTCACACCCTTTTGTATTTGTTTGTGTCCCCCCCCCCTGGTTTTGTTTTCGTTGATTTTTATTATTTGAGGTTGCACGGTTGTTTTACGCTCAATGTTTCGGGAACGAAGCTGGTCTATGTGCCGCTTCCATTCTCTTCCATTGTCCATGGTTAATCGGTAGGACCAGGGGCCTGTTATTTGTGTGATAGTGGCTGGAAGCCAGAGAGGGTCCCTGGTAAAATTCTTTGCATAGACTAGGTCGCCGATTTCAAAAGTGCGGTATCGGCTGGGTGCAGTCTATCTAAAGGGGATCTAAGTTTCCTCCCCATGAACAATTCTGCCAGGCTCTTGTTTATTGTCCTACTGGGAGTGATGTGTTGTAGTGTAAGTAAGCGGTTCAGCTTGTCCTGGACATCCCCACGGTCCATTTTTTCTAGGCCTTCTTTAGTAAACCTGACCATTCGTTCGGCCCTACCATTCGCCGCCAGGTGGGCTGGCACGGTTAGTGCATGGCATGTACCCAGGGATGCTAAATACTGTTTGAATTGTATAGCCATTAGTTGTGGCCCATTGTCGGATACCAATACATCAGGTAAACCATGAGTTGCAAACAATTTGTTTAGCTGTTTTATAACAGCGTTGGTTGTTGTGAATGACATAACTATAACCTCCAACCAATTTGAATATGCATCTACGACTATTAAGAACATGTTGCCCCTGGTTGGTCCTGCAAAATCAATATGGATTTCAGACCAAGGGCCTTGTGGGGTCTCCCAGTCCTGTATGGGCACTTGTAGTGGTGTGGGTCTAGCTCTCTGACACTTATGGCATGTTGCAACCTAGCGTTCAATATCCTTGTCTATACCAGCCCACCAGACATAGCTCCTGGCCAGGCTTTTCATTTTTACTATGCCTGGGTGGCCCTCATGTAGCATACCCAACACCTCTTCCTGCAGTTTGGATGGAATTACCACCCGATCTCCCCACAATAAACACCCCTTTTGTAATGACAGTTCAGTTTGTCTAGTCCGAAAAGGTTTAAAACCTTCAGTCTTTTGACTTTCCGGCCAGCCTTTACCTACCCAAGTCAAAACACAGGCAGTCACTGGGTCTTTCGCCGTGGCTCTGGCGACATCATTTGCGGACAATGGAAGTTCAGGGCAGGTCTCTACTTGTAGGGCGGTGGTGGTTGGAGCCATGTCGTCCTCTATGGTTGGTAATGGTGCTCGGCTTAAAGCGTCTGCATGGGTGATTTGTTTCCCAGGTTGATGCAGCAAGGTATATGAACAGGCGGCCAGGAATTCTGACCACCTAGTCATCCGTGGGGATCGAATGTTCGGTGTGGGTTTGTTCCCCGCCAAAATCCCCAGGAAAGGTTTATGGTCAGTCACAATGGAAAATGTCCTTCCATAGAGGTATTTGTGAAAATGTTTAACTCCGGCAACGATTGCCAGGGCCTCCCTGTCTAGCTGGCTGTAGTTGTGTTCCACTCTGGAGAGCGTTTTTGAGTAAAAGGCGATGGGTGCCTCTCTCCTGTCAGGTAATTGGTGGCTCAGGATGGCACCGACTCTGAAAGGTGAGGTGTCACAGGTGACCGTCAATGGAAGTGCATTACTAAACTGAATAAGAATGGTGTCTCAGGTTAATAAGTCTTTTATGCTTTGGAATGCTTTTTGTTCTTTATGACCCCAAGTCCACACAGTTTTTTTTATCCAGCAAACGGTGTAATGGTTCTTGCTTTGTGGGGGAGGAATATGTTATAAAAGTTGATCAGACCCAAGAATGCTTGTAAGTCCATTTTATTTTTTGGCCTGGGTGTGTCTTTAATTGCTTTGACTTGTTTGTCTGTTGGGTGAATACCCTGTTCGTCAGTTAAATACCCTAAAAATTCGATGGGGTCAGTAGCCAGGCAGCATTTTTCCTTTTTTACTTTTAGGGCGGATTCTCTAAATTTGGTTAGCACTTCTCTTAGTCTTGCTTCTAATTGGGTCGTGTTTTTTGCTGAAATTAGGATGTCATCAAAGTATGGAATGACCCCTTTTATCCCATTTAATAGGTGTTCCATGAGGCTTTGGAAAACGCCTGGGGCAATGCTTACTCCGAATTGAAGCCTGTTACATTTGAATGCCCCTCTATGTGTTACTACTGCTTGTGCTTCGGCCGTTATTGGGTCTACTGGAAGCTGCTGATATGACTGAGCCAAATTGAGTTTCGCAAAAAATTTTTCTCCCCCAAGTGAGTGCAGTAAGTGTTGTACGACTGGTACCGGGAATGCGCTTTGCTGTAGCACATGGTTCAGGGTAGCCTTGTAGTCTCCGCAGATGCGCACAGACCCATCAGGTTTTACAGGTGTTACTATTAGAGTCTCACACCTAGCATGGTCAATTGGTTCTATGACCCCTTGTGCAATCAGTTTGTTTAATTGCTCATCTATTTTGGGCTTTAATGCAAAGTGGACTTGTCTCACTTTTAACCTTCTTGATGCTATCAGGGGATCTAAGCTAAAGGAAATTGGGGTCCCCCGGTACCTGCCTAGGGTGCCATCAAAGACGTCCTGGAATTCATGCAGCAGGTTCTCTTCCCAATTGCTTGCGGCTATTCGGCTTACTCCGGTCATCCCGATGCCCATTGGTGCAATTTCTTCTTCTTTCGCGCCTTTTTTGGTTTGCGTACAGGTGATGGACCTCATCGTCATCTTCTTCCATTTCTGATGACTTGTCTAGGTCTTCGTGGTGTGTGGTTGTGGGAGCTTGCTTCTTCCCTCTGGGTAGGGTCGTCGTGTCAGTATTGGCATTCATCAGTTTCATTTTGGCCACTGATTTCTTCGCGGCTTCTGCAGTGGTGGCTTCCGCGATTGCTTCTGCCACAGTTATGTTAGGTCTGTTTAATAGTTTGCTTTGTAAAGTAGAGTCCTTTAGACCTAACACGACACGATCTCGCATAGCCTCATCCATACTCTGGAACTCGCAGGCTCCTCCCAGATGGCGGAGAGCTGCCACAAAATCTGCAATGGTCTCGTCTTCCCTCTGGTCTTTTTTATAAAACTCATGTCTCTTCATAAGATTTGAGACAACTGACGCGCAATGAGCCTTTAGCATTCGGTTAAGCTCTGACCAGGTCATCTGTTTCAGGTCTCTGGGCTTTGCCAATGCCTTTGCCATTTTGAACACGGCTGGCCCACAATGTGTTAGGAAGACAGCCCTCTTTCGCTGATCCGAAATTTCCTCCATTTTGTTGCTCTCCAGAAACATCAGGAAGCGATCGATATAAGACTCCCAATCTTCTTCATTGGGGTTAAAAGGTGCGGGTGGCACGTTGCAACCAGCCATTTCATCTAGCGTGGTTGTTTTCTCGCTGCATGCTCGGTCTCCACTTTAGGACGATCCCACCCTCGTCGCCTGTGTTCCGTACGGAAAAGACGCGTGGTAGACCGGGTTCCAACTAACAACTCTTTATTTGGTTAACAGCAACAGTAACAGAACATTGGCTCAAGCCGCAGCAGCCCTTTATATAGAGGCTTGCCTGCCGGCTTGTAGCCAATGACATTTTTTTAACTTTGCCACCTTTGAGCGGCTCCTTGGATTGGTTCCTAATGAACCAATCCTTTATTGGCCTTTTTGGCCAATCAGAAGAGACTACTTGGAACCTTCCAAGTTATACAGAACACTCTTCATCACTGCTGCCAGACTCCACAACCTCCAAAGATAGCACCCCACTCTCCAATAGTCCTGGCCCCATCCCTGCACCATACTCAGGCCCCTCATCCAAGTCCTCACTGTCAGAGACCTCAGTCATCCGCACCTGCTATTGGTAAATCACAACACCAGCGGACCACAACAGGTGCTTTGGAGAGTGGCTTGACTCCCTCTTCTTTGTGGCAATTCCTGAGATATCGGAACACTGCTATCATGTCACCCATAGTCCCAATGATGATATCGAAGAAAATTCCTAAATTTTAAACATTATTTTAATTCTTTGTAGAGTTGCTTTAGATTGATAAAAACATTCTTATTGATTGGTTTTGATTGATTAAATAGTGGAATACTTTTGCTAGATTGCATCTTAATTGTATTGGTGATGAAACTAATTGAAGTTCCTTGTACCAAATTTGGCAAAATGTAAAATCCATTTTTTTAAAGGCACAGATCATTTAGGAACTGACACCTGTATAAGTGTTACCATGTTAACAGGTAAAGAGACTATTCAGTGGTCCTTTCATAATTTTTTATTCCAATTTGTACAAAAAGCAGGAAGTTGATTTGGAAAAGTCAGAAGCAAAATTGAAAAAAAAACCCAGAACTGTTCTGATTAAAGAGGAAAAGACAGGAATCACAATCTTTGTATAACATGTCCCTGTTTACTCTACTATGAGACTTCTGAAAATTGGAGTCCAGACTTAAAATTTATTTCCCATCAACATGGCTTGAAATGCCAGATCTTTTCTACTCCAGGATATGTTTACTTAAAGATCCTTGCTCAAAAAGATGAAAGATTTCCCCTTAATTAAGAAATAGGTGTTCAAGAAAATTGGTGAGAAAGATTTATGAACAGGAAAAGAATACATATTCATATTTCTATAAGGCAATCAAGATGTTGATGTTAATATCAGGACAATAGCTTTAATTGTATTTCAGCAAGCAAATAGCAATTAGGAAACAAATTATCTTGTGAAAGCATGTCTTACTTGATTTTGTCCCGAAGCCAAGCTAAAACTAAACAAACTTCCCAAATCTTAATGCAAGAGATAAATATATCCTCCTGTGGTGTTTTCTGAAATATAAATAACTTATGTGGCTGACAATACCTACAAAGCCCAGATAGCAAATAGAGTTGCTTCCTTCATAATGTGAAAAACCTCTGTGTATTTTAGAAAGTAGACAACAAAATAACGAATGCAAACCATGACCCAATTTTTAAATATGCAGTCATTTGATTCCAGCCCTTAGTTTAAACTGGGGATTATAAACTCACCCAACGTGAATTGTCTTTCCTAAAATGTCATTTACTAAAAACAAAACAAAATAAAACCTTTACCTAGACATTTATGTTCTTCCATTGGACAATATCAAGTCATTAGCTATGTCACATCATAGTATTATTTCAAGGACTGTATGAACTTTGGTTGGCTTGGATTAGTGACTGATCTAGAAATGAGAAAAAAAATAACATCAACAGCAAAAGCATAGTGCTATCTCTATAGCCCAAGGAAAACACTTGACCTGAATATCTAAACCTAAAATAGTTGGCATTGTGCAATAGAATATTATAGGGATTGTATTTGAAATATTTTATTTTACACACACACACACACACACACAAACACACACACACACACTTAAAATTATTATTTAAATATTTTTTTTTTATTAAAAAACAACACTCAGTTCAGGTTTAACTTAAAATAGGGAGGAAAACAGCTTCACTGGGGAAATCAGAGTGCTAAAAATTAATATTTCCAAAATCAGAATTGTACATGTGTTTGTACATTTTTCCCCTCAGGAAAACATTTGACCTGAATATCTCAACTGGCAATATTTGGGGCTATGCAGCCAGTCATTTAAGAAACTGTGAAATAGGAACTAATGTCAGCTTAGCTATTGTCAAGTTCCTGAGAGTAGAGCCTATGCAGGAAAGCAAAATTAACATGGAAATTTATTAATCTAGTTTAATGTCAAGTAATCAAAGATTAGAACACATGGTCTTGGAATCTTTCCCTTTTAAAACTAAATCCATTAAGGTACAGTGGCAGGGAATGGCTTTAATTTCTTTTTCCCAGAATGTAGAACCAAAGAGTTAAGTGCTGATTTTCCAGAAATGTCCTCTTCCAAAAGAGGAATGCATGAAAATCCTATACATGAGGACTTGACATACAGGTGGTCCTCAATTTACAACTATAATGGAGCCTGCTCATTGTAATCATAAATAGAGACAGTTGTAAAATGGATCAGTCATAAGATCAACCTGATTTTGGCACCTTTTTTGTGGTCATTGTTAATTCAGTAAAATGGTCAAAGCAGCCACCAGTGGCATTAAGTGAATGCCACAGTCATGGCATTCACTTAATGATTGGTAAGCAATGTGCATAGCTTTGCTGGAAGTATTGTAATCTGGAAGTATTGTAAACTGCCAGTTTTTGCCAAAACTGTTGTAAAACGTAAGCATTCCAACTAACAAACTCCAAACCAATGAACTCCAAGACAGGAATTTTCTCAAAGTTCCATTTTATTAGAATTGTCATTGTGACACATCTGGGAAAACCCAAATCGGAGAGTTCCGGGTTTTCCCTTCCCAAAAGAAATTCAAAGATCCAATCCCTGCACCCATCAGTCCATCACATGGTCCAATCACCATCCATCCCAACTGGAGACATCCCTCGAACCACTCCTTTCCCAGGTGCAGGATGGCTTGTCCCTGACTCTGAAGAAGAATGTTGTTATGTCTAAACTTCCACCTCTCTAAAATCCCCCCTCCCGAGTTCCCAGGCATTAAAATGTGTCAGCATGGAAGTTGCCAAGTTTTTGGCAGCATTCCACAGCATTGAAAAGCATATGCTTATCTTGGGGAACTGTTTGAGATTTGTTCTGGCCGGGAATGAAAGTAATTACCAGCATTGCAATAAAATAGGTTTTGCTACAAGTTTGTGTTTAATTACGTTTGATGAAGCCTGGGTCAGAACAGAAGGGCCAACTATCAATGTTTAGAATCTGGATCATAAGTAATATCCATGTAGATCTGTTATAACTTCAAATGGTCATTAAGCATAAAGTAACATTCATATCTTTTCGTTCTGAGAGCTTCAGTGAAGGTCAGCTATCTATTCCATTTTGAAATCTCCTAGATATCCCTTCCTACCACCCCTGCACACCAGTACCTAGATAATTTCCAGACTCTTCATAACCATCTAAAATTTCAAAGCCTGTGAATTTAATTCTCCATAGAGAGTTTAAAACCCATAAAATAATATCTAGCTACTCGACTGTCCTCCTGTCCTCCCCTCCTATTATTAAATACTAAGCATAATGCCAGGAATTATTTTGCTTTTATTTAATCTATAGATTATAATTTAAACATTGTACATTTTAAAGTAACTCAAATAATAAACTATCTATTAACTCCAAGTGAATGTGCATTTAGTTCTATACGCTTTTCATTGTTACTCAAGAAGAAATAATCAAGTCTTCAGTTATAAGTGCACCAGTTTCAGAATAATTATATCAAAGGACTGTTATATTTTTATAGAAATCTTGAATACTGATGATTTTTGAGATGAGTAACTTTCACTATTGTGAATATAATGTATGTAAATTCACATTATGCTACAATGTAAGTACATATTATTCATTTTAATTTAGATTTTTCTTTTCTTCCAGAAGTGGCAATAAAATTGCAGCCATATCCCAGATTAGAACAAAGAACGCTTTTAAAATACCAGATCTTAATTAGGCACTCTTATTTTAATAAAATTAAATATAAGACATTTTAAGAAATGTAACTATGTGTACATGAAAAAGGATAGTAACTACTCAAGCACCATACATCGCTGTTTAATCACATAATTTCCTACATTCTCATCTATTAGTATGGTGCATTTTCAAACTAGGATGAAAGGTTAATTTTATTTTTTGTATTCATCATGCTGGCATGCATATACTTTAAATAATAATGTCCCAGGGCTTTTCTCATCTTTTTATATTTTCTGTCTGATTATGTATCTTGGAAATTTATTTCATTATACTACAACACTGTAGTGGATCCTTTTTATATTTTCTCTCTGATTATGTATTTTGGAAATTTATTTCATTATACTGCAATACTGTAGTGGATCCTAAAGGTAAAATATCCTTCAGCTCCAGCTCCATTTCCCATGATTTTACAGTATGTACATATCCATATAGTCCTATTGGAAATAATAGGGAAATTGTATGTAATTGGGATTTTTCTTGGTTATTTCTTCAACAACCCAGTGTAGTAAACTATCTCGGCATTTATGAGTGATCTCCCACTAAAGCCCATGTCACACTGGCCAACGGATGCAAAAAGGACACAGCGGACGAGCAAAATGTTCCATCCGTTGTTATCCGATCTTAAAAGGGGCAAAATTTGCATAACCGGGGCGGATAACACAGATGCGGGGAGGACGCAGGGCAGATGCAAAGCAGATGCGGAATGGAAGCCCAGCAGATGGAAGCGAATGGGAGTGGATGGCGCAACCACAGGGCTTCCGGGGGGCCTCAGCGAAGCGGACGCGGAACGGATACAGCGGATGCAGAACGGATGCTGAACGGATGAAGCGGATGCACAGCGGATGCACAGCGGATAAAGCAGATGCACAGCAGAAGCGGAACGGATGCCGAGCGTTAATTGCGCATGCGGGGGGGAAGCATTACGTAAGCCCCCCGGATATAAAGGGAAGCAGCTCGCACATGGCCAGCATTCCGAGGAAAGACCTGCTGCTGGACACTTTGAGTTCCTTGCCTGCCCTGCCTGCCTGCCTTCCTGCCAGGCCTTCTGCCAGCGTTCCTGCCAGCCTTCCTGCCAGCCTTCCTGCCAGCCTTCCTGCCAGCCTTGGTGCCTGCCAGCCTCCCTGCCAGCCAGCAACCCCACAACCATGGGGAGGAAGCGAAAGCCTCAGCAACCTGCTGCCATCCCTGGCAAGAGGGACAGGGCCAACCTCTTGCCCCCTGCCCCTGACTCTGCTTCTGCTGGGGCTTCTGCTGAAGCTGCTCCTGGCGGTGGTGCTTCTGCTGGTGCTGGGGCTTCTGCTGGTGCTTACTCTGTTGAAGCTGCTCCTGGTCCTGCTGGTCCTGCTCGACCTGCTCGTGCTCCTGGACTTGCTCGTCCTGCTCATGCTCCTGGTCTTGCTCGTCCTGCTCGTCCTGCTCATGCTCCTCGGCTTGCTGCCCTGCTGATGCTTACTCTACTGCTGCTGATCCTGGTCCCGCTGGTCCTGCTGCTGCTGATGAACCTGCTGCCGCTGCTGCTGCTGCTGCTGATAATGCTGCTGCTGCTGCTGCTGATGATGATGATGATGATGATGATGATTATGATCCTGCTGATGAGAATGATGATGATGATGATGATGATTCTGCTGGTGCTGCTGCTGGTGGTGTGGAGGAGCAGCCCCTACTACCTGGGAGCCCTTCTGATGAGGGCCCATCTGGTCCAGCCAAAGGGAGGAAGAGGGGTATGCGACAACGGGAGAGGAAGCAATACTATATTGAGGAGGCGCACGAGGATGAGGTGCTGGAGTGGCTGAGAGAGAACAACTATCTGTGGCGGAAGGGACACCGGCTGTACAGGGACACCAAGAGGAAGCAGGCTGCTTGGAGAGAGAGGGCAGAGAGTATGGGTTACACTTCAGAGGTGCTCCTCAGCTGGTGGAAGCACATGCACACCTGGTACAGGAAGCTGCACCTCAAGAAATCTGGCCAGGCCACTGTGAAGCTGACAGAAAGAGAGACCTACGTCATGGCCAGGTGCAGCTTCCTGGAGGGTGAGGTCCGCCACCGAGGAGCACCAGCAGCCCCTCTCATGACCCTCTCTCTCCGGCAGCCTTCTGAGAGCCAGTCCTCTTCTGGCCGAGAGTCAGTCCCTGTCTCCAGGCAGGTTTCTGTGGAGCGTGCCACAGCACAGAACCCGCGGACAAGTGTGGTAAGCGTGGTGGAGTGCGTAGAGGACTCCCTGGTGCAGTGGGAGAAAGGAGACATCGAGTCCACCACAGTCCTAGCCGCATCCACCCCCCCAGCTCCGCCTCCGCAGAAAGGCAGAGAGCCAGACAGCAGGAGGGGCAGAGCCACACTGTCCTGCTGGAGATCAGGGACACCATCTGCACCAGCATAGATCTCCTCTCTCAGCTGGTCCACACCGACTCCTCATCCTCCAACCGCAAGCCCTTCCTCACCTATGTCAACCAGAGCCTCAAGGAAATGGCAGATCCACAGTACCAGGTGGTGAAGGACCGGATCATCGAGCTGCTTCACAACCCTCCAGACCCAGAGGAACCTGCTCCCACCCAGTCCAGGTCTGCTCCTCCACCCCAGGTGATGTCCCTCCCATTCCAAGGCTTCCCACAGGCCCTCACCTATCAGGGCTACGGCTACCAGGAGGTTCAGCAGCACAGGCAGCAGCCCTTCCCAGTCCAGGCACAGAGTCATCGGGCAACACCGTTGCCACCTGTTTCACTGATGCCACCGATGCCACCGACAATGATGCCACCGACGACAGCAATGCCACCCACGCCAATGATGCCACCCACGCCAGTCCTCACCCAGCTGCACAGCAGACAGCCCCACTACACTGCTCCTTCCTCCAACCCACAGCCAAGCCCGGCCTCAGTACATCTGTCATCAGTACTGGGGCTGACATCCCATGGCATGGAGGAAGGACCTTTCAGCATCACAGGGCTGAGCCAGCTGTCCGAGAGCTTTCTCAACACACCGTCCCCTGTTGTCCTCTCGAGGCCAGGCACTCCAGCACCACCCACCACCACAGCACCTGGACCCTTCACCCCTGAGACTGGGCACACCTCCGAGTGGCCAAGAAGAGTGCCAGAGACCTGGTAGCTGGCTACCTGTGGACTTTATTTGGACACTTGACTTGGGTAATTTTTTTTTACAGCTTGTTGTTCAATAAAGTTTATCTTTGATTCATACACTTGCTTCATTTGTTTTTTTTTTAAAAAGTCTTGGTGGAAACTTTTAGAAATGGTTTAAGCCTTTGCATGCTTGTGGGATGGGTTAAGATAGCAGTGGGGTGGGCAGGGATACCTTTGGAATGGGTAATAGCTGTGGGGATAGATAAACCTCCAGTGCAAGCATAGTGGGACTGTATGGTCTACCCTCCCAGGTGCCACACCTATGTCCCTTTTTTATCAATAACAATGTAAGCATTGATCCACACATTTGAACACAAACACAACTCTTTATTAAATGCCCTGATCATTGTAGGCCCACCCAACATACATGGCCCAATCTCATCAGTGTGATGAGACAGGCTGAAGGAAGCATCCATTAATCATCTATCATCCTGTCTTGCCACTCCACTGCTCCAGCTGGGGAGTTGCACCAGTATTTCAGGAGGTTGCGCTGCTTCTTCCCTTCCCGTGAGGCTCTGTTGTGGCCTTGCACATCCTGAGTGTCGATCAGGTTTCGCCCTTGCCTCCATTCCCCAGGCTCCATGTCCCCATTGCCTTGTTGACGGTCCACGAGCCTGTTCTGCAAGACTGGATAGCGGGTGCGCATGAGATTGTGCAGGATGCAGCAAGCTTCCACAATCCTCCTCACAGTCTCTGGGCGATGCTGCATGGTGGTGAGAAGTACCTGGAACCTTTTGGCCAGGATGCCAAAGGCGTTCTCCACCACCCGCCTTGCCCTGGACAGCCTGTAGTTGAAGATCCTCTCTTCACGGGTGAGGCATCTGGAAGTGTAGGGCTTCATGAGGTAGGTTCTGAGGGAGAAGGCGTCATCCCCCACGATGAAGTAGGGCACATCTTGAGTGTCGTTGGGCAGGGGGTCTGGATCTGGGAAGCCCACGATGAGGTTGCCTTCCAGCCCCTCCTTGAGGTGACTGCCATTGTATACCTGGGCATCTGAAGATGAGCCGTACATCGATGTACATGAATTTGTAGTCAGCATCGACCATGGCGAAGAGGATGATGCTGAAGAAGCCCTTGTAGTTGAAATAAGTGGACCCCGACTTGGCTGGAGCTTTGCAGGCCACGTGCTTGCCATCGATGGCTCCAACGGTGTGTGGGAAGTTCCACCTCTGATACCACTGCTCTGCAACTTTCTTCCAGGCTTCTTCAGTGGAGGGGCACTGGAGGATCTCCTCCTTGTATTCTTCGATGATGGCCTGCACCACTTCTCTGACCACAATGCTGATGGTGTTGTGTGGCACCATCCAGCCATACTGCATGCTCTTGTAGGTGGTCCCTGAGGCCAGGTGGTGCAGAGTCAGTGCCACCTTGAGCCCAGGGTCCAGGCTGGGCCAGAAGTTGGTGTTTGCTTTGGTCAACTTGGGTCTCAGCCACTCCACAACTTCGTCAAACATGGCTGGAGGCATCCTCATGAAGTTATGGAATGCATGAGGGTCTTCGTTCCTCAGCTCCACCATCAGCTTGTTGTACAGTCCGTACTCTGCTCTTCTCCCGATCCATCTTCATACCCAGACGCTTCTTGGCCGCCTCCTTTTCTTCCCGTAGTAGAGTTGAAAGAGCCATAGTAGAGTTGAAAGAGCCTGTGGAGTCGACAGCCTGCAGAGCTTCGCACTGTTGCAGAACGATGGTGGC
>BLBF01000045.1:14578235-14591477 GCA_015471245.1 Laticauda colubrina
TAGGCATCCTGCAGACATCCTAAATATCAGGGATAGGTCCCCTCTGCGAACGTTTTTTCCATTTTAAATGCTTTGTATACGAGCTGCATCCACTTTCATCCTTTCTCCATCCGTGCTACTAATGCTGCACATCCGTTCCGCGTCCGTTTCGCTTCCTCCCTGTGTCCATTTTCCACTGGAGTCGATTTGAGTTGCGGGGATGCACAGCAGATGTGTAGCGGATATAGCGGATGCATAACAGATGACGACAGATGTAGTACGGATGTTCCCCGTATGTGGCACCCTCCAGACGTACTGCATGCTTTTGTAGGTGGTCCCTGAGGCCAGGTGGCACAGAGTGAGTGTTACCTTGAGCCCAGGTTCCAGGCTGGGTCGGAAGTTGGTGTTTGCCTTGGTCAACCTGGGTTTCAGGCACTGCACAACTTCATCAAACATGGCTGGAGGCATCCTCATGAAGTTCTGGAATGCCCAAGTGTCTTCGTTCCTGAGCTCCACCATCAGCTTGTTGTACAGTCTGTACTTTGCTCTTCTCCCGATCCATTTTCGGACCCAGACGCTTCTTGGCCGCCTCTTTTTCTTCCCATAGTAGAATTCACAGAGCCTGTAGATGGCTTCGTACTGTTGCAGAAGGATGGTGGCTGCCAAAAGGACTGTGGTACGATCCACGGTGGACATGACTGGCTGCTGTGGAAGAGGAAGAGTCAGATGAAGGCTGCAGAGGTCTGCACAGGTGGGCTGCTGGTCTGAAAGTGAGATGCAGATGAGTTGCTCCCCCTTTTTATAGGCAGTATAGGTGTCCCTTTGCATCCTCTAGGCATCCTCTAGGCATCCTCTAGACATCCTTAATATCCGAGATAGGTCCCCTCTGCGAACGTTTTTTCCGCTTTAAATGCTTTGTTTCCGTGCTGCATCCGTTCTGCATCCGTTCTGCATCTGTTCCGCGTCCGTTCCGTTTCCTCCCTGCGTCCGGGCGGATGCGAGTTGCGCGGATGCGCAGCAGACGCCAAGTGGATATAGCGGATGTGTAACGGATGCGTAATGGATGTGTTGTGGATGCCTAGCGGATGCTTAACGGACGAACTGGATACATTTTCTGCGCAAAAGTTTTGGGCAGCCCAAAACTTTCGGAGCAGATGAAACGTCAATAAACGGATGCTGGATGGATAGAGAGGAAGCAAAACGGAGGCAGTGAGTACATCGCATTTTCGAATGGATGGCAATGTTTTTTGTCCGTTTTACATCCTCTTTGCATCCATTGGTTCAGTGTGACATGGGCTTAAAATGGGGTGATCAACTTCTGAAATTATCAAAATCAATATTTTATATGGCATTTTAAAATAGTTTTTGCTTTTACTGTACAATGCCAAGTCACTCTGAAGGTACACACATGCATACATATAGATGTGCTGCTAATATTAGTGCTGGTTACTGATACAATATTTCACCTTTCTATGGTATGCAAACTGAATTGCTTAATTGGAATTAGAAGAGCTGTACAAATGCATATTAAAAAGCCTAAACAAAGCCTTGTTAACTCATCTATCTTCTTTAAAATAAATAAATAAAAACAACTGAAAAACATTCAGTATGATGCATTACACAGAGATTAGTGATGTAACTAATGCTATCAATACAGGCTATTATCCCTATTTCCCTATCATTGCTATTACTGGGGTGAGGAATACAGTTTTTTAATCATTCACCATCAATGTGATAGGACATAAATCATTCTCCAATTAATTTTCAAAGGAGAAGAAAGTCTCATGCAGTGGGGTATCAGGGTTTTGGCACATACGTTTCTTCAACAGATACCTGGGGTAGGTGTAAATTTCCTAATCATTGAATACTACCTCCCTAGAGCTCTGCTGACTTCTTGGCTTCTAACTCTTCAATACAGCCCCAAAGAAGGACATTTTACTGTGGGTGTTTTCCAAATAGATGGTTGGGGGCCACTGAGCATAATAGGCATGTAACAAGCCAAACCAAAACAATAATACCAACACATGCTGTCAACTCAGAAAAATAGAATAAACTTTAATTTGACAAAGAATTCAAGGGTTCACAGATCTTAGTTAAAAATAACCCAACTTGGTATATTCTCAGACAACATCTGGATGTCCTTCAGTTGTTTGGGATTCAGCAAAAAAACAAAAATACAGTTTCTAAAGTATTTCTTGTGCTTTCTCCTGGAGATGTAGTGCATTAGTTATAGGGGAAAAAAAACCTGAATATTTTGCAACAGTGAGTGATTGCAAAATAACTAGGCTTTTGGTCTTCAAGGATGCTAAATACTAGTTATGGCACACTTTGGCCAGGTAACAGAATGAGTTCAAGAAAATCTCAGAAGCAACATTATAAAATAAGGAATAAAAACACCTTTTATAAATTCACAACAAGTTTGCAATTGAAAATATGGCTGCTAGGAATTCTATTTTATTTTCCATCCATTTGTATTGCTCACTATGGAATTTTATAATTGGCTGATCTAACATGTCTTCATTAACCAATCATGAAGTCAGATAGTTGATGTTCTACCAATATCAGTCTTAGATTATTTGTGTCAGTGACTTCAATTTCTCCTCTCAATTTGATCAAAGAAAATTTGATTTAGAAAATGTTTCAATGGAAAAAAAATGATTTTTTTTTTTGTTCATATTCATGGCATGTGTATGTCATTGTTTTAACACAGGTATGAGAATGCCAGGAATTGTGTACAAAGTTACTGGACCATCATCTGTTCAGTGTTTTATGTCCTCTTTGATCTATGGAGATTCTCAGTCATGGTTGTCCAAAAGTAGTTTTTTCAAGTGGCAACTGGACTTTCTTTTTTTCTATTGAAGATGTTCTGCTTCTCATCCAAGAAGCTTCTTCAGCTTTGACTGGATTGTCCAGGCAGAGCTGAAGAAACTTCTTGGATGAAAAGCAAAATGTCTTCTAAAAAAACAAGAATATCCAGTTGCATCATGAAAAAGCACCTTTGGAACTGTCCTCTTTGGCTTTCCAACTACCCCACTTCATGAAAAAACACCATGGAGAGATATTTCAAACTGGGTTTTTTTTCCAGTAGCTTGATCGGTACATCTTTGGATGCCTGTCAGCTGTGCTGGTTATTGAGTAGCAAATCCAGATCTAAAGTTTCATACCCAAAGCATCTGGTTAACTTTTCCCCTTTCCTTCCTTCTCCCTTAGTTATATTTTACTGTCCAATGGCGTTCAAATAAATTGCTGTGGTAACAATTCCTGGCTGGATGCTACTGCATTTCATTCCACCTTGGAATGTCCAGCAGCTCTCATGGGACATCACAATGAGTAGTTTTATTTCTCTTCTATTATCTCCCATCTTATCCCAACCTGCCAGCAGTCTCCTGCCTGCTGCATATGGCAGATTAATATCTAGAGTAGCATGTCAGTGTTCCAGAAAAACTCAACTCCAATTAAAAACTCTGACACATGCATCTTCTCAAAGTTTTCTTTTATTAGAGTAGTATATTGGCACATCTGGGAAAACCTTAATCTGAGAGTCCCAGGTTTTCCCTTAGTAATTCAAAATTCCAAAACCAACCCCTGCACCCATCAGTCCATCACATGATCCAACCACCATCCCCCCAGCTAGAGATATCCCTTCAACCACTCCTCCTCCAGATGCAGGAATAACCTTGACCAAAGAGAAGAATGCTGTAATGTCTAACAACCAACACTCTACCATTCCCCCCTCTTACTTTCCCAGCCACAGGAATATGGCAGCGTGGAAGCTTCTGGTACTAATATGGCTTACAAAGCTTACAAAGCATAGCTGGCATAGCAGCATGGCAGTCCTGAGCTGGAGGTACTGGAGGTGGTTACGACACATCCTATTAAGTGCAAAAATAACAAACAAAGAAGTCCTAGATCAAACTTCACCAAAAATATTACTTGAAGCCAAGATTGTGAAACAGAGGCTGCCATACTTTGGTCATGTCATGAGAGCCGATTCACTTGAAAAATCAATCATGCTGGGAGTGATCAGCAGAAAAAGGAGATGGAGCCACACTAGTACCCACTGGCTAGACACTATAAAAGATGACAGTGGGATGATCATGGCAGATTTGAAGGAGATAATGCGAGACAGAGGGAAGAAAGTGAGTACTGTTCCATAAAGTGTTAGAAGGTCGGGCATGACTGAATGGCTAACAATACCAATGGTAAGTACTTTCACCCTGTTTTTCAAGGTCACTCCTGTACATCTAGGACACTTGTCTGAATTAACCTAATGGTAAGAACAATTACAAAACCCAGATGACCAGGTTGCATTCCTATTCTGTACTCTAGAAAAGAAGACTATAAATCCCACCCTTAATGAGGTTTGTAAACCAAGCGTTGGAAATTCCTGATGGATTCTTAAATAAAAGTTGAATCCCCAATAATTATAATGTGTTATAATTGTATATATACAATTATATTTACAATATTATATTGTAATATATATTATATAATTACAATATATAATGTGTTATAATTATAAATAATAATGTGTTACATACAGCTCTGCAAAAACTGTTGGTGCACACTGGAATTGCTTGAAGACAAAAACTAGCAACCTAACACTTTTGATTCAACACATTTTTATCTGGCAACTATAATTCTCTCCCTGGAGCTGTCTCTTACTTTGTCTTCCACCTCCCATCTTGAATAAAGCTGCCAATGATGGTAATTGACCTCTGCATCCATCATTTAAAGGCTTTTTGGATCCATCAAAAGGTATTTTCACCCCATTTCATTGTCAGAGGCAACAAATTTCTTTCTCGCCAAAGCCTCCCCTTATGCCAATAATCTTCCCAAGACATTATGTTACTGCAGTAATGGCAGCCAGGGATTTTTTTTTTTTTTAGTTTCTTTTTCTCCTTGCTATCTATCTTTCTTTCTTTTTCTATCTTCTAGTCCTTTAACCTTCTTATGGACTGACATACTTATTGCTGAGTCATTCTCATCATCTCCTCAGAAAGCTAATGCATTATTGCCAAAAATCTCTTTGAAGCTGGGGAAGAAAAGGCTGTAAGAAATTCCTAGAATCTGAGTAGCTGACTTGGCTTAATGAAAACATATGTTGTTGTTAAGTTGCTTTGTTTAGCTGTGTGCTTGATGGATAGTTTTAATGCATCAACCCGATTCACACTTTTTGTCATTGCGCTAATACTTTTAATATTTGCAATTCCTGGAATTCTATGGAATTCTACCATGGAATTCTACTCAAACAATTAATACCATAGGAAAAATTCAAATGCTGACTCTTCCATAAAGGTAACTAAAGGATTTTGGATTAGTTATGCAGTCATTTAGCCAAGAAGATCCAAAGGGTCATGGACATAGAAAATGGGAAACAACAACCTACAAACCCAAGATAACCAGATAAAGGAGAAAGGGACAGATTCTGTCATAGAAAATAAGTGTTCTTTCCTCTGTATTTAAATTTGGTCCTGCTACACAATATAAAAATACACATAGAGATTTTCCCATGAAAATGTTATACTTTAATTTTAAACCCCTATCTTCAGTTCCAGTTCAGATTTTTCTAGTCGATACCGCTCCACCCTTTTGAGTTGGGAAAAGGGTGAACAGAACCACTTCCCATAAAGTATTAATATAATTTCTTAAAGTTATATCTACAGTTCTTCAGTATGAAAAAAATGCAATAATCACATATGATATAAAAAGCAATTCATGACATCGCAATTAGCTGCCAACTCTTTGTCTAATAGGTCAAACTCATGAAGTAACTAGGAATAAACCATGATAAGGAAGAGGCATGGAGCAGGTTTGTATCCTCTATCTACTCACCCACTTGGCAAACTTATGATGAAATAATATTGTCTGAAAATAACTGACTTACATTAATCATCACAATGCTCTTCTAACTCAACAATTCTATTGCTGTAAACAGATTTTCAAAGTCATCACTTAATACATTATATTTTATAACATACTATCAAGTCTTCATAGGCCATGTTTTATTACTCTTAAGAATACAACTAATTACTTATACAAAGCATATGTCCTATTGTTATTGATTTAGAGCCAATGGCTTCACTATAAAGTAACACACATGCAGCTTTATTTGTGTGTTGGTATATGCAGGCATGTCTGTGTGGTCTATAAATGCTGATTAACCAACAATTACAGTGACTTCTGCAGACTAGCTTACAGACTGTGCATTTGAAAGGTCATTAGCTCAAATGCTAATTCAATCAATACTTTATTAAATGAAATATTAAAATGTAAATTAATTTCAGGTATCCTCATTGATTGGTCTATGTCAGCACATTTAAAAAGCTAAATTAAATATTTGCACCTTAAGAAAATCAGTGCTTCATAGCATTCTTTAAAATGCCTTAATGACAATATTACACATGATTTCAACTAATTTGCATTAAAAAACTGAAAAATTAATACATATTTACACACACATAGACACATGTGGGGTTCTATAGTTTTAAAATATATGACAAACTCTTACATCAAGTCCTATGGTGGGTCACTCCTTACTGGAATAGATTTATCCAATAACTGAAATTCTCTGACAAATATTTTCTTAAGTTTTGCCATTTGGGACACTTCTAATCAAACTTTCGGCAAATGGAACCTGCAAGTATGTTAGTGTAGGAGGGCACAATGAGTTGGAAGTCAAGGCTAAACATTTGGAATCATTGTACAGTCACAAGAGATTCAAGTCCAGCCCCTCATAAATTCAGATTCTTGTGCATAGGTAGTGTATAGGTGACAAGAATAAATTTACACCTAGTCTGGTGTGATATATATTTCTCTAGACATTGTGCTGTTTTTAGCAACTAGTAGTAACTAGAAAGTCCCCATTTTCTCCAGTATATTCCCTGAGCAAATTCATATATATTTCTTCCATCTTTGTTTGAATCCACATTTCCAGCCTCATGAAAAAGTAACACGAAACTGGCAGAGATGCTGGAAGGAGATGTCATATATTCAATTTGTCTTTACACATCTTAAATTCCTTTCTCTGATTTTAATGGGGGGAAAATTGTATATCTTTTGGTTTCAGAGACATTTGCAGCCTAAGATTTAAGAAACCCAATATTATTTTAAAAAAATATTTTTATAAAAAGCTAAACATCATTTTAAAAACATGTTTGCTTCATTTTAGGATCACTCTTCTGCTTATAGTTTTTTACTGTGCTATTGCTGCCACTTTTAAGATGCCTAGTTAATTCTGATTTAACTTCCTAGGGTGCTTAAATGACATTTGTGACGAATACTGAGAGGGAGAGACAGAAAAATTAAACATGACAGTAACAAACATTACCTTTTTATACAATATGGATATGTTGCAACATTTAATGGAAAAAAATATTTTTCTTTTGTGGTGTTTTGATTCGTGAATTTATTTAGCAAATTAGCCTTTCTTATTTATGTGGAAAAGCTGTGCATTTGGTTGGGCATTATAGAATAACTTTGTAAACTTTCCTTCTCCTCATCCTTCTCTTTCTTCCATGTATTCAGTGAAGTATGTTTACAGAATCATGATCTTTAGTAACTGCGCACTGCAGGTTTGATTAGCTTTCAAAGGTAAAGTCCTCTTCCAAAGGCATTTTATAATATCTTGCTTTTGTAGTGGTCAAGGACTTGCTAAAACTGTAATTAAGTATTTGAAGGACACACTTGAAATATAGCAAAGGACATAGAAAGTAATCAGCCAGTACATTCTTTACAGGCATTTGGTCAGTACCAAAGTCACAGATGGATTTTGGTGCAGCCACTCGGGATGCATGGATGAATATAGTAAAGAAGGCTATTGAAGTCCCTTGTTTTCTGACCTCAGCTGGAAATGGGATCAAAGAGAAACATTTGACCTTGTTGGACTGATATGCTGCAAAATCAAAAGCAGGATTCCATTACAATTTGGCTCAATACAGCTGAAATCTGAATCGTTAATAAAAACAGAAATCCCAGTCATGTGGAAGATTCTACTACTGGTTATTGAAGAGGATATAGATTCTTTGCTATGAAGATATGAAGATGCAGCTCAGTTATTAAGTGCATATGTTATTTGGCCAGCTACAGATGATTCCTAACACATGGCTGAGATGTTGAAATGACCCCCTTCACAACATGAAGCAGAAGCAAGGTGCTGCAGTGATTCTTAGCCATGCAAAAAGGGAAGTTAGATGCATAGCTCTGGTTCTTTGAAAAATTCAGTATCGATATTTTATACATAGTAGGACATAGTAATGTACTGTTTTCACACTTCCTCGGCCATTTCTCTACATTTATTAGCATTTTTAGAATGTAGTTGAGAGATTTGAAGATATACATACATATATGTACATTTTGTGTATGGATGTGTATATACCAGTGGTAGGATTCAATTTATTTTTACTACCAGTTCTGTGGGCATGGCTTGGTGGGCATAGCAAGGGAAGGATGCTGTAAAATCTCCAGTCAGAGGTGGTATTTGCTGGTTCTCCAAACTCCTCAAAATTTTCGCTACTGGTTCTCCAGAACTGGTCAGAACCTGTTGAATACCACCTCTGGTATATACAGTATATGCAATGTTACTGTACAACATTCAGTACAGTATATGCAGTGTTTTTGTGTATAGATGTGTATTTACAGCATATTTTATTTATTTATTTAATTTATATTGTGACTCGAGGTGGCTTATACAATGTAAAACCATATTTAAAACAAAAAAATAAAAATAAAAACAATAAAAATTAACAAAAAACAAAATAAATTAGTAAAGTACAAAATAACAAAATTTGGGAAAACAAAAAACAAAACAAAAAAAACAAAAAATCAAAACCCAACTCTCAACCTCCCTCTCTGATGACAGCAGATCACACTAGCTATTTGATGGGCTCCATCCCTCTCTAGGTTCCCCAGGCCTGCTGGCAAAACCAGGTCTTCAGTACCTTTCGGAAGAGTATTAGTGAGGATATATTAGTGAGATATTCTAATCTCTGGGGGAATGATGTTCCAGAGAGACAGAGCCACCACAGAGAAGGCCCTTCTTCTGGGTCCCACCAAGTGTATCTCCCTCAGGGGTGGGTCCTGCAACATTCCCTGCCTCCTCGCTCTGATGGGTCGGATGGGTATGACGAGCAAGAGATGTTTCCTTAGATAACCATATCATATATGCAGCAATCAAGATTTTTTTAAGCCACAGATTGTTATCAATATTGAATAGGAGGTGATATGAGAATGGACAATACAGTTCTATAAGATGCACATCACGCTGGAAGTGACACATATTAACTTCTGCAAATAATTCTACTGATGTATATGATTGTAGGTAGTTCTCAACTTACATCCATTTGTTTATTGACCTTTCAAAGTTTCAGCAGTGAAAGTGACTTAAAACCATAACAGCATTCCCATAGTCACATGTTCAGAATTTGCCACTCAGCTTCCGTCATGTACTTATGATAGTTGCTGAGTCCTGGAGTCTTGACATCCTCTGAAAGGCAAAGTCAATGTGGGAAGCTGAATTTACTTAACAACACCTTGGTTACCAGTGGAAATTCTAGCCCCACATGTGGGGATGAGGATTACCTGTATGAGGATTACCTGTAAAAGTGAGAAAAAGGAGATAAAGATTTGTATCTTTAAGAAAGCCAATCTATTCTTCAGAATACCTGAGAACAGGGCAAGAAACAATAGATGGGAACTAATCAAGGAGAGAACCAACCTAGAACTCAGGAAATTTCCTGCCAGTGAGAACAATTACTCAGATGAACAGCTTGCATCCAGAAATTGTGAATGTTCCATCACTGGAGGTTTTTAAGAAGAGATTGGGTAGTCGTTTGTCTGGAATGATGTAAAACTTCCTGCTTGAACAGGAGGTTGGATTAGAAGGCTGCCAATGTCCCTTCCAACTCTGTTATTCTGTATTCATAGATGAGGTTGAATAGTTGCAAGTTTTTATGTGAATTACACTTCCCACAACATGTTTCTAAATAGTGGAGTCCATGCTTTGTGAGTGGAAGGACTTATTTGGAATCAAACCATCATAAACGTTCCAAGTTTAACTGAATGTCTATGGAGATTCTCAGTCATTCAGGTCATAGTTGTCCCAAAGGTGCTTTTTCAAAAGGCAATTGGATGCTCTTGTTTTTCTTTGAAGATGTTTCATTTCTCATCAAAGAAGCTTCCTCAGAACTGAAGAAGCTTCTTAGATGAGAAGTAAAATGTCTTAAAAAAACAAGACAGTCCAGTTGCCTCTTGAAAAAGCACCTTTGGGAAAAGTTTAACTTAAATCATATCATTTGATATAGTTAAGTGGGATGCTGTCCCAAGACACTACAAAGACAGAGTTTGAAGATGAATCAAGTCAAACTCCAAAGATTCCTGCAGTGCAACTAAGTATGAAGGCCATGAAAAAAAATCTTGAACTAGCGTTGTACCAACAACTTTACAAAACTCAAATTGGTTCCTAAACAATCATACCTGCTCAAGCACAGTTGGTTTGACTGGATCTGATTCCTTTTAATGGGTTTCTCCTGTTTAGTTCTACTGGTGCTACTTGTTTTCCAGCTTAATGAAGCAGCTATACTTCTCTTATTGTTAATGCTCCTTATTTAGATGCCAGTATTTTCAAGATGTGCAGACATCAAAATGTCAGAACATAACATTTTTCACATTTGTAAGATTCCAAGTATTAAAACTCTTAAAAAAAAAAAAAAAGTAAAGTCATGCAGTACTGTATTACACAACAAATGCTAAATTATATGTGAATAACATTTCATTTTGTCCTTCTCTGGGATTTTCAGTGCTTCTTTCTATGAATGATTAAGGCAGGAAGAAAATAATTGCCTCAGAGCTGAATGCAGCTGTTATTTATGCCACATTATTTCTAAGTTGGATGAGTATAATGCTTTTCACTACCTCACAGTAAATTACAGCTGCTAAAAAATGTGTTATCCAAGGACACATGCAGAAGCATATTGACACAAATTTGAATGAGAATGGAATGTTTAATTGGCAGCTCATGAAATCCTGGGGTAGGGATCCTGCAGAGAATAGGGAACCCATGAAATCTCATTTCCTGTAGTTGGGATGGTCTCCAGCAATGTCCCCACCTCTGCCCCCAAATAAATGTAACAAAGGAAGGGAAGAAAGAAGAATGGATTGAAAAAAAAGAGGGAATTTATAGCTGAAGCAGTTTTTTTTAAGGATTTTCTGAGGGAATGTTGTCCATGGTTCTTTGAGGATGGGAAACAAATCCAATATATAGATAACTACATAAATATTTGGATTACAGAGTTGGAATAGACCTTAGAGGTCTTCTAATCATACCCTGATCAAGCAGGAGACCCTGTACCATTTCAGACAAATGGTGGTCAAATCTCTTCTTTAAAACCTCCAGTGATGGAACACCCAGAACTTCTGAAGGCAAGTTCACTGCTAGGAAATGTGTTCTTTGTTCTAGGTTGGTTCTCTCCTTAATTAGTTTCCATCCATTGCTTTTTGGCCTTCCTTCAGGTGCTTTGGAAAATAGGCTTCTTTGTGGTTGCCTCTTAGATATTGGATCATTGGTATTATGGCACCCTAATCCTTCTTTTCATTAAACTATACATTCCACTCAAATCATCATGTTTCCTTTCCATTCCTATAAAAATGGAAGGCCCAGCTATGTGATACACTTAGGCATGACTGGAATTGATCAACACTTGAAAGGTTGGCCAAACAAAATTCCAGGATTCAGCATTAGATTAGAAAGTTAGGAAGGAGGAGAGGAAAAGAAAAAGAAAAGAAGGGAAGGAAAGGAAAGAGAAAATATTTGGAAAGAAGACAATTTCAAATTAGTTCCAGGCGATAGACTTGACTCAAAGAAGAAATTGTGCCTTCTAACAAAGAAATAATTACTATATATTTATTCATTTGCTTTAAAAAAAATCAAAACAGTATTTTATTTCACTGTAAAATCATTTGAGGATATTATCAGTGCAAGTAAAAGAAAAAACAAAACAGGAAAATATGCAGGTTAAGGATTACTGTGAATGGTATCTTCTCCATCTTCCAAATTCACTCTATTAAAAACGGGAATAAATAAAACTAATTTCATCTCTTTGGGATCTTTTAATACCATCAGTGTAGTCTAAAACAATCATGCACCTATTTATACAGCTTTGATATCCAATATACAAAAAAGTATTTTCATTGTCCCATATTATTAAAAAAACAAAAAAAACTTATTTTGGATTTCTATAGTTTGTGTCCATTTGTGCATATGATACATGCAACTACCAACATCCAACCTGAATATGGAAAAAAAATGTGCAAATTTTATCAGTCTTATCAGTATTGAGTATGAGAACCACAAGATTTAATCTAAAATGAAGTGCTAAGATTACCTGAAGCCCCCAGGCATTATCTTTATATAGGTCTTTTGTGTACATAATCTTGTTCTTAGACTAAGATCAATGAAACTTTAAAGAAGGATTTAGGATGCCAATGGGATTTTCTGTTTTTGATGAGAGAAAAGTGAACAAAAGACACCCCTTTAATATTATTAGAAATGTGCTTAAAAGTTTTTAATAAAATATGTGTAAGAATATATATACATTTCATTCTAACACTATGTCTAATACCTATTTTAATAGAAGGGGAAAAACAACAATTTTCAGAAAATGCAGTGAGGTATCCAGAGAGAAATAGGAGTAAAGTCAATGCCAGGCTGACCTACATTGATCTTCGAAAACTAAGAAGGATCAGATATATAAGTTTAAGCCCATGTCACACTGCACCAACGGATGGGAAGAGGATGTAAAACGGAGAGAAACACTTGCCATCCGTTGGTTAACGCGATTCATCCGTTCTGTATTCACTGCCTCCGTTTTTCATCCTCTCTATCCGTCCAGCATCCATTGACTGAGGTTCCATCCGCTCAAAACGTTTTGAGCTGCTCAAAACGTTTTGAGCGGAAAATGTATCTAACGCATCTGTTCTGCATAAGCTAGGCATACGGGGAACATCCGTACTACATCTGTCATCATCTGTTATGCATCCGCTATATCCGCTACACATCCACTGTGCATCCGCGCAACTCAAATCGACTCCAGTGGAAAATGGACACAGGGAGGAAGCGAAACGGACGCGGAACTGATGTGCAGCATTAGTAGCACGGATGGAGAAAGGATGAAAGTGGATGCAGCTCGTATACAAAGCATTTAAAATGGAAAAAACATTTGCAGAGGGGACCTATCCCTGATATTTAGGATGTCTGCAGGATGCCTA
>BLBF01000045.1:14605311-14621141 GCA_015471245.1 Laticauda colubrina
AAGGAAAGGAAAGGAAAGGAAAGGAAAGGAAAGGAAAGGAAAGGAAAAGAAAGGAAAAGAAAGGAAAAGAAAGGAAAAGAAAGGAAAAGTGGAAGGGAGGGATGGGAATGAGAAGGAAGGAAGGAAGGAAGGAAGGAAGGAAGGAAGGAAGGAAGGAAGGAAGGAAGGAAGGAAGGAAGGAAGGACTTTTACAATTTAGTCATGTTATCACAAGCAATGTCAGACTTGATGTGAATCTGCAGTTATGCATGCAAAAGTGTGACCCCCCCCCCCAAAAAAAAAAAAAAAAAAAGATTCAAGTAGTTTCCTGGAATTCTTTTCTCTTTGACTGTCAATTCAGCTTTATCCTTCTTAGCAAAATCTGTACTTTCAAAAGGTACTCCTCTGGAGCCAGCAGCAAGAGATAGTTTTGTCAGTGGGATGAGTCATTCCTACCCAGGGAGAAGAAGCAGATTAGCATTAGCTCAAAGGAAGAGCCCAAGAAGAAAGGTTGGTGGAGATTTTTAGAAAGAGAAGTATTCATTTCCAAAGGACTAGCTCTTGCTGCAGATTGTGTAGCATTGTACCTCAGGAGAGCATTGTACCTCAGGAGAGGGTGCAATTTGAGATTTGAGATGAAATTTGAATGAGGGCATTCCAAATAGTGCAGAATAATAGGGGATCCTGAAGCCAAGGGAAGCAAAACTCTAAACTCACATATCCACTTAGGAAATAAATGCAGCAATCCTAATCATTCTATGAGAAATTCATCTCTTTTTTTCCTGGTGTTTGTATGGAGTGGCATATAAATTAAATGATTAAATAAAATTTGGTCTCTTCAAAAAAAAAAAAAAGTACCAGAATAATTCGAAGGTGTAAAACATCATCTACTTTTTGACCTAATTTAGGAACAAAAATTAAATTTTATGAGTTTTAAGACCTAGGAAAAGCTCAACTGAGTTAAATACAACATTCCATGCAAAGTATGTAAGGTTTTATAGTCTTATTCCTAAGGTGAATATATAAAATTTCAATGCTATATAGTTGTTTCTATTATACATTCTAACAGTGAGATCAATCAACCAGTGGAACAACTTGCCTCCAGAAGTTGTGGGTGCTTCATCACAGGTGGATTTTAAGAAGAGATTGAACAACCAATTGCCTGAAATTGTATAGAGTTTCATGTTTGAGCAGAGGGAAGAAGGAGGAGGAAGAGGAAGAGGAGGAGGAAGAAGAAATAATTTTAATCTCCTCTTTCATCTACTGTTCATCCTTGTCTCTGACCTAAAAAAGCAAAATTCAGGTAAGGCAGGATTGAAAAAGTTGTGTTGGTTTCCATCGTGTTCCTCAGCCAGAACTTCAGAAAAAGTGACAAAGATGCAAAATGGTCCCTTTTAAATAAAGATATACTGGGTTAAAAAGAAAACCACAACCTTAAAAGATATAAGATAACACAACTGGTTAAAGATCAACATTCAAGAAAGCAATAAAATGAAAAAGGATAACCACAATATTTTCCATCAAGGTCTGTGGACTGTTTCTGCAAAGGGGGGGGGGGAGGAGGAGAAAGAGGGAGAGAAGAGAGAAGAGAACAAACATCAGCTCTTTAAATCTGAAAAGAAAAGTCCTTGGCTTTTGATCCTGCCATAATAAATAGCCAGGTCATATCCTTGCAGCCAGTAAGAATGTCCATATTAATATAGCTATAATATACAATTTATGGAAGGTGACATAAAGGACAGTGTTCTGTGATTTAAATGAGAATTACAGAAATTCCTAGGGGAAGAAAATATTGGTTAGCTTATATTAGGATGTTGTTCTTACAGATTTTCTTTTCTGTAGTTTTAGAATTCCTCTACCACCGAGTTCCAAACAGGGGGACAAAAATTTTGGATGAGAGCAGTTAAATCTAAGCCCCACTTAGAGGATAGTTTTTAGCAGCAACAAACATCTTGATGCTATAGATGCATGTTCCAAAAGTGCTTTTTCAAGAGGCAACTGGACTTTCTGGGTTTTTTTTTCACTTCTCATCCAAGAAGCTTCTTTAGCTCTGATTGGATGGTGGGGAATGGAAGGATTTATATTTGTTGCAGATGGTCATTTGCATTCTTTTAGTGAGTTATTGAGGCCACCTTCAGGTTTGCCTATGTCATCAGGGTTATCTGAGTGGTGCAAATGGGCATGGAGCCTTCTTGGAACTGCTGAAAGGACTGTGTTGTAAACTGGAGACAGATGATGACATATCTCCCCCTCCCCCTCTGTTGAGAAAGGGCTGTTCACAGACATTTTATTAGGATGCATATTCTTCTTTTGGTGATATACTATAGTCCACTATTTCCACAGCACGCAAAGTACAAGTCTGTTCCCATAAAATGTTTGTAGAAATGTTTGTAGAAGGTTTCTGGATGTGTTTATTTTGTGGATAAGTAGGGGAAGGATTTTATTTCATGACATGCCTTGTCACTTCTTTCTTTTGAGCACTATTACTGTCTATACCAGTGGCTGTAGTAACAACTAGAGTACTGAGAAGAAATATTTCTTCTAGAAGCCCCAGTGAAGAGGAAGAGTAAATGCCTATTGGAATGCAAGCAACATCCTCTTCAAGAGATTATCAACCCAAAGTGGCAAACATATCCAACATGTCTTCCCCCTCCTCTTTTCCTCTCAATCACAAGCCTATGAGATGGATTGGGCTGAGAGACAGTAACTGGCCCAAAGTCATCTCGTCATGGCTAGGGCAGGATTAGAACTCAAAGTCTCCTGGTGATTGGCCCAATGTCACCCAGCTGGTGTTCACATCAAAGGTGGGACTAGAACTCAGTCTCCTTGGTGAATGGTCCAAAATGACTCAGCTGAGGCAGGAGTAGAAATCACAGTCTCCCTGGTGAATGGTCCAAATTCACCCAGTGGGCTTTCATAGCTAAGGCAGAGTTAGAATTCAAAATCTGGTGATTGGCCCAATATCACCCAGCTGGTTTTCACATATAAGTTGAGTCTTAAACTCACCATCTAATGCTATCTAATCTGTGCCTTGATCACTAGACCAAACTGGCTCTCTGAATTGTTACATGAAAAACAAAACTCCTTGTGATTTCAGGTCTAATTATCCCCAAAACATTATTATCCCTGTCTCCCACCATCACCACCACCAGGATTTTGAGGAGAACTTGAAAAAAAAATTGGGAAATATCTGAAAAACAATGTAACCTGGAGATAGATACCTGGGTGAACAATGTTGGTGTAATCTTCATCTTCATTATCATTAGAATTTACACTGGCTCTATTTCTCAAGAACTGTTCCTGTGATTTTAAAGGTAGAGGAGGGGAGGGCTTGCAGAAGAAGGGAAAAAGCAACATCTCCAAGGTATTTTTCAAAAAGGAGTACAATTAGTATTTTCCTGACAATCTCCATGAACATTGCCTGGAGATGTTGGCAGATCACCAGCTACATTCTCTGTAAATCAATACTGCCCTGTCTTATTTGGGCTGCTGCCTATTGACAGAAAGTAAAATTAGCATGAAAGAGCTGCAGAAGATAATCTGTCTTTATGCTTTCTTTTTTCTTTCTGGTCTCTTCTGTGTTATGCTTATGCTATTACTAGGGAAAATTGCTTCTTTGATTTCTTTCCTTGGCCTTTTGGAATTTCAAACAAATTATGATCAAGTATAATTGAAATGTTGGTCTTCCTGGTGGTGCCAGGATTAAATCTGAATGCTGTCACGCTAGTAACTGTTAGTACATTGAACATTCACAAGAAAAGCAGGTGGGGAAGAGGGGGGCAGAGGGGCGCAGGTGGGGGGCGGAGGGGAGGGAAAACAAAGGGTGCTGAATTAATCAAATGTGTTCCTCAGAGAATTTGCTATTCCAGAGATTGACAAGTGGAATGGAAAGCTTTTTAAGCTCTGGAGCGTGCAAACGGATGCCACCTATTGGCATTTAAAAAAGTAACTCAGTGCCAAGAATTGCTTGCAAATTAAACTGGTAGATGAGCATGTGCAAAGCAGGCTGTGGGATGAGCAAACATGCAATTCTAAATAGGAGTAATATTAACAGGTATGTAGAACAGAATTGAAAATAAGACACTTTTCTGAAATTTTGATTCCCCCCTCCCCTTTTGGGCTAAGATACAGATGCAGATCTTATTTGGCAGTTCTATATTCTCATTGTTTAATAACTTAACATGAATGAAAATACCTCATTTGCTCAGGAAAACCTATTTCACTTATTGCTCAAATTTGCAGTCACATAAACCATTCTCTAAATTGCTTGATTCTGGCGTAGTCTATTTTGTGAATCTAGTAGTTGATCCAAAAAGCCGACCCTGCACCTACGGGAATAACCCTAGTAAGATGACAATGATATTTTGTGAATCCAGCATTTCTGATTTCTAAGCAGGTTGCCTAAACCAAACCAGGTGTAGTCTGATCAACAAACCCTGGTCACCATAGCTAATCCTAGCCAGTTGGGGAAAATAAAACAGAATTTAAAACAGCATGGGGGGGGGGCAGATTTTTTTCAGTAAATTTGCCTTTGAGCAATATTAGCAATATAACATCAGAACTTTTTAGTGGTAGTTTTCCCCATAGATGTATCCTGCACTGGCTGTAATATGTATATGAAAGATGAGGCTTTGTTAGTTAGAGCTTTCTCCCTCTTTCTCCCCACCCTCTCCCTCCATCCCTCCCTACTTCTCTGACACACTCTTTAGAGAAATAGAAACATCACTCTCAATTTCATCTTGACAATGGGATATTTTAAAAACAAATGTTAAAGAAATATCCTTCCAGATTCAGTTCCAAGTGGGCAAAAAGACACTGGAAACTTGGAGGTTATTCGGAAAGACGTTTAATGGTGGACAGCAGGACCACATGGCTTGGAGCTCCAAAGTGAAAAAGAAAGGATGATCGCATACTTCAAGATCAGAAGGTCAAGAAGGGATGACCAAGATGCTGAGAGACCCTTATATAATCTCTGTTGGGCCCCACCTTAATATTTCCTGTTCCTATGTAAGAAATGTATCCCATTTGCTATCAGACTCACAGGGGCAGGGGTCTTAGCTAACTTTGTAGGATTTGTCTGGACCACATGGCTTCACCTGAGTGTTGGCTGATACAATCTTCCCAGGCCAGATGGTAAGAGGGGTAGACCCTTTATTATGTAGAATATCTGGTCTAGCCCTTAATAGCCCATTAGCAAGGGGGGGTGAGTTTCTGCTTCTCTGAGTTTCTACTTTAAGCCCCTGTCACACTGCACCAACAGATGCAAAGAGGATGTAAAATGGACAAAAAAGCTTGCCATCTGTTGGTTAACGCGATGTATCTGTTCTGTACTCATTGCCTCCATTTTGCTTCCTCTCTATCCATCCAGCATCCGTTTATGGACGTTTCATCCACTCAGAAAGTTTTGAGCTGCTCAAAACTTTTCCGCGGAAAATGTATGCAATTTGTCCGTTCTGCATCCGCTACGCATCCTCTAGGCATCCGTTCTGCATCCGTTCTGCATCCGCTATATCCGCTAGGCATCCATTCCGCATCCGCGCAACTCGCATCTGCTCGGACGCAGGGAGGAAGCGGAATGGACGCAGAACGGATACAGAACGGATGCCTAGCGGATACAGCATGGAAACAAAGCATTTAAAATGGAAAAAACGTTCGCAGAGGGGACCTATCTCGAATATTAAGGATGTCTAGAGGATGCCTAGAGGATGCAAAAGGACACAGAGGGGAAAACCTATATTGCCTATAAAAAGGGGGAGCAACTCACCTGCATCTCACTTTCAGCCCAGCAGCCCAGCTGTGCAGACCTCTGCAGCCTACATCTGACTCTTGCTCTTCCACAGCATCCAGTCATGTCAACCGTAGACCGTAACACAGTCCTATTGGCAGCCACCATCCTTCTGCAACAGTACGAAGCCAACTACAGGCTCTGTGAACTCTACTACGGGAAGAAAAGGAGGCGGCCAAGAAGCATCTGGGTCCGAAGATGGATTGCCAGAAGAGCAGAGTACGGACTGTACAACGAGCTGAGGAACGAAGACACTTGTGCATTCCAGAACTTCATGAGGATGCCTCCAGCCATGTTTGACGAAGTTGTGCAGCAGCTGACACCCAGGTTGACCAAGGCAAACACCAACTTCGGGCAGAGCCTGGAACCTGGGCTCAAGTTGGCACTCACTCTGCGCCACCTGGCCTCAGGGACCACCTACAGGAGCATGCAGTTTGGCTGGAGGGTGCCACACAACACCATCAGCATTGTGGTCAGAGAAGTGGTGCAGGCCATCATCGAAGAATGCCTGGAGGAGCTCCTCCAGTGCCCCTCCACTGAAGAAGCCTGGAAGAAAGTTGCAGAGCAGTGGTATCAGAAGTGGAACTTCCCCCACACCGTTGGAGCCATAGATGGCAAGCACGTGGCCTGCAAAGCTCCAGCCAAGTCGAGGTCCACTTATTTCAACTACAAGGGCTTCTTCAGCATTGTCCTCTTCCCCATGGTCGATGCTGACTACAAGTTCATGTACATCGATGCTTCAGGCAACGGCTCATGTTCAGATGCTCAGGTATACAATGCCAGTCACCTCAAGGAGGGGCTGGAACGCAACCTCATGGTGGGCTTCCCAGATCCAGAACCCCTGCCCAATGATATGCAAGATGTGCCCTACTTCATCATGGGGGATGACGCCTTCTCCCTCAGAACCTACCTCATGAAGCCCTACACCTCCAGATGCCTCACCCATGAAGAGAGGATCTTCAACTACAGGCTGTCCAGGGCAAGGCGGGTGGTGGAGAACGCCTTTGGCATCCTGGCCAACAGGTTCCAGGTACTTCTCACCACCAAGCAGCATCGCCCAGAGACCGTGAGAAGGATCGTGGAATCTTGCTGCATCCTGCACAATCTCATGCGCACCCACCACCCACTACCCAGAACAGGCTCGTGGACCTCCAACAAAAACATGGAGCCTGGTGAATGGAGGCAAGGGTGAAACCTGATAGACACTGAGGATGTGAAAGACCCCAACAGAGTCTCACATGAAGGGAAGAAGCAGCGCAACCTGCTGAAACACTGGTGCAACTCCCCAGCTGGAGCAGTGGCGTGGCAAGACAGGATGATAGATGATTAATGGATGCTTCCTTCAGCCTGTCTCATCACACGGATGAGATTGGGCCATGTATGTTGGGTGGGCCTACAATGATCAGGGCATTTAATAAAGAGTTGTGTTTATGTTGACATGTTGTGTTGACATGTGTGGATGATTATTACATTATTATTGATAATAAAGGGCCATAGGTGTGGCTCCTGGGAGGGTGGACCATACAGTCCCACTATGCTTGCACTGGAGGTTTATCTATCCCCACAGCTATTACCCATCCCAAAGGTATCCCTGCTGATCCCACAGGTATCCCTGCCCACCCCACTGCTATCTTAACCCATCCCACAAGCATGCAAAGGCTTAAACCATTTCTAAAAGTTTCCAACAAGACTTTATTTTAAAAAAGAAATGAAGCAAGTGTGTGAATCAAAGATAGACTTTATTGAACAACAAGCTATAAAAGAAAAATGACCCAAGTCAAGTGTCAAAATAAGTCCACAGGTAGCCAGCCAGCCAGTCTCTGGCACTTCTCTTGGTCACTCGGAGGTGTGCCCAGTCTCAGGGGTGAAGGGTCCAGGTGCTGTGGAGGTGGGTGCTGCTGCAGTGCTGGTCTGAAGCACCACTGGGGTGCCTGGCCCCGAGAGGACAACAGGTGACGGTGTGTTGAGAAAGCTCTCGGACAACTGGCTCAGTCCCATGATGCTGAGAGGTCCTTCCTCCATGCCATGGGGTGTCAGCCCCAGTACTGATGACAGATGTACTGAGGCCAGGCTTGGCTGTGGGGTGGAGAAAGGAGTAGTGTAGTGGGGCTGTGTGGTCTGCAGCTGGGTGAGGACTGGCGTGGGTGGCATCAGTGGCGTGGGTGGCATCGCTGTCGTCGGTGGCATCGGTGGCATCAGTGGAACAGGTGGCAACGGTGTCGTCCGATGACTCTGTGCCTGGACTGGGAAGGGCTGCTGCCTGTGCTGCTGGACCTCCTGGTAGCCGTAGCCCTAGTAGGTGAGGGCCTGTGGGAAGCCTTGGAATGGGAGGGACATCACCTGGGGTGGAGGAGCAGACCTGGTCTGGGTGGGAACAGATTCCTCTCGGTCTGGAGGGTTGTGAAGCAGCTCGGTGATCCGGTCCTTCACAAGCTGGTACTGTGGATCTGCCATTTCCTTGAGGGTCTGGTTGACATAGGTGAGGAAGGGCTTGCGGTTGGAGGATGAGGAGTCGGTGTGGACCAGCTGAGAGAGGAGATCTATGCTGGTCCGGATGGTGTCCCTGATCTCCAGCAGGACAGTGTGGCTTTGCCCCTCCTGCTGTCTGGCTCTCTGCCTTTCTGTGGAGGCGGAGCTGGGGGTGGTGGATGCGGCTACGGCTGTCTGATGCACTGTCTCCTTTCTCCCACCGCACCAGGGAGTCCTCCACACACTCCACCACAGTTACAACACCTGTCCGTGGGTTCTCCGTCGTGGCACGCTCCACAGAAACCTGCCTGGAGACAGGGACTGACTCTCGGCCGGAAGAGGACTGGCTCTCAGCAGGCTGCCAGAGAGAGAGGGTTGTGAGAGGGGCTCCTGGTTCTCCTCGGTGGCGGATCTCACCCTCCAGGAAGCTGCACCTGGCCATGACGTAGGTCTCTCTGTCTGTCAGCTTAACCCTGGCCTGGCCAGATTTCTTCAGGTGCAGCTTCCCGTACCAGATGTGTATGTGCTTCCACCAGCCAAGGAGCACCTCCGAAGTGTAGCCCATACTCTCCGCCTTCTCTCTCCAAGCAGCCTGCTTCCTTTTGATGTCCCTGTACAGCCGGTGTCCCTTCTGCCACATCTGTCATTCTCTCTCAGCCACTCCAGCACCTCATCCTCATGTTCCTCCTCAATATAGTATTGCCTCCTCTCCCGTCCCCGCATACACCTCTTCCTCCCTTTGGCAGGACCAGATGGGCCCTCATCAGAGGGGCTCCCAGGTAGTAGGGGCTGCTCCTCCATACCACCAGCAGCAGCAGCACCAGCAGGATCATCATCATCATCATCATCAGCAGCAGCAGCAGCAGCAGCAGGATCATAATCATCATCATCATCAGCAGCAGCAGCAGGAGCAGCAGGATCATCATCATCAGCACCAGCAGCAGGATCTGCAGCAGCAGCAGCACCAGCAGGACTAGGAGCACGAGCAGGATGAGCAGGATGAGCAAGTCCAGCAGCACGAGCAGGACCAGCAGGACCAGGAGCAGCTTTAGCAGAGTAAGTACCAGCAGAAGCACCACCGCCAGGAGCAGCTTCAGCAGAAGCTCCAGCACCAGAAGCGCGAGCCCCAGCAGCAGAAGCCCCAGCAGAAGCAGAGTCAGGGATAGGCAGCGGGAGGTGGCCCTGTCCCTCTTGCCAGGGATGGCGGCAGGTTGCTGAGGCTTTCGCTTCTTTCCCATGGTTGTGGGGTTGCTGGCTGGCAGGGAGGCTGGCAGGGAGGCTGGCAGGCACCAAGACTGGCAGGAAGCCTGGCAGGCAGCTAGGCACGAAGCCTGGCAGGCAGGCAGACACCAAGGCTGGTAGGAAGGCTGGCAGGAAGGCTGGCAGGAAGCCAGGCAGGAAGGCAGGCAGGCAGGCACCAAGGCTGGCCAGCAGACTGGCTGGCAGGGAGGCTGGAAGGCAGGCTGGCAGGCAGGCTGGCCAGGAGGCTCGGAGGCAGGCTGGGAGGCAGGCTGGCAGGAAGGCTGACAGGAAGGCTTGTAGCAAGGCTTGCAGGCAGGCATGCAGGCAGGACAGGTAAGGACTCGATATATCCGGCAGCAGGTCTTTCCTCTGAATGCTAGCCACGTGCGAGCTGCTTCCCTTTATATTCCCGGGGCTGACGCAATAAATCCCCCCTGCATGTGCAATTAATGCTCGGCATCCGTTAGGCTTCCGCTCTGCATCCGCTTCATCTGCTGTGCATCCGCTGTACATCCACTGTATCCGTTCCGCGTCCACTTTGCTGAGGTCCCCCGGAAGCCTAGCGGATGTGCCATCTGCTCCCATCCGCTTCCATCCGCTGGGCTTCCATTCCGCATCCGCTTTCCATCCGCCCTGTGTCCTCCCCGCATCCGTTCCTTTCCGTGTTATCCTCTCCGGTTATGCAAATTTTTGCCCCTTTTGAGAGCGGATAACAACGGATGGAAATTTTGCTCGTCCGTTGTGTCCTTTTTACAAACGTTTTGCATCCGTTGGGCAGTGTGACAGGGCCTTTACTCTTTTTAGGGGAAATATTCTGCTTTTTTTTAATATTTCCCAGGATATTTCATTTTTCTAGGAGAGGGGAGGGTGTTTACTTCCCACACAGCCCAGCAATGGTGAGGAGGAGATGAGAGATACATTAGACCAGTGAAGCCTAGAAGCTGAGGCCATATGGGATTTATGCACTGCTTCAAAAACAGTTATTTACTTATATGTTCTTCTGCTTAATCTTGTATTTGGCAGATGAAGCGATTTATTTTTGGCTCAATTGTGGATTAGTAAAAATTGCAAAGATGACCTTGACCAGCAGCTAAGAAGCTGGTGGGTGATCTGTCTTTCGACTGAAGGAACTCTTCTCTCATCCTACATGCCTGTTCTTGGACTTCAGCTGATAGAGAGACCTATCCATAGGTCTTTCGAAGTGGAAAGGTGGCTTACTTGTTTTCCAAATCCTTTCATAACAACCATATTCTCCCCTTTTCATACTATCCACCAGTGTATAACACTCTATAAATTAAAATTCAAACAGACCAGGATTCTGATTGCATTTATTATAATGACTAGAATGTTGTCATTGCAATAAATGCAAAATGAATAGGGGATTTTATTTATTAAAAAATAAAATCTCCTATCATCTACATGTTCACTGCTTAATACCGGCTGACTCATTATTCCTTAATTTATTTTCGTTATTGTGGAACTTCAAAAGAGGAAAAGAACTCTGACAATTGACCTGATATTCTTTAAAAAGTCTGACATTTGATGATGATGATAATGATGATGATAGAACAGAACAGAACAGAAAGAACAGAACAGAACAGAACAGAACAGAACAGAACAGAATAGAATAGAATAGAATAGAATAGAATAGAAATTAGAATTCTTTATTGACCAAGTATGATTGGACACACAAGGAATTTGTCTTGGTGCAAATGCTTTCAGTGTACATAAAAGAAAATATACATTTGTCAAGAGTCAAGAAACATCAGGTGCAACACTTAATGTTGTAACATATATATACATATATGTGTTGTTTTTTTTAAGTTTTCGTGTGTACTTACATGAATGCAGTTCAGCTTCCTTCGGGTATTATCCCACGTCATTGTAGTGCTTTTAAAGTTGTAGCAACGTTTCAGCAGAATCTCATCTGCCATCATCAGGCTTCTGTATTGAGTGCGTATGTGGGTCAGGGTCTCACAGCCTTTGGTTTTAAATTTGAGGCTAGCCTATTATTGTGGTAGGATGTTTTTTTCTACATCCTGATTGGTTGGGAGTCTTGGTCTGTGTTTATTGGACTTAGAGTTTGTTTGATTGGTGTTTCTGGTTTCTTCTGTCTGTTTTGTGGCTTTGATTGGCTGGCAACACTGTGTTCCTGTATTGGAGGCTTTCAGTGCAGCTTGGCTTCGTGTGAAAGGACGGATATTATCTATTAGGTAGCTAGGTTTCATCTGGGTGCCTGGTTGGGGTGTGTTTGAGCTGGAGGTATCAGGGGGAGTCTGTTTGTGCCCAGGTGTTTGCCTGGCTTGTGGTGTGGAGATCTTTCTATTTGAGAGTGCAGGCTTCCAAATGATTGACAGTCTGCTGGAATCATCTCTTCTATTCATGCTTTCAGGTCTTTTTTCAATCTCTATGGCTTCTCTGATGATTCTGTGGCTGGGGTTTTCTGTAGTGGCTAGGGTTTGGGTGCCATTGAAGTTGATGTTGTGACCTGTGGCTTTCATGTGTTGGACTAGTGAGGAGGTGTGTTCCAGCTTTCTTACTGAATTTTTGTGTTCATCCTCACTAGTCCAACACATGAAAACCACAGGTCACAACATCAACTTCAATGGCACTAAAACCCTGGCCACTATAGAAAACCCCAGCCACAGAATCATCAGAGAAGTCATAGAGATTGAAAAAAGACCTGACAGCATGAATAGAAGAGATGATTCCACCAGACTGTCAATCATTTGGAAGCCTGCACTCTCAAATAGAAAGATCTCCATGCCACAAGCCAGGCAAACACCTGGGCAAAAACAGACTCCCTCTGATAGCTCCAACCTAACCCCCCCACCAGGCACCCAGGTGAAACCCAGCTTGCTAATGAATAGCAGCTTGCTAATGAAGAGCAGCCGTCCCTTCACACGGAGCCAAGCTGCACTAAAAGCCTCCAACACAAGAACAGAGTGTTGCCAGCCAATCAAAGCCAC
This sequence comes from Laticauda colubrina, assembly GCA_015471245.1. Classification (NCBI taxonomy): domain Eukaryota; kingdom Metazoa; phylum Chordata; class Lepidosauria; order Squamata; family Elapidae; genus Laticauda; species Laticauda colubrina. The sequence goes on from BLBF01000045.1 coordinate 14,617,756, forward strand.
AAAACAGACAGAAGAAACCAGGAACACCAATCAATCAAACTCCAAGTCCAATGAACACAGGTCCAGGCTCCCAACCAATCAGAATGGACCAGCCTCAAATTTAAAACCAGGAGCTGTAAGACCCATATCCATACAGAAGCCTGAAGATGGCAGATGAGATTCTGCTGAAACGTTGCTACAACTTTAACAGAACTACAATGACGTGGGATAATACCCGAAGGAAGCTAAACAGCACACACACACACACACACACACACACACACACAAACTGCTAGTGGGGGTGTGACTTGATTGGGTGGGGGTTTGGCTGTGTTCTGATTGGTAGGGGGGTTGGCTGTGTTCTGATTGCCTGGGGGGGTGTTCTGCTTAGGTGGGGGCTTGGTTGTGCTCAGGTTAGTCTTAGTTACTGGGGGATTTGAGCTGGTGAGCTGTGATCTTGTTGTTTGGCTTCGTGTTCGTGGTCGTGCCACATCTTCATGATGGGTGTCAGTTTGCTTCTTGTATGGGTCAGAGGGGTTTGAAGTGGGTAGTGGTGCAGCTGCAGTATGGTTTCTGGTTCGTGGTCGTGTCTCCTCTTCTGTGTGGGTGTGAGTCTTTTTTCTGTGTGGAAGTGTGGTGGTAGCATCTTGTGTGGCACTTGCGGGTGTGGGTCTGGTGTCATTCTTCATGTTAGTTTATTAATGAGGGCAGGTTTCCTAATGGTTGGTAGGCGGGAGGTATCATCTCGTCTATTCATGCTGTGTGGGCGTTTCTCTATCTCTATGGCTTCTCTGAATATTCTGTTGTTGAAGTGTTCGGTTTTGGCAATAGTTCTGGTATTTTTAAAGTCAATTTCATGTCCTGTGGCTTTGAGTTGTTGGACCAGGGAAGAGGTCAGTTCTTCTTTTTTGATTGAGTTTTTGTGTTCTTCAATGTGTGCACTAATTCTTCTGTTAGTTTGTCCTATGTATGTGGTGGGGCAGGCAGTGCAAGGAATTTCGTATACTCCTTGGTTTTCTAACTCAATTTTGTCTTTAGGGTTTCTTAGGATGGTGGATATTTTTCTGTTTGTGCAGAATGCTGTTTTAATGTTGTGTTTTTGGAGGATCTTGCTGATTTGTCCTGTAGTGCCTTTTATATATGGGACGAATGAGATTTCGTCAAAACGTCTCCAAAATACTTCCAATTTTATGCGTGAGAAAACCCGAATAACCAAAGATACACACACACACACACACACACACACACACACATCCATGTATATATGTGTGTGTATGTGTGTGTGTGTGTGTGTGTGTTATGTTTTTGCAGGTATTTATATGTATGGTATTTAGGTTTCTTTGGGTATTTTCCCATGTCTTAATAATTGTGCTTTTAAAGTTATAGCTTTAAAAGCACAACTACTAAGATGTGGGAAAATACCCCAAGAAAGCTAAATAACATCTATCTATCTATCTATCTATCTATCTATCTATCTATCTATCTATCTATCGTAATTATTTATCTATTATCTACAGTATCTGTTTGTCTGTCTGTCTATCTATCTATCTATCTATCTATCTATCTATCTATCTATCTATCTATCTATCTATCTAATATATATTTCATAGATTTTCACGGGTACAGGTATGCAGGTCTTGGCATGTTCGGGTCTTTCCTGTGTAAGATTGAGAGTATCTTGGCGACGTTTTGGTGAGGTCCCACTCGCCATCCTCAAGCTGGTGCTTTCAGCTTCATGCCAGTGCAAGCAGTGTGTGATTGGAGCTGCCGTCTCTCTATAAATACTGGAGGTTGGGGCTGGTTGGCTGGGCTGGTTGGCTGCGCTGCTGCCTCTTGATTGGTTGATGGAGCTGATTTTGATATAATGGGCTGTGTGATGGCTTTGTGAGTTTTGTTGTGGAGATACCCTGGATCTTATATAACATAAATATAATATATAACGTTATATAATATATAATCTATCTATGTATGTAAAGTATCTATCTCTCTAAAGTAATTTCCTATCTATCATCTGTCTGTCTGTCTGTCTGTCTGTCTGTCTGTCTGTCTGTCTGTCTATCTATCTATCTATCTATCTATCTATCTATCTATCTATGCACTTTGCAAAAGGCAACTGGACTTTCTTGGTTTGTTTTTTTCTTTTTGAAAACATTTCTCTTCTCATCTAAGAAAGTTCTTCAGTTCTTAACCTTGCTTAACAACAGAAATTCTCATCCAGTGGTCATAAATCAAGGTCTACTTATGTGGAGAGTTTAAGGTTTTCCCCCCTGGTTTCTTCTTTTGTTTTGTTTTAAAGAAACAAAAAAGATTAGACTTTTCTAATCCCTTTATATAGTCTCTGTCCAAAACAAAATACTTTCAGCTACAATTAAAGTAATGCAAATCAGAAACAGGAGCAGGGAATGCCTATTTTTTCCCAAACCACCCCAGTTTTTTTTTCTACAGTGGATGGATTAAATGTGCTTCTTTGTTAAGAGCTCAGTAATCTGATTTCTGCAAGCATTGTTTCATTTTTTTCCCTTGTAGTCCACACATTCAACTTGTCTGGGAGGCCCCCATCAAGAAAATAAATGCTTAATTTACTATTAAATGAAAGACATTCTTTCATACTGTGTTGTGTTTTTTACAAGTAAGTAAACAATTCCTTCTCTAGAGCAACACCTGCTGGTTTTGTGACCACCACAGACTTACTTAAAACACTCAAATGGGAGGGTTTCCCCCCCCAAAGTAAAATCTTTCTTCATTTGTAACACCTTTTCTAAATCTACCTGGGGTATCCATTTACTGTTTATAATGCAACCCTACAGTCACCCTTGGAAACAAGTCAGAAGTTACCAGCAAGCCAAGGAACTGCAAACATTAGTTACAGTGACAGCCTAAATGTAACGTAATTCCTATAATATACACAGTTAGTTGCAAGTCCAATTTCAAATGTCCTGCCTAGCTGTTGTAGAAAACCATGCTGTTATTGTAATGAGCACACAGACCTTTTCTTGTTCTGCTTTTTAGTTTTATATTCAGGTTCAATTGGTTGGTTGTTTTAAGCTCTTGTTATACATGGCAAAAGATTTTACAAAAACCCAGGAGCTTCCGCAATAAACCATAGATTGCAGCAGTCTGTTATTATAGTTGGAAGTAATTCAGAAGATCTATTTTATTTCAATTTTAATGGATATCCCGTGTTTGAAATCTGGTTATGACCAGTTCCGTTTTGAATTTGGAAGTTCAAAAATGTTCAGAATTCAGAGAACTGGATTTATAAAGGAATAATTAATCATCTGGGTGACTGTCCAGCTGAAGAAAGGAGCCACCTAAGAAAGAGGTTTTTCTTTGCAGGGGAAGGGAGGGAGAAAGGAAGAAAGAAGAGAAGAGAAGAGAAGAGAAGAGAAGAGAAGAGAAGAGAAGAG
>BLBF01000045.1:14621151-14640502 GCA_015471245.1 Laticauda colubrina
GAGAAGAGAAGAGAAGAGAAGAGAAGAGAAGAGAAGAGAAGAGAAGACTTCATATCAAAGTTATTTTTGAAAGCGTAGCTGGTTTATTATCAAACTGATAAGACTGATATTGGACTGATTACCAAGACAACACTTTCCTTTCCCTAATTTGCTGGACTGCTGTATAGTCACAGAGTCAATTCAGGAAGTACCAGAGAAAGCAAAAGATGCCAAGAGACTACTACTACAATAAACCAACCAGGTTTATAACAAGTAAAGCAAAACATGGAAAAAAAATCTAACCAACATACTCAATATTTTTGTTGATATGAAAAATATACTAGATCCAAGACCATGGTCTGTCTAGTCTGTCTGTGTCTCTGTCTCTTACTCTCTCTCTCTCTCTGCCTCCCTCCCTTACCATGGCTAACTCGCCATGGGTCAAGTTGCTGCAGGACAATTCAATGTTATATTAATCATTTCATTCAGTTACTCTTATTATTGGTGACCATGCTTTTGTTAAAATTATTGTAACTCTTGTATTTCTGGATTGACTTTATTTTATTATTGCTGGCTATGTTTCCATTGAAATTAATTGAATTTTGTATTTGTTGAATTTTCCAGGGGTGAGTTGGCCATGGCAAGTTGGCCATGGCAAGTTGGCCCATTCTGTCAAGCGTTAATCCCTTGAGCTGTAGACAATATTTAAGTACATAAAAGCAAAATATTTCGCTATTGCTTTATCCAATAAATTTCCATTTTAGAGGAGGGGACAAACATCTTTATTCAGGCTAGGTGCATTATATATGGGCTGCAAAAGTATGGATAACCATGAGATGACAGCAAAGAAATATGAAATGGTTTATCTTTCTGTTTCTGCCTAATGATTACCTATATTTTTGAAATCCAGTTTAAGGTCACCTTGATGCAGAATAAACATGTATCTCTTCTATGAAATTAAGAAAGTATAGATCTATAACCAGAATAATCAGGTGTTATCATTTTTACCAACAAAGATGAATAGTTATAGTAACATATAAATGCAAGTGTATATAAACATTCTGTCTTCATGCAAAAATTAGTAGGTCAGGAAGAAAACAAAGCTAGTATTGTATCTATGCCACTGCTGAAAAGTTTGGATATTTGTATTTCTTGTTTTCATCTTCCTTTCTTGTGGCATTTATTTTGCATCTCTCTGTCTCCCAATTATAAGCCCAGAAATTTTTTTAGATGGCATTGTTTTTCAACAAATAGATCCATATTCAGATGGATATCTCGAGGACTCTGAAATGACTCACAATTTACCTATCCATAAATGCTTTTACAAAACCAATAATTAATTTTAGTTCAAAATACTTCCCTACTGCCAGAATTTTAGATTATTTCCCTGATTACATGATTCTGGTGTAATATAGATGATTAATAACAAAAACAGTTCATTTCATTTCCTTCCTTCCCTCCTTTCTTCTTTCCTTCCTCCCTCCCTCCCTCTCCTTTCCCCTCACCCCCGCTTCCATAGTAAAAGTTAGAATACCAGGTATGTTAGCATATTACTTGCAAAGATTAAAAAAATAGTAATAACTCAGCAGGGAATTTTACTTTGCTACTCAGATGTTAAATATATTTATTGCTTAATATCAAAGGAATATTTCAATAGCAAAATAGTTCATCTGGATATGTGCACTATAAACCGTCAAAACAGGGAAATCATGGCTGAAGCAAACTGAGCTCATCATAGACTACTTAAGAATCAGCTCTCATCTCTAAAATATGCCAAATTACAGCAAACAGATTTGGGACATGTATAGAGGCTTTATCATTGTGATTTCATTGTTTCCTTATAATAAATGATTAGCTGGGTTATCATCTGGAATGGCAAGGCCCTAGGCAACAGAACATAATCAAGAAAACAAGTTTCATGCAGTTTTCATTTTAATGCTTTAATGCTCTCCCACATTTGTACATCTCTTGGGATGTTTTTCTTGTACCCCAAAGGGGTGGAGCTTTTGATACGACAGTCCCAATTGCTTTTATTATTTTGATAAAAGCAAGAAGATTCTGCAGAATGCCCCAGATGCTCTCCAAGGCTCCTTTATTTGTGAGTTCATCGAGGCAGAGTCTTTTTTAAAAAAAAAAACTTTTGCATTTTTTTAAAAATCTTTTTGCATGGTTGGCTAAAAAATCAATTTCCTTAATCAGTTGGGAACAACCTTTCCCATCAGCTGATTATTTTTGTCCTCGAGATACTTCTCTTTTTTGGCCTCAGCACAATTCCTCCTGTAGAGCTCCAATCACTTCTTTTTTAAATTTTATTTTTATTTTTATCACGTCTCGATACGTCTCGGTGTTACAGCTGCGATCTCGGGGCTCTGAGATCGTAACTGATATTTTCGCCCCTGGTCGGTTCTAACGGACCTAAACCGTCCCGTAGAGACGGGGATTGTGAAGGGCACAGTCCCAGGATCCCAGAGATATCGCAAAATCTCTGGTTTGATCCGGGAGAAGCCCTTTTGCTGGAAGCGGAAAGGCAGCCTCCAAAGCTGCTGAAGTCGGGACAGCTCCGGAAAGAAAGGGATTTAAATGAGCGTGTATCGGTTGGGTGAGAAACTTTTTTGCATTATAAATTGATTAAGACTTGAAAGGACATCCTGAACAAAGAAGAAATCTGTGACTTTATTTTTGTTTGACTGAATCTTGGTTGAGCAGCGTTTAAGTGATGTCAAATTGAGACTTGGATTATTATTTTTTTTTTATTTTTTTTTTGAGGACTTTAATGTGACTTTGTAGGTAACCGGATTGAATTTTCTCTTATATATATTTTTATTCTTCACTTGATTTTTTTTTTTAACTTTCTTTTTAGGATAGAGGCTCCCTTTGGCTAGCTTTTTTTTCTTTTTGTTTGAGTTTTTTATAAATATTTTTTCTTTTGGCTGGGGGGGGAAAGAGTATTAAGAGATGCTGCAACACTGCCAACTAGAGGCTTGAAAATATTTTATTTGAATTGGGGAGAAAAGCACTTCTTTTCAAGGACATTTTAATGTGATAAGATAGAGGGAGAATACAGTAAAATATTATTACAGGTGCTCTCTTGGACTCTTATCAATATTTCAACATTTGAGGCTTGGCTCTGAAGTTGCTGGAGAAGACAGTCATAATAAGAGCCTTGGATAAAGAAATAAAGTGCAGTGTACAATGCATATATATATATATATATATATATATATATATATATATATATATATATCTTTATCGCCAGCCTTTTTGTAAATTTTAACTCTAGTATTTTTGCTTTTTATTTTAAAGGGAAAGCCTCAAAGCTCTTTCTTTTTTCTTTTCTTTCTTTTTTATTTTTGCCTCTTCGCTTCTTCCATTTATTTCAATTGGACTAGGGTCTAGAAGAACCTGAAGACCTTTCTTTTTCCTTTTTCCTTTTTTCTTTTTTGGTTTTGGGCTTTTTACTATTGGATTTTTTTTTTTGATTTTTTTGGACTATATTTGGTTACTACACCAGCTGGATTCAAAGTCAAAGAGAGCTTGAAGCCTTGGAAATATTAAAATGAGCAGGAAACCAAAATCATTCGGCGTTTCTGCTTCTACCACTGCTTCCCCACCACCTGAAGGACAACTTTTAATTCAGACAATGTTGAAGCAAGATAAGGAACAAGAAAAAGTAAATTTACAGATGATCATGCAAGGAATTCAAGATATTAAGATAAAAATAGATACTATGGAACAAAAAATAGAGAAATTTGATGAAAATTTTAAACAAATGATGGGAAAGTATGAGGAGAGATTCCAAAAAATTGAGGAAGAAGGAAAACAAAGAGAGGAGAAGATTGGAAATATTGACACTAGATTAACAGTGGTAAAACAAGAAAAAAATGGGATGTTGAGGTGGGAGATGGAAAGATCAGAATTTTATCTTAGATTCCAAAATATAGAAGAGGAAAAAGGAGAAAACTTGGCTGCGATAATGATAGAAATATTGGCAGATCTTCTGGAAATTACCGAGGAAAAGATGATGAATGAAGTAGATGAGATATACCGAGTTTATACAAGATATGCGATGAGAAATAAACTACCAAAGGAAGTACATATTAGATTTACCAAAAAATCCATCAGAACACAAATATTACAAGTGGTAAGAGAGAAAGCATTGAAATATAAAGGCAAAGAGATTGTGGTTTTAAAACAAATACCTAGAAGAGTGAGAGAGATGAGAAGAGAATACCGATTTTTGACCAAAATGCTACTGGAAAATGAAGTGAACTATAGATGGCTGATACCAGAAGGACTAATTTTTACGTGGCAAGAGCAGAGACATAGAATTGACTCGATTGAAAAAGCAGAACTTTTCTATGCAGAATTTTTTGGAAGAAAAAAAGAGGAGGCAGAGAAAGAGGTCTCATTAATTGAGTTTCAGGAAGAACAACTGGAGATTGAAAAAGAGAAAGGAGTTGTAGGTGGACAGGTAGACAGTAAAGAACAACGTGAAGTGAGAACTACGAGAGCTGTTAGACCTAAATATAAAGCATAATCATGGAAGAAAAAAAACTGATTACAATGAATATAAATGGACTTAACTCAGCTGTTAAAAGAAGGAAAACCTTTCATAAATTAGAGAAATTAAAATTTGATATAATTTGCTTACAAGAAGTTCATATTAAAAAGCGACATGAGCAATTGTTAGTACAGCCAAAATTAGGGAAAATATTTACTTCTTTGATTCAATGTAAGAAAAGAGGAGTGGTTCTCTACATTAAAGAAGATATTCCAGCAAAACTGATCTACACGGATGAAGATGGAAGAGTATTAATGGTGGAAATAATGGATAATAATAAAAAAATACTCTTGATTGCAATTTATGCTCCGAATGATAAACAAGAAGAGTTTTATAAAAAACTACATATGGAAATAATTAGACTGGACTATGTTAACATAATTATGATGGGAGACTTTAATGGAATTGTGGACAATAAATTGGACTATATAACAACAACAAAACAAAATAGAAAGATTCTCCCTAAATCTTTTTTTAAAATGACAGATGAATTAACTTTAAAAGATATTTGGAGGGAAAGAAATGTTAAAGCTAAACAATATACTTTTTACTCTAATGGACATTTATCATGGTCCACATTAGATATGATTTGGATCTCAACAGAATTAATATCTACTATTCAAGAAACAAATATTGAAATAAGTACTTGGGCAGATCATAGTCCAATGACAATTAAATGGAAGGGACAAAAAAAAAGATCGAGATGGACATTAAACAACACTATTTTAAAGGAGAAAGACTTTATACAATGGATGGAGAAGGAATTGGTTTTTTTTTTTAAAGAAAATAAAAAAGAAGATACTTCAATACAGAATGTTTGGGATACAATGAAGGCATATGTAAGAAGTTTGATAATAGACTATACAAGAAAAAAGAATATTAGGAAAAGACAAACCTCCAAGGCCTTGGAAGATGAATATAAAAGACTTGAAAAAGAATTACAGAAAATACCACAGAAAAAAGATATTAAATTGAAACTGGATGTAATTAAGCATAAAATGGAATTAATAGAGAAAGAAGAACTGGCACAGAAAATTAGAAATTCTAAACAGAATTATTTTGAAGATGCAAATAAACCAGGTAGATGGCTAGCATATAAACTGAGAAAGGAGAAGGAATCAAGAAAAATATTGAAACTAATAGATGATCAAGGTCAAGTTTGTTGTGGTAATAAGGAGAAAAAGGAAATTATTCGAGATTATTATGGACAACTATATAAACAAGAGAATATTGATGAGGAAAAAATTAAACAGTATTTACAGAATGTTAACTTACCGAAGATACCTAAAGAGACTGAAGAAATATTAGAAAGCAATATAACAATGATGGAATTAAATGAAGCATTTAAAAGACAAAATAATGGGAAAGCACCAGGTCCAGATGGGCTTCCGGCAGAATTCTATAAAAAAATTCAAGAATCATTGAACACCCCATTGTTAGAAATTATGAATGAAGTTATGTTAAAGAAGATGACACCCAAAACATGGTCAGAGGCTTATATTACACTTATTTTAAAGGAAGAGGCTGACCCGTTGCAAATTAAGAACTATAGACCTATTTCCTTATTGAATGCAGATTATAAAATCTTTGCTTCAATCTTAGCAGAAAGACTGAAAAAATATTTAAATAATTTTATTCATCCAGATCAAAACGGATTTCTGCCAAAGAGACAAATTAGAGACAATATGAGAGTAATTTTGGATACTTTGGAATATTATGAGGCTCATCCTGAAAAACAAATGGCTTTGATATTCCTCGATGCTCAAAAAGCATTTGACAATGTGAACTGGAGATTTATGTTATTATTATTGGAACAGATGGGCTTTGCCAGAAAATTTATTCAAGCAATAGAAGCCATATATAATAAACAGACAGCAAAGGTAATGATGGAGGGAGAATTTACAGATCTTATTAATATAAGAAGAGGCACAAGACAAGGATGTCCCCTATCTCCTTTGTTATTCGTATTAACTTTGGAAGTGTTGAATAGAAATATTAGAGATGACAAAAATATAAAAGGAATGAAAATTAAAAAGGAAGAATTTAAACTACAAGCTTTTGCTGACGATTTAGCTTTTATTCTGGAAGACCCGTTAGAAACCGCTCCAAAGTTATTAGAAAAGATAGAGACATATGGTGAGATGGCTGGCTTGAAAATAAATAAAGATAAAACAAAGATTTTGACAAAAAACATGTTATTGAGACAAAGAGAAGAACTGACAGATCTTTTGAAAATTCAAATTACAAACAAGGTTAAGTATCTGGGGATATATTTGACAGCAAGATGTAGCACATTAAAAGAGAATAATTATATTAAACTTAAACAACAGATAATTACAGATTTGAAGAAATGGGAAAATTTACAATTGTCATTAATAGGGAGAATTTCAACAATTAAGATGAATATTTTACCTAGAATTTTATTTCTCTTTCAAACAATACCAATTAGACTTGGAAAAGACTATTTTGAAGATTTAAATAAAACTATGTTGAAGTTTATATGGCAAGGTAAAAAAGCGAGAATAAAGTTAAAACTTTTGCAAGATGCTAGAAATAGAGGAGGTTTTGGCCTGCCTAATTGGGAATTGTATTATCAAGCTGCAAGTTTGATGTGGGTCAAAGAATGGATAACATTAAGAAAACATAGATTGTTGACATTAGAAGGACATGATTTACTGTTGGGCTGGCATGCTTTTTTATGGTACAAGGGAACTAAAACACAGGGGTATTTCAGAAGACATTATATACGGGAGTCTTTGTGGTTAAATTGGGAGAAGATAAAAAAACAATGTTACTTGAAAATTCCAGTTTGGTTATCGACTATTGAAGCATTTTCCTATCCTATGATCTATAAAAAGGAACAAACAGTTAGATATGGGGAACTGTTGGATGAAAAGGGTGGACTTAAAACGATCCAAAACTTAGAGGAACAAGGTATAAGGATGAATTGGTTTTCATATGCGCAAATACACTCAAGATATCTTGAAGATTTAAAAACGGAAGGATTCTATGATAAACAGATTGATTTAGATAAGATATTGATGGGTACTGATGAGAAAGTGATTAAAAAGTTATATGGTTATTTATTGGGAATTAAGCTAGAGGAAGAACAAGTTAAAGAAACTATGATTGCTTGGGGGAAGAATTTTGGATATGGGATTGATTTAGAGCAATGGCAAAAATTGTGGTCTCAAAATTATAAAATGACAATGTCAATAGCATATAAAGAAAACTTGTATAAGATGTTTTATAGGTGGCACTTCCCCCCGACAAGAATAGCAAGAATGTTCAAGAATAAATCTGAAAAATGTTGGAAATGTCATCAGATACCTGGCTCATACTATCATATGTGGTGGACTTGTGAGAATGCCAGAAAATATTGGACTAAAATTCACATGTGGTTGGAAAAAATGACAAAGAAACACAGACTTGAAACCAGAGATCTTTTTATTGGGAATTTTACCTGATATATATAATAAAGACTTGAAATATTTGATTGTAAATGTATTAACAGCGGCTAGGATTGTATTTGCTAAAAACTGGAAGAATGAGAAAATACCATCGCAGGAAGAAATTATTAAGAAAATATTGGAATGTGCTGAGATGAGTAGATTGATATTTGAAATTAGAGAACAAGAAGATAAACAATTTTATGCAATTTGGGGTTTTTTTTATCAATGGTTAGATGATAAAATACAATAATAGAGCATTAGTATTATATATATGAAGGGTTTTTAGGATTGATTTGTTATGATTATATGATAAGTTATAGAATAAACTGTTTGAAGTATTGTTATCTCACAAAGCATGAATGATTAAAAGTATAGTCAGAAAAAGATTTTTTTTATTTTTTTTTTGGTAATATTAGAATATGGATTGACAATATGAGTGGTTATGCAATATAACTGTAATTGACACTATAAAATGAATGCACAAAACTGATGAACCAACCGATACACCGGAAGTATATATGAGAGTAGATGTTTTTAATGTTTTGTACGTTTGTCTGTTTGTAGAAAATTAATAAAATTTTAAAAAAAAATGAAAAAAATAATAAAAAAACAAAAAAAATAAAAAAAATAAAACAAACAAACATAAAACCTTCTTTCTGTTCCACAGTGCGTCAGTTGAGTACATATTTCTTCATGCACAAAATAATATCATACATATTAAAGTCTTATATATATTTATAATTGTTCTTATCAATATTTTATGTCACATTTGTCACTTATTCTATTATCCTTAACTTTTAAGTCCTTAACTTTCAATAATATATTTCAAGTACATTTTCTTACTCTATCTAACTCATCTATTTATCAGTAACAATATACTATACTTACATAATTCAATTCTTTCCTCTTCTATCCAACCATTCATAAAATAGATTCCAAATTTTATAATAGTCTTCTTCTTGTTGTTCTCTAATCGCCATTGTTAATCTACTCATTACTGAACATTCCATTATTTTCTTAATTATTTCCTCTTCTGTCAGAATTTTTTCATTTCTCCAATTTTGCTCAAATACAATCCTAGCTGCTGTTAAAATATTAATAATCAAGTATATTATTTCTTTGTTATAACCCTAAGGCAAAATTCCCAATAAAAATGTATCTGGTTTTAAGTCTATAGGTTGTTTTATCATCTGCTCCAGGCACATGTGTATTTTAGCCCAATACTTTTAGTCTCTGTGCATGTCCACCACATGTGGTAATATGATCTTGGTAACTTCTGGCATTTCCAAAACTTTGCCGACTTATCTTCAAACATCTTACCAATTCCTATTGGGGATAAACGCCACCTGTAAAACATCTTATACAAATTTTCTTTATAGGCTGTTGACATAGTTAATTTATAATTTCTAGATCATAATATCTGCCATTTATCAAGATCTATTCCATATCCAAAAAATTTTCTCCCATGCAATCATTGTTTCTTTTACTTGTTCATCCTCTAACTTCACTCCTAATAGATAACCATATAGTTTTTTAATCAACTTCTCATCAGTGCCTGTTAGGATTTTATCTAATTCAGTCAATTCCTTATAAAACCCAGTCATCTTAATGTTTTTTTTCATACCTTGTATGTATTTGCAAGTACAATTTATATTTATCCCTTGTAAATCAAATTCTTGCTTTGTTTTGAGTTCACCTTTTTTGTTTAAAATTTCATCATATCTAATTATGTGTTCCTTTTTAAATTACTGTGGATATGAAAAGGCTTCTAAAGTTGATAACCATACTGGTATTTTCAAATAATGATAGTCTCTTATCTTTTCCCATATTGTTAATAAAGTATCTCTAATATGATGTCTCCTAAAATATTGATGTGCCTTACTTTCTTTATGCCATAAAAATGCATGCCAACCCAATTTTAAATCATGTCCTTCTAATGTTAGTAATCTGGCATTTTTCAATACAATCCATTCCTTCACCCACAGCAATATTGTTGCCTGATAGTATAATTCCCAATTGGGTCATCCAAAACCCCCTCTCAACCTTGCTTCCTGTAGTAATTTTATCTTGATTCTTGCCTTTCCCCTCCACCAAATAAATTTCATCATTATTTTATTTAAATCTTCAAAATATTTTTCAATCTTATTGGAATTGTTTGAAACAATATTTTTGGCAGTATGTTCATTTTAATTGTCGCTATTCTACCTATTAAGGATAGTTATAGATTTTTCCATTTTTCCAGATCTATCACAATCTGTTGTAATAATCTGTCATAGTTATTTTCTTTAAGTGTTCCACATCTAGCTGTCATTTGTATCCCTAAGTATTTCACTTTTTTTGTACTTTGAATATTTAATTTGTCCATTAGTCTTTTGTTTTTCTGTCATATTTTTCACCAAAAAAATTGTTTTTTCTTTATTTTCAATCCTGCTACTTTGCCAAACTCCTCTATTTCTCTTATCAACTTTGGGCCTGTTTCCAATGGTTCTTTCAATATAAAAACCAAATCAACTGCAAATGCTTTTAATTTGTACTCTTCATTTTTTATTTTCATTCCCTTTATTTCTCATTTTTTTTCTAATATTTTCTAATATTTTTTCTTATATTAAATATTTAATAATATTTTTTCTAATACTCAAGACTTCCAATGTCAATATTGAAATATTGAAGTTTTCTGTCAATTTTCCATTTATCATTACTCTTGCTGTTTGCTTTTTTATATATCATTTTTAATGCATTTGTATACCTGTCTCCAAAACCCATCTCCTCCAATTGCATCAACATAAACTGGCAATTCACATTATCAAATGCTTTCTGTGCATCTAAAAATACTAATGCCATTTGTTTTTCTGAGTGGGTTTCATAATATTCCAAAGTGTTCAATATTATTCTCATATTATTTTTTATTTGTCTCTTGGGCAGAAATCCATTTTGATCTGAATGTATAAAATAGTTTAAATATCTTTTTAATCTTTCTGACATTATTGAAGCAAATATTTTATAATCAGCATTTAGCAGGGATATATGTCTGTAGTTTTTTTTATTATTATTTGTTGTGGGTCGGTATCTCCTTTTGGTATAAGTATAACATATGCTTCTGTCCATGAAGTAAGTATTTTATTGATTGTCAAAACTTCATTCAATAGTTCCAACATTGTGGTAGAAATTGTTTCCTGAATTGTCTTATAAAATTCAGCTGGTAGCCCATCCGGGCCAGGAGCTTTTCCACTATTTTGTCTATTTATTGCTTCCATCATTGTTATTTTTTCATTTAATATGGTCTTTCATCTAACATGGTCTTTACTTCCTTGGGTATTTTTGGTAGTTCTGCCTTTGTAGATATTGCTGTACTTTATTTTCTGATATTGTCCCTTGATCATATAGTTTCTCATGAAATTTCTGTGCTATTTTTTCTCTCTTCATTTTCATAACATGTCATTTTCATCCATTAGTTGTGGTATTCTCTTTGATTCTTTTTCTTTCCTTAATTTGTATGTTAACCATCTCCCTGGTTTATTTGCATTTTCAAAATAGTTCTGTTTAGCTCCTCTAATTCCACTAGTCCAATTTTGTGTTTAATTATATCCATTTGGTTTTTAATATTTTTATGTTGTAGATATTTTTGTAAATCCTTCTCCAGTTTTTTATACTCTTGTTCTAAAGATTGTTGTGTTTGTCTCTTTTTAGTGTTCTTTCTTCTTGTATAGGTTATAATTATCCCTCTGGTATACACTTTCATAGTACCACACATACATTTTGTAATGAGGTTTCTCCTGGTTTGTTTTTTTTAAGAAAGAAAGCCAACTCTTTTTCCAGATGTTTAATAAATTCTTTTTCTTTCACAACTGAATTATTCAAAGTCCATCTTGATCTTTTCTTCTGTCCTTTCCATTTAATCCTTATTGGGTTGTGGTCAGCCCAAATGTTTGTAACAATATTTGCTTCTTGAATATTAGATATTAAATCTGTTGACATCCAAATCATGTCTATTCTTGACCATGATAAATGTCTATTTGAGTAAAATGTAAATTGTCTATTTTTGCTATTCAATTATCTCCAAATATCTTTAATATTCAGCTCCTCCACCATCTTAAAAAAACACTTACTAAGTATCTTGTACTTAGTACAGAAACAACAACTACACTTTTGCCTAAGAAGATTTTGTGTGAAACACCACAACAGGATTTTCCTTGTCTCCTAGTTCTAGTGACATCATTTCCCATTTATTCTGATCTCCTTTGGCACAATCTTTATTTGCATTCAGCAGCAGCAGCAGAAATCCTTCTGCATTTTCTTCCTGTGAGTTTGCATTATTTTTGGTTAAAGAGAATTATCTTTAGAAATCCTGACAGAGAAGAGGATTTTGATTCAATGTGTGCTAGATGGAAGACAGAATTTGTGTACTTAATGAGCAATGTTTGCATGATGTATCTCTGCTGATTCCTTACTAGTTCCTTCAATAGAAAAGAAGAGGTATGTCAGGGAACGTTCATAAGCGTACCAGCATGCCTACTGTCCCTGTCCCTGTCCCTGTTCCCATTTATTCATACTCATTTATTATGCATATACTTATATCAGTTTACACTTATATATTTATATGTTATGTTCATACTTGTTTTCTCATACATGCTTGACAAACAAACTAACTAACTAAATAAATAAATATAGAATATATGTACCTCAGGGTGCTTGATGCTCTCTGAGCTTGACTATTTGCTTGCAAATGTTTCATCATCTGACTAGGTAGCATCATCGGTACAAGCAAACAGGGGGTTTTCTCTCTGCTTATATATAGAAGCTGGTTTTGTTGCTGTTGGTGGAGACGTGTTTTTCTCGTTGGTAGTTCCTTGATTAGGATGTTGTGTTCTGCTTGATTGTTTGTCTAGTGTTAATCCCTTCTTATGTAGGCATTGGTGTCTGATAAGGATGTCTTCTGATCTCTTTTGAAAGGTGTGTGAATGTGGTTTATTTTTATGTATCTACTGACAGCTAATTTGTCTGAATGCCAAATTTCCATGAATTCCCTAACATTCGGAGATTTATCTTGGTCTAGGATGCTCAATTCCCTTGTTGAAACTATGATTCTCCATGTGTTGTTAGATTAAGCAGTTTTCATTGCTTCTTCTGACTGCCAGTACATGCATGTGCTATCTTTTTTGCCTCTCTGCCCTACATAGTGGCTATTACAATCACTTGAGATTTACTCACTAGGAGTTCAATTTCTCACCTGGGCTTTCCTCCAGCTGGTTAGCAATTGAGTTTTACCTTCCACTCCAAAGGCATGCATAGAAATCCTGCTTTTGATTCCAGATTAAAGGGCAGTGCAATCAATTGGATTAAGTCCAATAAGGTTTTCTTAAAAGAAGACTTTCTCTTTTCCACCTCAAGGTTTCCAAAAGAATCTGTGATGTAGACTCTTCCTCTTTGACAATTCTGAGTTGAAATTCTGAGTTGAAAATTCTTGGGAACTTTTATCAACTTTAGGTTGGTACAGGTAATTTTGGGGCTTTTTGGAGAACAAAAATCAAAGCCAACTCTACTTTATTATAGAAAGGTTTGTTAAAAATATCATTTGGGGATTGGCCATTCTGAAACTCAGCTAGAGGTGGGTAAAACTCTGTTCATGGAATATTTTAAAACAGTATAGAAAAACAATGGGATGAATATGTTGCTTTCTGCTGATAAAGAAGTATTTCCTGAAAAATCTGAATTTGGTAAGACAGGACATGAAGAGCTACTGAGAAGACCAAATCATGTCATGTATACTATGTAGATGATTATTTTCTAATTTTGGAAAAGAACAGAGTGGAAGAATGAAATACAAGATTCAAAATATGCAGTCTCTCTCACATCCCCATACTCTGCTTACATTTATCTGCTTATCTTCTAGTTTCTGAAAGTCCATATTCTATGAAAGCTGATCTTCTGCAACCATACTTTTTATGGCCCTATGCTGAGTGCTTGACAGTTCTGTTGTTATTCAGTTACTAGTTGTATGTATTAGTTGGGGTCTGGGGATTGAGTTTCCTAAGGCTCTGGGTCTTGAATCATGAATCAATTTATTGCTCTTCGAAGTCTGACTTTTCTATCCATTCCTAATCCTAGCCAGCCTGTCATTTTGGAGGTTATCTTTTCACTTTTTTATCAGTTTCTTTCCCTAAATTTACTATTTTCAATAATCCCATTTGATAACCATCACTTGTTTGTTGTTGCTGTTTCTGCCTGAGCAGCAAAAGAATGCAAATGAGGATATTTACTCTACCTAAGCAGATGTTATTTGCTCCAGCTTTTCCAGGGGAAAAAGGGTGTCCAATATTTATGACACTCTTTCATTGGATTTAATACTAGGTGATGGCAGAAAGAGTTGCGAACAGAAACACCTGCCTCTTAATTGAAAATACATATTTTCACTTTGCTTGAGAACGCTGCCATTTTGTGTCCATAGAGGGAATAAGGCAGTCTAAGTAACTTTAATATCATTCTGGCAACTGCCAAACATTCCTTTGTTTAGCGGATTGCTGGATAACACTTTAAGAAGTGTCTGTGGTTATTTTATCGTTGGAACAAATGGAGACAAAAATAAGAGAAAGAGAGAGAGAGCAACAGAGAAGTATTTATTCAGAAACAGCATCTAAAAATGAGCAGTTTTATCCACAAGAAAACTTGGCAACTCATCTGGAGGATCTGCAAGCATTTTACAACATAGAATGACAAAGTTGGAAGGGATCTTGGATATCTTCTACTCCATCTCTCTTGCTGAAGCAGGAGATCCTATAATATTCTACCCATGATGGTGAACCTATGGCATGCATGCCAGAAGTGGCCTGCAGAGCCCTCCCGAGAGCTGATTGTTGGGATATCTGGCATGCATGCATGGGGTGTGGGTGTGCAGGAGACATGCACACATGCACAGAGATGCACGGCATATGTGGGGGGCAAGGGGCCCTCCACGTGCATTGCCTTTTGGGTAAATTTTTTGGCATGGAAGCCCAAAAAGGTTAGCCACTACTGTTCTAGACAAATGGTTGTCTATTCTCTTCATAAAAGCCTCCAGTAATGATGCACACACAACTTCTGGAAGCAAGCTGATCCCCTGATTAATTGTCTTTACTCTTCTCTCTGCCAACCCCTTAAATATTGGAGGACTGCTGTGTTATCATTTGTCATATGGTTTAGCCTCCAGACCTTTTATCACCTTTGTTGCTCTTATTTGCACTCTTTCTAGGCTCTATTTTTTTTTTTTATCCTGCTGATTTCCCCTAGAGCAGGGAAGTCAAACTCAAGGCCCACAGGCCAGAACCAGTCTGTGGGATGCTTAGATCTGGTCCATGGGGCCACCCTGGAAACAATGACAGACCAGCCTGTGGTGCCTCTGCCAGTGAAAATGGAGGTCAGGAGGGCAGCATGTGCTTCCCCCATATTTTAGCTGGCAGAGGTCTGCAGGAGGCCTTCACAGCAAAAAATTGACCTTCAATGAGTGATATCAAGCTGGCCACACACCCCAGGCCACACACCTCAGCCATGCCCCCCCATCCCCAGAGGTCAAACACAACCCTGATGTGGCCCTCAATCAAATCGAATTTGACATTCCTGCCCTAGAATAATCTGAGTTACCTGAATCTTACCCTGAAGAGGTTTGCTATCTGATTTCAATACCAGCTTCAAAATGATTCTTAGAAGTTTGTGAAGGGCTGCCATTGGACAACTTAAAAAATAGGCATAGCAGGAGCAGCAGCTTTAGCTTATCTGTTGAACTTAATGTCAATCAGATGCTCATAACTAGTTGCTTTTCAAGCAGTGCTACTGGCCATTGCAAAGGTCCTGGCCATGGTTGCAGTAAATCCATTCTCTCCGCTTTTACTATTGTGACTCTTTTAAGGCCTAAAACCCAGCAGAACATACACAAGCAACACAAATCATTTGCATCACTGTCCAGTGAGGTATATCAGTAGGCTATATCAAAGCATTCTGCCATGGAGAAGAGGGGGTCGATCTATTCCCCAAAGCACTTGGGGGCATGACAAGAATTAATGGGTGGAAGCTTATCAAAAAGAGATCCAATCTAGCATTAGGGAGAAATTTCCTCTCAGTGAGAGCAATTATTCAGTGGAATGGCTTGCTTCCAGAAGTTGTGGATGCTCCATCACTGGAAATTTTTAGGAAGAAATTGAACAGCCATTTGTCAAGGTTGTTGGGGGCAATATTATATGCTGACTCTGTAAACTGCTTAGGGAGGGCTGTCAAGCACTGTAAAGCGGTATATAAGTCTAAGTACTATTGCTATTTATGTATCGTGGGATCTGATCTACTGTTACGTCATCATCAAGGAAGTGAAACTTTCATGTATATCATTGCTGAAAAGGTGAGAATAGGCACTCTCCAGATCATTTCATTACACCAATTGGGTACTGAATATCTAAACAGGGTTAATGCAAATGACCAAAATGTGTAGTGATACTGCTGTACCATTTTAACAGCCCCAGCCAACCAATGTCTGGAAGTTGCTTTTGTTCTAGACCAAAAGAGTACAACTTCCCTCTCCTTTGCTTTTGAAGAGTTTGTGAAAACCCAAGTTGCTTTTTTTGTGGGTATTTTTATATTCCCAGATTTTCTGCTTTTTTCAATTCATAAGTCTCTTGCCCATTTAAGAATAAATAACAAAAATTGGATCTGTTAAGCCTCCAGCCTTCTCATTCAAAATAAGCTAATACGTGGGTCAGAAGTTTGTTTGTTTTGTTTCTCACAATTCAATGCAGCTACGGGATGTTTGCAAGGAACTTGCTGAAACTTTTCTTTGCAAACCTCCCTTCTCCCCAATGAGATTGAAAACATTTAATGAAGTTGCAAGAGTAAATTCCTTGTAATACTTTTTGACAGAGGATGCTACTTCCCCTATCTTTTTTTTCCTGTGGTTCAGAAATTCAACAATACTCCCTTCTTCTCCCACACCAGGCAATTAAATGGAAAATATGTTTCATTTTGAAAAATAAGCAGCCTGTAACCTGATTTTAAGCTGATGCTGCATTCTCAGTTTGGCACTTACAGTCTAAGCAGGAAAATAAAAGTGTTCTCCAAACTCTTCGTGCATCCTGCACACTTAAGAATTTAAGATCGCTATCACCAGCAATAGAGTTATATAGAAATATGTTTTTAAAAATTCAGATGTTCTCTTGTGTGTCTTATATCCCCACTTCAGCAATTCAGCTAAATAGTTTAGTTGCACTAAACATGTAAACACCCATAAAAGCATGTGAAGAAACAGTGTCAGGAGAAATAAGAATGCAGGAGTACCCAAATCTTTTAGGTTCTTTCAAATGTATTCACCATCCCCAGGATGCCAAAGAAGCTGTTAGAGATTTATTGGTCTTTGAATCACCTTCTAGTCAGAATCCCACCCCCCACCCCTTAGGAAAATAAGCAGAGTAAAATCACAATAAAAGTGCTAATAAGAAAAAATAATTGGTTATGAATAATATGATAATTGTTCCCATATATCTGCAATAAAGGCACAGTACATGAACACTCTAGTAAACATGCAGGTTTTGGTTAGACCCATGAAGGGTAGATGGGGGTCATTTGATCAAGTGCACAAATGAAGGGGTGCACAAATGAAGCGATGGCGCACCATGCACACCTTCTTCCAAACAATGTACAAATTACCTTGCCTCAAGGCATTTGACCAAGAAGTGAAATAGCCATAGATGCCTGTAGAAGCACAGATACAAACAGAATTTCTATGGGTGAATCCAAGGTCAATCCTTCTAAATCAAAACCACTGGGTCAACTATGGCAAAGTTTTAAAAGATATTACAAAAGCAATGTTTTTGTCACATTTTTGGGACAAGATATTGTTTATATCCCATTGTCATATGACTTTACACGCATACCAGAGGTGGGCTTCAAAAAAATTAGCAAAGGGTTCTCTGCTTGGTTGCTGGGTGGGCATGGCCATGGTGGGCGTGACCTACTTGGTCTACTGCACCTGGGTGGAGGAATGCCCTCCCAGGGCTCTGGAGGCCTTCCTTGAGCCTCCGGGAGGATGAAAATGGCCTCCCCGGATTCCGGGGGTTCTCTGGAAGCTGGAAGTGGACCCATTTCTTGGCTTCCTGAACTTCCAGGAGGCCCGTTTTGCACCCTCTCTTAACTTCCACACTCACCCTGTACTTACCTGCATCCAAAATGGGCCATGTGGGGACTCCTGGGAAGAGCGGGGTGGGATGGGTGGCCATCCAGGAGTGGGATTTGGGGTTATCTGAACTGCACAGAATCTTAGTTGGGGCTTTCCTGAACCCCCAGGCAGCTCACCCTGACACACACACATGATCACATTCAAGGACACAGGCAGTACAAGGAAACAGAACGAGGCTAGGAGTTGATCAGAGCAGTATGCTTATTGCTATTCTCCTGTCTACAAGAATCTAGCCAGAACAACTGCACTCACTGCAGGAAAACTAGATAAGAACTCTGAGTTTCAGGCTAGGTCTGTCTTCTGATACTTCTTCCCCTTTAATGGCTCCGGGTTAGCAAGTTTCTTAACTCCTTTCCCCCACTTCAAAACAGATTCTATGACATCTCCTGAGTAATGGTGTGGATTGAAGGCAATATATTCAAATTTAAATAAAAATGTTAGCCTTCAAGGCACAAAAACTATTTAATCAGTAGCCAATAATGATGGCTTGTGGGATTGGAGTAAAAAAAAATCCCTTTCTCATATTACAAGGGAACTTTCCAGAAGGAGGCATTTGTTAATGCAAGTAGATTATTATAATAAGAACCATCCGACCAACAGAAGGTTTCAGGAAAATACAAGAAAGAAAAGTCATTTCCAGAGTTCTAAATGTAAGGGAAACAGGAAATGGCTTATAAAGAGAACAATGAAGAAACTCTCTCCTTTTGATCTAATGGACTAACTGATCCTTAAACTCATATGCAAGAAGAATTCAATTGAAAATGACAAGGATATATACTTTAACTGAAACCAGTTTGACAGCTCTTGCTGATTTTACTGTCAAACTGACAGAGAAATGGGAAAACCTGTATTAGCAAAGCGGGAGGAATGCTTTTTAGAATTGGAAGCTCTTGGATCTTGACTTAAAATAGCAGGAGACAATTGTCTTAATGGTTAGAGTGAGAAAACAATTAAATTTTCATTAAAAATAAATCGATTAAAAACAGGATATGCTAATGAAATTGTAGTTACCATGGTTATCAGTGTTGTATTGTTAAGTTTTTCAATCCTAGACATAGAACAAACTACTGGGGAGGGATAGATAGTTGATAGAGAGTTGATAGTTAGATGTTGATAGATGATTGATAGATAGATAGATAGATAGATAGATAGATAGATAGATAGATAGAT
>BLBF01000045.1:14640512-14653593 GCA_015471245.1 Laticauda colubrina
ATAGATAGATAGATAGATAGATAGATAGATAGATAGATAGATAGATACATAGATAGATAGATAGATATAGGTAGGCAGGCAGACAAATAGATCATATACAGATATGAGACAGATTTCTTAGTTCCCATAGAGCTATAAAGCTCTGACTGCATAAATAGAAGGAAGGAATCACTTTCTATAATATACAGACTCTATCTCAATAAGCTTTTGGTAGGGTTTGGAAAAATATCTTAAACTATTTTATCTTTATTTTCTAATTTTGGGAAAATAATGCATTTACAACTTAAAAAATTAAGTCTTTGAATCAGGCTTGGTTGTTGTGTCCATATGGACAAATTTCCATGTTGTCTTCTTGTCAAAAGAATGGAAGTGTAATCACTCAGAGTGATTGGAAATCAGAATGACAATAATGATGATGATTATCTTTTTTTTTTCTCAGAATGTGTGCTTGCATGTGTGCTGTGTTTTAAGTATTTTGTTCAACTTCCCAATTCTGCTTATAGATCTGGGATTTAATTTCTTGGGGCTCTTCCATTCATCTACTCAATATGTCTCATTATGTCATCTGTCTTTATGCAATATTTCAGAACCAGCCAAGTTCAGCTAGGCACCATGAGCAAAATCAGCATGTACTCAACAGCCACGAAAGTATAACTTTAGGAAGGAGGAGAATTTGGGATGCACTTTAGAAGAGAAGTAGGAGGAAGAAAATGGAGACAGGCAGGAAAGTGCAATAAGAATGTTTGTGAATTTAAGGGAAAAAATCACCATATGAAAACATTGTAGTCAGCCTACATAAGAACATGCACAAATAAGTGATCAAAATCATATGTTAACCTCATCACTGATCAACTAAGATTTACAACCCTTACTAAAGGCAATCCCACAATTTTTTCACACCCATACTCTCCATAAGTGTATTCGCTGTACTTTCCTCACCAACATCAATCAGAATAGAACTGGAAGGGACATTGGAGGTATTCTAGTCCAACCCCCTGCTCAACCAGGACACCCTATCCCATTCCATACCAATGGTTGCCCAATCTCTTTAAAAACCTCCAGTGATGGAGCATCCACAACTTCTGGTGGCAAGCATTTCTACCAATTAATTGTTCTATTAGGAAGTTTCTCCTTATTTCCAGATTGCTTCTCTCCTTGATTCATTTCCATCCATTGCTCCTGTCTTGCTTTCTGATGCTCTAGAGAAGAACTTGACCCCCTCTTCTTTGTGGCAGCCCCTCAAATACTGGAAGATTGCTATCATGTCCCCTTAGTCTTTTCTCCAGATGAGCCAAACCCAATTCCTCCAACCGTTCTTCATCTGTTTTAGTCTTCATGCCCTACATCATCTTAGTTGTTCTTCTTTGCCCTTTTTCCAACTTTGGAAAAAACAGTAACTTTGTTGTTGATCTTGTAATATAGGTAGAAGACAATAAAGCTGTTCTTTTTTTTTTTTTTTTTTTGCAAAGACTGCTCACCTTCTCTTGGGAACCACCCAGAAACAATCACAGAAAGTATTATATTTCTCTCCTTCTCTCTCTCTAAGTTGGAAAATATGGTTACATGATGAAAAATCACAGAATATTCATAGCACAAGACTTTAGCAGGTGCTCTCTCTATTTAGTTTATATTCAAAGTAGTACACACTTGGGGGTTAATATTCAGCGAAAAGCTGTGAACACACATACACATGCAATCATTCTGAGATTGCACAGTGGTAACAGCAGTTGCTTTCATCTCATCTTGCTTGAGACAGTTTGATTTGCATAATGTTTTAACTTTACTTTTTATTATAGTACTCCTTTCAGAAGGCAACCTTTTATCTTCAAGGGAAGCGCATGCTACAATAAAGGATACCAACTACGATGATACAAATTACAAAGATACAAAAAAGCACTGACTAGGTACCTTTGTGTTCTTCTGAGCTCCCCTCAGCCTAAAAATTATTTATTTATTATGGGGTGAAATCCATTCGCCTTAACAAAACAAGAATTATTCTTCAAGGATTCATTCATAGCTTTCAAACATAATCTAATATTGTTTTCCTTTTAAGAAAGGATGTAAATACAATATTGTTTTTGACATGACTGTACTGCAGTTGATCATTTAACTCTCTCATATCAACATATTTAAATTACTATGACTACCCCAGGGTGCTTATCATTGCTACAAAAATGAATCAAAAAATGAAATGTGAACATCCTGAGGGCATTTTGGGATTATGTAATGGGCTAGACATGGAACCAGGATTTCATTCATAGATCCTGTTTAAAAATTATTTGGAGTTCTAAGAGATGGTCACAAGTATGAGGATCACTTTGTAAGTAAGTCCTAGGTAAGGGATTCAAAATAGGGAAACCTATTATCCATGTTCAGTAGTCCCTGAATCAAAGGTCCACATTTCAGATGTTAATTATTTAACTCACAAGATTGGCTGAACTTCCATAATTTTCCTCTCTTTTTCCCCAACCTGCATTTTGAGAAAATTTCCTGGAAATTATAAGGAATGAAATTGTTAGCATTGCTTTAAATCTACCTAATCCAAAGTAACATCAAATATAAGAATTATATTCTGTGTCATCGGGTAGCAGCACAAAATTCTCCTCCTAAACAATGACATTTTATTTCTCTCAGTAGGAGTTTTGTAAACACCAGGGACTCTTTTAAAAAAAAAAAATGCTGAATGTATGCCAGAAGACCCAAGCCAAAGTTGATATTTCCTTTGAGTTGAGTTAGATTTATATAATTTTCTTGACAACACAAAGTATGAAGATACATAAAACAGATGGATAGATAGATAAGATAGATAGATAGATAGATAGATAGATAGATAGATAGATAGATAGATAGATAGATAGATAGATATGATAGACAGTATTAGGAGGAGAGAGAGAGAGAGAGAGAGAGAGGGTGAAGGAGAGAGAGAGAGAAAGAGATGACAGACAGATCAATGTATAAATTTCAGTTTCCCAATTTTGTCTATAGATTTCTCATCCAAAGACTAACTGCTTAGCTTTTATGAAATTAGTTAAAGTTAGCTAGGTGGTGCCATCTGCTGTGTTGCTATAATACTGGTTTACCATTTTGAGAGGAGGGGGTGGTTTGCTGTAAGAGGGAAGAATATACAATAAAAAAACATTATCAAAGTAATATAAAAGCAGAATTCAGAGAAGCATCTAAACTATTCCTCTGTGAGGAAAAGAATTCTAAAATTTCCTCCCATTTCCATACACATATTATCTATCTAAATGGAAGAAAGGCATCACTCATCAGCTTCAGTTCCTATTCCAGCATACACTGTGATTGTGATATTACTGCTCAATATTTTAGGGCCTGAGCTAAATAAGGATACCTGAGACAAACATAAATCCTTCTGAACCAATATATGTCCCCACATAGCTGACCTTGTTAATTTGCAAGAATTATTTCCCATAGTATGTCAATCATTCTTCTAATCTTCTTCAGGCACTGCTGCTGTCCCATATGCTTCTTTGACTTTAAATATCACAGAATTCTCGCTGTTTAGTAAATATTTCAGTTAAGATGGTAAAATAGCAATCAGTGGAATAAGTAGCATGATTTCCCAAATATTCCTTGAAGTCAGCCTTTTTGCCTTCACTATCCCACAAATAATTCCTTCTGCAGAGAGTTTAAATGCTTTGTAATGGTCTCATTTTTAAACATCAAGACTTTGCTGACACTTATTTCTTTTTAATGAGATGGTAGAGATATTACATGCTGTTATCATTTTTTAGAAGTGCTATGAGGTAAAGGCTAATGACAGTTCAACTGGAATAATACTTTTTTTAAAAAAAATAAAAAATAAACTTATAAAAGCACATACACAACAGTTGAGGATCTCCCTGATTTGGTGTGGATGTTAGTTAGCCTATAACTTCTCCTTCTTCTTTGCTGTAACCCTCTTGCTCAAATTCCAGGGTTCATTTCTCTGAAGGCTATTTAAGTAAAGGATTGGCACAATAAACAGTCTTTTGTAGAGAATTCCACCCTACTGAAAGTATCAGGTGATGGACCCTAAAGTATTTTTGATCTGATCCCTGGATAGATCAGTAGCTCTTCAGTTGCAAAGAATAAAAACCTAATTAGACAAGAGGTGGGGGAAATGAGACAATGGAAGAGAGAAAAATTTGTTGGTAATGTTGTCATGCTCTTAAGGGAAAACAAAGCTCATTGTTACTGATGACAAAAGGGATTTGGATTAGTCATAAGCCCAAATTGCCTTAATTACATAACTGACATACTTCTATCCATTCACAGAAATAAATTCTACCAAAAACCAATCAAGTTATGTTGATCCCTGAGACAGATGGTTAATTAATTATTTCTGGCAGTTGTAATATACAATAATTAAACAACCTTGCTGCCCTGTTATGATACCATTCTTGGCAAGTTCTGGCTCTTTGATGCACATGTTGTGATGTTGCACAGGGCCAGAGCTAGCCACACAATAAGGTAATCCATGCAACTTTATGCATTTTCAGAAAAGCATTTGATCTGTGCACACCTCTAGCTAATCCCTACTCATTCCTTCTTCTGACCTTAAGGAAGATGGAGAAACTGTCCATTTTTAAAGAGTCATAGTGTGCACCACTGAAAAGAGCTATCCACTGAAGTGACCATCTCATGTCATCAAAGAAGAAGCTATTTGAAATTGGTGACGTGAGCCATAAGCATCAGCTATGAAGATGGCAGGGAATTCAGTGAAGTCATCTTTAAAGGAAAGTGAAGAATAATGCTGTAGAGGAGCATAGGGATGACTTTGGAGAAGACAGGTGACAATTGTTAGTAAAACAGGAACTTAGGCCAAGAAATCAGGAAAATGTGAGAACAAAACTCAATATTGGCTTGCCTTGGCTCTTCCATACAACAACAAAGAAAGAAAAGGAAATAGCAATAGCACTTAAACTTATATACTGCTTCATAGTGCTCTAAGTGGTTTACAAAGTCAGCACTTAACACTCTGTGTCCTCATTTTACCTACCTCAGAAGGATGGAAGACTGAGTCAATCTTGAGCCAGTCAAAATCGAACTGCCGGCAGTCAGCAAAATTAGCCTACAATACTGCATTCTAACCATTGCATCACCATGGCTTTTTTAATTAATAAAATATTCCTATTATAGCTTTTGGGATCTATTTGGCCAATCTCCAAGGTTAACAAATGCCATCTCTGGTGGGTGGATGTGCGCACAAGAGAAAGCAACTTCAATTTTTTCAGAAACTCACTTGTCTGCAACTGAATCTTTTCCAAATATTCAGATGAAGTTCATATTTTTTTTTCTCCATGTGCATCATGTATCCATGAATGACTTGCCCCCCTCAAGTCTTCAACTGAAAATGTTATTAGAAAGCTAGGTCTGATGCCATCGTTATCTGTTTTGTCTTATCAAGTCCCCCCCCAAAAAAAAATCTGTAAGAGCATTTGCCACAGTACCATTTTCATCATAAGTAACCCAAGCTAATATTCTGTGTAAAATTACTAACATGAATTAACTTTATGTCAGTAGAAAATGGGATTGTGTGTAATTACTGATTCTCATTCACAATAAACTAAGCAAATTATCTCCCACAACATAAATGTGCCATATATTTGTTTGGAAGCATAATGAAGAAATAAATTTGTGAAAGAAATATGGACTGGATCTGCCAAATTATTGTAAATGATCACTTCTTTAAAATGAAGGCATGTAATTGCAATTGGAAAATGTTATCCTCTTAATGGCTGCATTATTATTTCGAGAGACCAATAAACCTCTCCGTGGCAGTTTCATTTCAACAGTATTGGCAGATTTTATGCATCTTAATATCAAAATGTCATGCAATCAATATACAGAATGATTTACCATTGGTAAAATTATGGTCCTAACAGACATTTGATTTTTTAAAAAATACAAATAAATAAACAGATATTTTACACGGGACTGCTGGATAAAAATATGTTAGCATAAAGGCTGCCTTTTTTAAAACTACAGTATAAATACCAAAGATGCTAAACAAAGCAAGTTTGCAAAAGACCCATTTCTTTAAAAGGGACCTACAGTATAATACATAGCATTTGTCTGGAATGCAACATGGTCGCCTGCTTGAACAGGGAGTTGGACTTGAACACCTCCAAGATCCCTTCCATCTCTATGTTTCTATTATATATAATATAGTTATAAATTGAGTCATGGCAGTTGGACTTATTTTCTTGGTGATTTCAGATGTTTTGTGACTTATCTAAGCAGCTTCTTCAATCTGAAGTTGGTTATGAGAATCTGAGTAGGCCAACAGTCATCTGAATGTAATAACTTCTCGTGCACCAAACTCAGAGATTCTTCCCTCAACTGTATGGCAATAGGTGGATGAAGATTCTCAGTCATCCAGATAAAACTGTCTAAAAGTCATGGATGATAGATGGATCATGCTACTCCTCCATCCATTTGATTGGAATACTGTCTCAAGATATTTAGAATACTATTTAAGTATTCCTGTTCTATATTACTATTGTTCATATGCCATCAGTGTTGAACTTTAGCATATGAGCCTGTTCTCAATACAGTGTGCCACACCATTTAGACTTCTTGTAAGACCAACCTGAGTGAAGAAAAGAATGGCCACATTATCAGCCAAGCAAAAAGCCACCAGATGCTCTGTTTAAATTTTGGTGAGTGGAATTCTGCTGTGATTAAGGTGACAGCCACGAAGTCACATAAATATCAAAGAGAAGAGGACAAATATACAGCCTTGTTTTGCTCCTTTCTCAGCTAAGATAATACCAAAAAGGTAACTATTATTACCCCATTCATCTTGTGTAATTCTTTTTGTAAAGCATCCTAATGAACAACTTACCCCTAATCTCTCGGGAAATGAAAAAATTTCCATCAGAGAATGAAAACAAAACTAACTAAATTAAAACAGGGTAAAATGTAAGGATTGGAAACCTGTGGGTCCATATTTCTCTGCCAAAAAGAGAAGAGAAATGAGGCATACTGAGGCATTCAGAATACAGAATAACAGGAATGGAAGGGACTTTGGAAGTCTTCTAATCCAACCCACTGATCAAGCAGAAGATCCTATACCAAATGGCTGTCCAAACTTTTCTTAAAAACCTTCAGTGATGGAGCACCCAAAACTTTTGGAGGCAAGCTGTTCTGCTGATTAATTGTTCTCACTGTCATGAAATTTCTTAATTCTAGATTGGATCTCTCCTCGATAAGTTTCCATTCACTACTTCTTGTCCTGCCCTCAGATGTTTTGGAGAATAGATCAATGACATTCTTCTCTGTGGCAGCCTTTCAAATACAGTAAGACCACTATCATGTCACCTCTAATCCTTCTCTTCATTTGAATAGAAGCATACTTGGCCTGCCTTCCCTCAAGCCCACTTGTTAATTAGGTAGACATTTAATCCCATGAGTAGTCACTCCAGATGCACAGACAAACCAGAAGGTGATAGAATATAAGGTGTGTATTATATGAGCCACTTAGGAGATTGACTGAAGAGTAATTGGAAGGCTTTGTGCTGTAGGGACAGTAATAGAACAATCCAGTCTTTAGGCATTTGTAAAGTTTGATTAATATGCGTGAATAGGAAACCCAAAGGGGAAGCCCACCAATTAATGTTACTTTCAGAAGTTCAGAAGATATCAGATCACTACCACAGGCTTTCCAGTTGTTTAATTGATTGATTAATTTAACAGTTTCCAGGTGAAGACCAGTGGCCAGAGGGTGATGCTGTTTAAAGTTGATGTGTAAATTGATGTGAAAAGCTAATGGAGGGGAGCCTGTACAGTTCACTGTAAAACTCTTTCCACTTGTCAGACAAAATCTTACCTTCTGGCCAAACCATCCTATTAATTCTGGAGCTTGCAATTATCTTCCAAAAATAATGCCATTTCTCTCCCTTGTGGCTTGGAAAAAATCAAACACACTTGCTTTGTACAAATGTTGGCTTCTTTCTTTTCTTTTTCTTTTTTCATTTTATACCTTCTTTTGAGATTTCACAGCCAGTTCCAAAGGATGGGACTGTTGCTGGTTTTGTATTATTTGAAAATGATCACTAAATCTACCTTGGATTACATGAAATCCAAGTTAAACTAGGGTTTATTTGCAGGATAAGAGGGTTTGATTATAGGATGCTGATAGGATGATAGAGAGCTCTGGAGGTTACATATCAAAACATTATATATAGTTAAAACCTCTGCAGAATTTGAGCTCAAATAGGAATTCACATGTCTCAAGCACCTGGCAAAAATATTGTGTGGTTCTTGCAGTTATTTTGCATTAATTAATCCTAGGAATGACTAGGATGACTATACAAAATCAGAAATGAGGTGATAAGCCTTCTGGGAAAGCCAAGGGTTAGGGTTAGGGTCAAAACCAGAAAAAAGCAAAAGTTAGAATATTTTGGACATGGGATGCAACACCCAGAAAAATATGACATATTTCACTTAATCCTCCAAAGAAAGATTGAAGGCAAACAAGGTTGAGGCAGAAGAAGAACATCATGGCTTTCAAATCTAAGGGACTGATTTGACCAAACTCAGCAGCACTTTTTTGTGTGGCTGTTGATAAAAATAGGATAGCCAACATGATCGCCAATGTCTGAGAAGGAATGACTAAATCTATGTTTAATTGAGTAGAATAATCCAAGGAATCCAGGTGAAGACCAAGAACTATATACAATAATAATGTTATGTTGCTGTCCAGCCATAGACTGGATTTACTAGATTTAAAAGCTAGTATGAGATTAAGTTTGAATCTGCCTCCTAATAAGACTGCTCACAATTTTATGTTATCTGCTAACTATTTAACATATAAAGCATAAATCTCCTAGCAATGCATAATAGAAACTAGACTACTGTTCTGAGAGTTTGATTCTTAAAATGATTTCCTGGATGGCCTTTGCTACTATTAAAATAAGAAGCAAAGCCTGATATCTGGTTAAAGTAGTATGCCAGTATGAGACCATCACATGGATATCCTCAAGTGAGTTGAGAAAGAATTTTACAATTTACCTTATGCAGCATTTGTTAAAGAAAGAAATTTAAGAAGAGGAAGGTAGAGATTAATAATTAGAACTTCTTGTCAGGTAAAGTTGATTTTGGAAGCTAACACTATGTGGTCACCTAACTCCAAAGGTTAATTGGAGACAATACATTGTTTGATATCTGTATTCAATAGGTATTCTGCTTGAGTCTATTTTGGCAGTGGAAAAAGCACCATGGAAGAGTGCTGAGTAACTTTGTAGTAGTACTGGGGGCTCTGGAGGCCAGGGATACATTAAAATTAAATCTTAAAAACTAAATAAAAAAAATATGAAAAGTGAGAATATAAAAGGCATATACATTAAAACCTAGAAATATACACAAAAAGTGAGAATCTAGAAGAAAGCAAGCAAGCAATATGATTTAGTGGTAAAGGCACCAACTTAGAGAGCAGGATAGTATAAGTTTGAGGGCCCCCTTCACCATGAAAGCTACTGTAGCTGGATGACTTTGGGCCAGTCACACTTTGGGCCAATCAGCTCAACACATGTCACAGGCTCTGGGAAAGGTGAAATATATGAATTGATTAATTGATATATTAATTGAATATATGAATTGATTAATTAATAAATGAATTGATTGATTGATTGAATGAATGAATGAATGAAAATCTAGAAGGAATAGAAGCACTAGATGTCTATAGAGGATCTATAGATTATATAGATTAACATGTTGAAGACTATATCTAGTTAGGCAGGTAGTGAAATCAGATATATTACAGGGGGTGAAATCATATTTCAGTGATATTTCAGTTCCTGGTTATCTATATAAGGTTTATGTTGATGTAGAACATGTCTAAACAAATGTCTTATCTCACAGAGAAGAAAAAAGGCTTTATTTGGAGCAATCTAATGTCCTACTTCCAAAACCTTCTTCATCAGAAGGCTTCTTTTTTCTAACTTTCATTATCAATCAATCAAAATAGAGATGAAAAGGACCTTGGAGGTATTCTAGTCCAACCCCCTGCTCAAACAGGAGGTCCTATATCATTTCAGATGAGTGACTGTCCGTTGATGGAGCACTTACAACTTCCAATGGCAGGTTGTTCCACTGCTTAATTGTCCTCATTGTTTGGCAATTTCTTCTTAGTTCTAGATTGCTTCTCTTCTTGATTAGTTCCCATCCATTGTTTCTCGTCCTGACTACAGGTGGTTTGGAAAATAAGTTGACCCCCCCCTCCTCCTTGTGGCAACCTCTCACATACTGGAATACTGCTATCATGTCACCCTCTCGTCCTTCTTTTCCTTAGACTAGCCAAACCCAAACCCTGCAACTGTTTTAGTCTCCAGACTTAATCACCTTAGCTGTTCTTCTTCCCACTTTCTCTAAAGTCTCCACTTATTTTTTGTAATGTGGTGACCAAAATTGGATGCAACATTTCAGGCATGGCCTAACTAAAGCTTTATAAAATGATACAAATACTTCATGTGATTTTGATTCTATGCCTCTGTTTATTCAACCAAGGATTGTATTAGCCTTTTTGACTGCTGCTCCACATAACATATTTAAGCTTATACATCAAGACTTTTGCTTTTGCTTTTTGAATTTGCTTTTCCTTTCTAAATTTGACACCAGTGATGGCTTGATTCTTTCTGCATAGCTTGTCAATTATGTCACCTCAGAGTTTGCCAGAAAGCATATGAATATAAACATATTAAATCTGAGATGGTGACACTTGGCAAGAAACAAACATAGGCAAGTTGTTTCTTTCTCTCTCTTTCTCTCTCTCTCTCTCTCTCTATCTCTTGAAAGAACAACAACACTTATGTGGCTTCTATTCATACAGGTAGCTCTAATATTGTGAGATAAAAAATCTGCCAATATGCACAGGCACACTGCTTTGGTACTTTGTAATTACAAATAATTAAAAAGCCAGCTAAGAGGATACTGTGAATAAGACAGTATTTTGATGTAATGGCAGTGGTGTAGAATATATAACTAGATCTTTTGCAACTCCATAGTTCGTTCAGTTAAGACATTAAGGGAAAAGGCAGGAATATGCAACATGTCACCCACAGCTGACATTTTCAAAGGACTACTTTTGAAACCTGTCATTACTTATAGAGTGTCAGGCATTTTCTTCCAACTCAACATGAAAAGTGGCACCTCTAGCAACCAATTATGAGAAAGAAGTAAACCCTCTCTAGGTGTTATTCTGCCTACAATATGGTAAAATATTACAATCCAATAGCTTTTATGTTATGATCTCCACCCAGTTTGCATCCAGGGAGGGGGGAAAAAAAAACAACAATGCTGGTTCTTGTTCTTAGGTAGTAAGATTATTATAGAACAATGCAGAAAAATTATAATAAAAGTCACATCAATGCTTGTAAAAACAAAGAATCCAGGAGGGCTTCCCACTAATCTGAAAAGGAGAACCATTAGATAGCATGCAAATTTCTGCCCTCCCAATTTTTTTTAAACTGTCCCTAATTGTATTGATGAATAGCAAATAGCAGGGGGAAAAAAGGCTGGGTTTATAAACTGTCAGACACAAGCAACCAGAACCACTCATACATAGCTAATGTCAACAATTTTATTTTCTCCTACCTATGTTACAAGAATCTTACCAAATTGCTTGCCTTCCCCTGGGAACAAGTAGATTTCATGCATCTTGGGATAATTCATGCATATGCTATTTGCAGATGTGCAATGATTCCAAGCTAGGTCCCAGCTCGACTCTTCTTTCTAGCCTAGCTGACAAGTTGCTGACAAGCATGTTTAATCCAGACACCCAACAATTTGATCTATTGAGTTATCAGCACACCTGAATGGGTCAAAGAATCTTATTCTCGGGATAGAGCGTCCCTGGCCTCTTTCTGTAATCTTGTGAATCTTTCCACCAGCAAATTACTGATCCCTTTACTGTTTAGCATGCTATCTAATCAGCAGTGGTGCTGCAGTATCCCCAATCCTAAATTTGGCAAAAGAAGCCAATGCTAACTCCATAGATAATTGATCATAGCTACATTCCCTTTCTCCCCTTTATTTTTCAATTATCAGGCAGGTACATAAACAGAAATATTTTGCAATGAAATTGAATGTATTGTCTTCCTATATATATATGCTGTCAGTAGAGATTTTCAGGCATCCAAGTCACAGTTGTCCCAAAGGTGCTTTTTTTAATTTTTATTTTTAAAGAGTCAACTGGACTTTCATTGTTTTGCTTGAAGATATTTCACTTCTCTTCCAAGAAGTTTCTTCAGTTCGGAAGAAGCTCCTTGGATGACAAGAGAAACATCTTCAAGCAAAAAAAAAGTCCAGCTGCCTTTTGAAAAAAAAAAAAAAAACAGCTTTGGCATAGGCTGTATAATATCTCCTACAAATGAATATTTTGATATGCAGTTTGATATATCTCTCCATATATATGTAACTAATTTTGTACCTGTCAATTTTGTGTAATCATTTGGTTTTAAAATCCATATCAATGCACAGTCCAAAAAGCAAATCTATTGCCCTCCTATTGGGTGGACTGCTTATTTGGTTAAAATGTGGACCAAATAACATCTTCGGGCATAAATATTGGATAATATCACAAGCTTTCAGTAAAATCCTGATTAAAAACAGGATGCAGTTCTGGATAGAGTGTTAGATAGGATGAAAAATAGGTAAGCTATTTTTCAAAAAGATATCTGTACAGCAATGGGCTAGAACCCAGTAGTGATGAAGAGGAGGCAAGTACTCTATAAAAGTGTGAATCAAAATAAAACTTTTATTGGGGGTACTGGAGCTGATTATATGCCACACATTCAGTGAAGCTAAAACTGATTTATATGAGACATGCTAAGTGAAGACTAGTAAAACTGTTGTACCATTCCATCAGCTTATGAAGTTTTACTGCTACTTGCTTTACAGAGGGAAAAAATGAAATTATATGCCATTCACATGAAATGTTCATTTTCCCTACCTCTCTTTTTGCAATGTGTGAAGGCCAATAAGTTTGGAAGTGTTGCTGTCACTTCCTTTGGACAAGCATTATTTATTTATTTATTTATTTATTTATTTATTTATTTATTTATTTATTTATTTATTT
>BLBF01000045.1:14653603-14681814 GCA_015471245.1 Laticauda colubrina
TTTATTTATTTATTTATTTATTTATTTATTTATTTATTTATTTATTTGTCAGTTGCTTACAAAATAATAAGTATATACATAGTTATGAATACATGAAATGGGTACATATAAGAAAAATAAAAGAAACAATAGGACAGGGACGGTACGCACAATTGGTGCACATATGCACGTCCCCTACAGACTCTTAGAAAAGGGGTGAGGTCAATAGTAGACAGTCTAAGGTTAAAGTTTTGGAGGTTTGGGGAACAAACTACAGAGTCAGGTAGAGTATTCCAGACATTGACTACTCTGTTGCTGAAATCGTATTTCCTGAAATCAAATTTATTGATTAATGTTTATTTACTTGGTGATTTGCTTAACTAGTATATGTCTACTTTGCTATTTTGCAGGAAAAAATGCCTGCAAATCAAAATATTTGAATGTTGTTTAACTAGGTTAATATATTTGTGTCTGTGTACCCACATAGAGAGAGAAAGAGAACAAACCACATCATCATAATGCGAAGACGTAAACAGGTGCCCTAAATGTGAGAATAGTTTAAATCTATGACAAAAAAATGTAAAAATATTAATATCCAAATCATGAAGCCAATTAAACTCATTTGGAGAAGGAATTATAGCTGATAATATGAATCTAGTGTATTTTGAGAAGGCCATATCCAAACTTACATGTAATGTGTAGCAAAGTCTCAAAGTAATCTAGTTGGAAACTGTGGTTTTTTATTCAATTTTGTGTGAATCCATCCAATTAGGATTATACAATAAACAAACCATGGGTTAGTACAATGTGTAACTTTTGCTGATGAATTCAATAAGTAGGAAATGTGCAGAAGGAAGATAAATTTTAAATTTATCCTTTGGGGTCCTATCATAGCCCCATAGACAGATTTTGTCCCTAACCTTATATCTTATTAAGTACTCATGTATATAATTGCCAGTTTTATCCCCTACCTGGGTAATATCTTCAATGTCAGCAGTTGGGTAATGAAACTTCTGCAAAGACACAATCAAGCTCATAGAGCATCATGGACCTTACACTTCAATCTTGAGCTACAAATATTCTCTTGAATTGGTATCACAATAGGTAAAATGTCTTTTTCTTATACCTAACGTTATACCTAACGTTTGCATAAAAGACAAAACTGCATTACAATGAATAATTTATTAATTTATGAATAAATTTATGAACAAATTTCGTAAATTAAATTTGGCCAGAGTTATATACTTAAATAAACCTGTTCATATTTTTGAAATAGGAATGTACTTACACAACTATTTTGTAAGACAATGAAAAGGTTCAGTTGGAAGACACAATTTTATTGGATCTCTGTATCACATCAGATTGAATCATTGAAAGAAATGCATGATGTTCTAATTTTTCTCAATTTGATTTTGAAAAGTAAGTATGACAGGTTTAGTGCTTTGAAGTATTGAAGATACATTTTTCAACTTGATTTTCCAAAGTGAATGATTAGTGAAGCCAGATAAACAAATAATATTGAAGCTGGTTCTTACAGCATTATTTTAATTCTGGTTATAGTAGAGAATTAAACAGATTCCAGAAATATAGATTCTGATTTGTGCTATCGTATAGCTATTAGCTCATACAATGCATACCCAAAGATATGACAACTATAAAATATAAATGTGAATAATTTTAAGCCCAGCACATGCATTTGAAAAGGGCTTTTATAATCTTCTTTGCTAAGGTTCCTTTATCCTTAGTGATACAGCTGCAATTCTCCAAAACACTTTTGCAAATAAATGCAGATAAACAGCACATGATTGGGCATAGTTTGTACAAGATTACAATTAGATTGCAGAAACAGTATTATACACAATGAGATCACTTTACCAGAAGATTGTTGTAAATGGATTAGGTGCACTTAAAATCATTTTGGTAAATATGCTGTATAAATATTTGCCAGTTTTGAATTCAGGCAAGGCAGTCCATGGTTCTGTTATTGTCAATGCAGCAAATATTTACAGTTTAATTTCTTAAGTGTCATTTTATTGTTCTGTGATATTCTGGTGAGGTGGAAATGAAAGGGTTTTGATGTCTTTCACATTTTTAGGGCAATCACATTTTAAGTGGTAGTCTCTGTAAATATAAGTTAAGAATGTTGCTACTTATTATTCTTATTAAAGTTGTCTTTTGCTTTAGAACAAGAGTGTTCACATATAAAATTCATCTTGACCTCGAATTTATTGTGCCATAATATCCATGCCACTGAAATCTCAGATCATAGATTCTTTGTATTTTTTTTCTTTCTATTTTATATTGATTTTACTTTTTTCTTACATCTTGATCTGTTAGGTTTTTCTTCCTTCCTCACTCCCTCCTCTCTTTCTTTCTTTCTTTTCCTTCTTTCCTTCCTTCTTTCTTTTTTTTTCTTCCTTTCTCTTTCTTAGTTTGCATTTTAAAAAAAACAAAGAAGGAAATGCTGATTTAGGCCTAGGGGATTTAGAAATATCCATGGAAGATGACTTCCATCCATAAAAAGTGACTTTGGACTAAACAAACCACTAACAATAATCTATTTTGGAATGGGTAAAATTTGAAAACTGAAATTTACACTCCTCAACTTCAGCTTCTAGAGGAAAGATTCATCATTATAATAATCAATATTACCACCACCACCCCAGATAAATTACAGTAATATCATATATACCTCCTTCTTGTAAAGATCAAACTCCTCATAATGATCAAATTCCCAGAAAAATGTTCTCCACCTAATGACTGATAATTTGTGGACAACACTTGAAAATGTGTTTCCTAATATGTGGAATTTTATTTTTCCCCTCCCCTTTTAAATTTTGTATTAGCTGCTTAAGAGGCAAGAAATAGTTGCTTCCTTCTGCTTAGAGATTTACCAAGATCATGTGCCAAAAAAAATATGGGCTGTCCTCAGTAAATCAGGACAGATGAAGTGCTTATTAATTAAAATCCCTTAAAATGATATGTTACCCTCTTGTTTACAGCAATTAGGGAATCCAGAAGCCTTTTAAAAAGGGATAGAAAAAACAATTATGACAAGCACACAAAAATAATAATTAAAAAATCAGAGGAGGAAAAACATATTGGGTCATTTTTGTAAGTGTTAAAAACAGATGCAACTTTGGACTTCTGTAGGTTTAAAAGAAGAAAGGGAAAACAGTGCCTGGTAGTTTAAAAACAAAACAAAACGGTAACAAAACAGCAACAATCTACAGCTGCTTCTCCATCAATTGGGAATTGTCACTATATTAAAGAATTAGAAAAATGGTTTTTGTTGGAGGGGGTGTCAATTTATTAATTAGGCAAGTACTGAAAGTGGTAGGAAGCATTCTTTTGTTTCAGATTCAGCTTTCCTATTAATTATTCCCACCGAGACTAACACTGTTATAGAAAGAGAAAGCAGCAGGCATGTCTCAATGATTGCCCCTGTACAATGTGAAAAACAACTGTGAACATTTTCTTTGCTTTATAAAATTCATGCCTTTCACTCTATTCCATTCTCTCTCATCAAATACCAAAGGATTTCCAAAAAGTCCCCAAAGTTATCTATTTTAAAGTCATAGACCATTCCATAAAAGAATGGGGAAATGATCCATGCTTAGCTTCTTCTGCATATATTTGCATTCCAAAGTGACTTTTTTCTTGTGCTCTGTGTTCCCACCAAATCAAGGTCACTTTCAGAAGCTGAAAAAATGTCCATGGAAAATTTGGAAATGGTCAGTAAATATGATATGGTTGGGGATCTCCCACCAGTTGCATCAATCATTGGTAGAAATATAACTTTACCTGGATTTTTCCCCCCACATACCCATAAGTATTGAATGTTAGTGAGAGCAAAGGATTACAGCAAGTTTAACAGTGCTTCCATCTTCTGATTGTCCAGGATTTGGCAGCTTAAATATGGATTGTAGCACAGTCAGCCAGATGTTTAGGCTAGACTTTGCCCATTTAAAGAGAACTTCCCAAAGACATGGGATAAGCAGATGCAGTTTGATGGTTTTAGCGGCATTGTCACAGGATGTAAGCTGTTCCAAGGAAAGTTACCTTTTGCAATTGACTGATAGCAATTTTGTCAATGCCAATGGTGTTTAAGTGGTGCTACACTTAAACACTTAAAAGTTGTTAAGAATGCATTACCTTTGCTTTCCTTTACCACAATTGTTCAATTTTTATTTGAAGGTCTTTGTATTATGTGATTTTCTCCAATTCTTTCTTTTTTATTCTGCTGACTCCAGGCACTGTCACATCCACTATCCAAACATTTTTATCTCTCTTATTGACAATTGTTAATTCTGAAGTGCTATGTGACAGGTGCTTGTCTGTTTGAATTCTAAAGTCCAGGAGCAATTTAGTCCTCTTCATTAGACTAGACATACCTAGTTTCCACAACCGTTCTTTATAAATCTTCTAAATCATCTTTGTCATTCTCCTCCATAGTCTTGTAACTCAGTGTATACAAATGTTACCAAGTTAACACATTCACTCAGAGATTTGTCAGTTTTTCCCAAACTTTGTAGGGGGTTAGAAGGAATTGAAACCTATCGTACATAACATCACTGTGCCAGATTTGAAAAATAATTAAACACAGCAAACAAATGGATTTTGGACCCTAGCTCAAAGCGTAATCCTAGACTTTCTATATTGGAGCACATTCCATTGAATTCAATAGAATATACTGCCATGGTGTCTGTTTGAATAGAATCACAATCTTTACTGATAGAAATGTGCCAAAAATGAGTAATGGGATAGTAATTCTCCTCCCCAGCCATCCTTATTTATAGAACTGCATGAGTGATTTTTCATTATACAAACATATTTTAATACATTGGTTAGGATTAGTAATGCAAACAAAACTATTTGGAAAGAGGTATGTGTCATGCCCTTGTTAGAGCCAGACTCTGAGGGAGAGGAGGAACAGCAGACAGGGAGTGGAAGTGTGGCTCCGGAGGTTGTGGAGGAGGCTGGGGAAGGGCAGAGGCTGGCTGGGCAGTCAGAGGAAGAACCAGGCCCATCTTCATCCTAGGACATGCAGGGAGGAACGGAGAAGGAAACAATTTGGCTTACAAAAGAGGAAGTGGCCATGATCCCCCTCATTGGTTGCAGCTGGGGAGAATAGTATAAAAGACAGTTAAAACATAGCATTGCCAGAAGCAAAGCATGTTTTATTTTGGGCGGAAGTTATCTTGGTTGGTGTCCTTCTAACAGACTGTGCCTTGTTATCTCCTTGAAGTTGGTAATTACTTATCCTGATTCATTGTGGAATTTCCTTCATTGTAGTTAGTTTTGGTTTGTTATTTCACTTCTATCTGCTGACTAGGTTCAGATTGTATTGCTTTCTTTTGAAGACTATTTTTAAATAAGTTTTATCTCCAGCTGAGAATAATTGAACAGTGGGGACAAGTTGGAGGCATTAAAGGACATTTATTTACCTTTTGGATTTTGTGACATTTGTTACACTCCGGGTCATCACAGTATGTTAAACATTATACCCATTCAAGAATAAGGTACTTTTATTCATAATCTGCACATTTATGGAAAATTGGATTTAAGAAACAGCGTTGCAGTTTATCTTCCCCATTACTGCATCTATGAAACTATTGATTAGTAGATTAAAATATCCATTTTATAGATCCAGTAATGGGGAAGGTGAAGTGCAACACTGGTTCTTAATTTTAAATTATTCTAACCAGTCAATTATTTCATAGTTGTACAATGGTAAAACTTTTCTTTTACTCATCAGTTTCAAATGGATATGTTCATCTGAACTTTTTTCAAGTTACTTTTTATCCAGGTCTTTTTATGGTATACATTAACATTCCACCTTACTTGCAAGAAATATGAAGATCCAGGCACTTAAATATACCCACTGACTTTTTGTAAAAAGTCAAACATTTGCTAAAATGTTTAACCTACATAGGGCTACTTTAATTGAGTCTTCTATTCAGTTTGTTTAAATGTCAAAGTTACATCATTAGAATACAGAAAGGTCTTAAACACATATTTGCCAAACTGTTCCCATGGATACTTGATTTAGTCCTTATTGTTATTGCATTGCTTAAATAGTCCAGCAAAATATGGTTTAATGAATTGTTGAAGGAAGAAAGTGTTGGTTTTCACATGGGCATTTGAACTTGAGTAAAATGAAAGCAAAAGAAATAACTTTTTTTTTGTAAAAATGGCAAAATTGCAAACCATAAAAAAGAATTTTGTATTGTGATTTTTGTATCTCTCCCTCTCTCTCTCTCTCTCTCTCTCTCTCTCTCTCTCTCTCTCTCTCTCTGCATGTATATGGACATATCAGTTTACATTTCCTAGTCTTTCCTTTCATATATAATCACATTATTTTATTCAAATAATCTTTTCTAATCATAATCATTGAAGATAAAAAGGGGAATATGTTTGTAACCTATTTATTTAACTCACTCAGCAAAGAAACATTCCTTCCTTCCCTTTTCCCTTTTGTACAAGTGAAGATTATAAATATGCATAACATTTTCAAATATTTAAAACACATAGACATAAATGTGGAATTTGAGACTTATTACTTATTATTGAGACTATCTTCAAACACATCAAATTCAACTGAGTTTTAATAATAATAACAACCAAGCCCACATTTTATCACAGTAATTATGTAATTCCTTAAATATTTTTAATGGGAAAAAAAACCAAAGAGAATTTTCTATAGAGTGGGGATATGATTGAAATAGTACTTTCTTCCTTAAAAAGTAGGGTCTTATCACTCAGAATGAAAATGGGAATGAAATTAATTGATTTTACACTTCCCCACTATTTATACATTGAAACAACTAGCTTCCCATTGTGTAATTTTTTAAATGTTGTAATGCTGGAATCTTAACACTTGTGTTTAAAAATAGGTATAAAATGTAAATCAAATTGTTTTTAAACCAAAGAAAAAAGTGTGTATTGGGGAATGTATACAAGCATGCTTTTTGTTTATGCAGACTTTTAAATAATGTATAATTCATCCTGAACAAAAAAGGGACACTTCTAGAAAAACTTAGGACTTCATTGGAAGAGATGGGATTTTGCAGGGAAAACCTGAATTTTGGACTAGATATATTCACTGTCATAAATATTCTGAGTTTATGTAACCTACTGTCTATCATCCAGATCATGGTTGTCTCAAAGGTGCTTTTTCCAAAAGGCAAATAGACTTTCTTGATTATTTCTTCCCCTTTTGAGAATGTTTTGCTTCTCATCCAAGAAGCTGAAAGAACTGAAAAATGGATATTTCCAAAGGGGGAGGGGAATCAAGAAGTTCCAGTTGCCTTTTGGAAAAAGCACTTTGGGAATATGTAGCCCAGTATTATAATGTACTATAAACTGCTTTATCTATAATTGGTCTTGTTTTTATCTACATATTTACAGACATGGGACAACCATGATCAATCCATTTCAGTGTATATCCATTTCAGTACATAAAAAAGATGTTGAGACTCTAGAAAAAGTGCAGAGAAGAGCAACCAGGATGATTAGGGGACTGGAGACTAAAACATATGAAGAACAGTTACAGGAACTGGGCATGGCTGGTCTAGTGAAGAGAAGGACCAGGGGAGACAGGATAGCAGTCTTCCAATATTTGAGGGGCTGCCACAGGGAGGAGGAAGGGGTCAAGCTATTTTCTAAAGCCCCTGAAGGTCAGACAAGGAACAATGGATGGAAATTGAACAAGAAGAGATTTAACCTGGAAATAAGGAGAAACTTTCTGACAGTGAGAACAATCAACCAATGGAACAGAAGTTGCCTTTGGAAGTTGTGGGAAGTTGTGGGAAAATCACTTGAGATTTTCAAGAAGAGATTGGACTCCCATTTGTCAGAAATGGTGCAGGATCTCCTGCTTGGGTAGGGGGTTGGACTAGATGGACTACAAGGTCCCTTTCAACTCTGATTATCTGTTATCAGTGAGTGATTTCACCCAGGAACGTACAGTCCTATATCTTGATGTGCCCAAGTGGCTTGAAGAGACTAATCATTGC
The DNA here is from genome assembly GCA_015471245.1 of Laticauda colubrina. Taxonomy (NCBI): domain Eukaryota; kingdom Metazoa; phylum Chordata; class Lepidosauria; order Squamata; family Elapidae; genus Laticauda; species Laticauda colubrina. Next base: position 14,661,601 of record BLBF01000045.1, read on the forward strand.
ACCTCTATTGAGGCCACATTGATCTGTCTTGATCATTCTACTTCGTTTTGACAAAGTGCTACACATATTCAGGAGCCATTTTTGGCAAGCAAACCACCATTGCTGTTCTAGTCTAGCAGTTTAGTTTAATTGGGACACTTCCAAAGTGAAAGAACAATCATTATCACAATGAAATGCCCTGCAGAGATTTGTACAGCCCTTCAGTGGGCATTCCAAAAGCAGTAATCTTGCTATTTAGTGTTTATTACACGACCAGTGAATTCTTCAGTCATTGGAGAGGGGAAGACATATAACTCCTTTTATCACTCTAATTTTTACTCTAATACCAGACTCTAAATTCCCTGAAACAAGTAACCATGATTTATATTCAACTTATATGGTTTTTTGAACAAGTCTTTCATTTGCCACCAATTATATGAGAATATTTTGATGGCTTCTAATGACTGAATGAAAATATACAAAATTGCAATTAACAGTACTTAAAGATCCACATCATTTCATTTTGAGAAAATGAGCATAGCTTCCTTAAGTGGCTAATTGAACTGACATTTATACCATTATGGACTCTCAATTATTATATATGACAATTCTACTTTTTTATATATCTTTTTAAACTGGTTGCAAATAAGCTGAATGACCACAACAATAAGAAGTGAGAATGAAAATGCACTTATCAGAATTATAATCAATTCATAATTGCTCTTAATATTTTACCTGAGGCCAGTACTGGAACATTGCTTTATTTATTAATCTATATTAGTCTTGATAAATTTTGACTGAGAAATGAGTGAGTTTTCAGGGATTGATGATATCACCATGTAAATATAGTTCCCTTCTTATTGGACATTAAGTGAACAAGATTTTTTTTAGTTTGAATTAGATATCATTTACATATCTAATAACTATTTGCTAGATTTGATAGTTGTCTTAATTTATCTAGTAAATAAATGAAGCAAGATGATTGGAGAAATCAGAAGTAGTTAAAGAGAGGATGGTGGAACAATAAGGGGAAGGAGCTGTATGGTTTCTGTATTTGAGTTCAGTATATTTGAAAAAGACATTGCTTCGTTTATGAATTCTTCTAAAGCAGTGCTGAATAATCCATGGGTGTTTGTAACCCTTAGCTACAACCCTTAGCTACAAAGAGAATGCTCAATTTAATGAAGTACATACAATCCATTTGGGAAGAACAAAATATGACTGATGGATAAAAATACAGGCATCACAGCATTAACTTATGTGATCCAAATATTGCCCAGGAACAACTAAAATATCCCCAATTCCTGACACAATGGTCACTGTATCCTGCTCATCTAGACTATGACTTCTAAAAAAGTGACTCCTGGGTACAAAACATTGCATATATAATATTTTAGGATAGGATAGGATAGAATAGAATTAGGAATAGGAATAGGAATAGGAATAGGAATAGGAATAGGAATAGGAATAGGAATAGGAATAGGAATAGGAATAGGAATAGGAATAGGAATAGGAATAGAATAGAATAGAATAGAATAGAATAGAATAGAATAGAATAGAATAGAATAGAATAGAATAACAAAGTCTTCTCCCTGCCTAGGCTTACACCACTTCAGACAAATGGTTATCCAACATCTTTTTTAAAACTTCCAGTGTTGTATTGGAGCATTTACAACTTCTAGAGGCAAGTCATTCCACTGATTAATTATTCCAAATGTCAGGAAATCTCCACTTAGTTCTAAATTGCTTCTCTCCTTGATTAGTTTCCACCCATTGCTTCTTGTCCTGCCCCCAGGTGCTTTGGAGAATAGCTTGTCTCCCTCTTCTTTGTGGCAGCCCCTGAGATATTGGAACACTTTGACTTTTGTCAAAAATATAACTTTCAAGCTAGCTTGGTGTCTTTCTATACAAAACTTCAGACAAATCCTTGGAAGATTGTGTGTTAGGATTTGGACAGAATAGACAATTTAAGATTCATTCATTGAATTCATTGAATTTAGCTACTGTCTTCTGTACAGTTTCAAACTCTTTTTTGTCAAAATATGTCAACTCACTTGCTCAACTGAAAAAAATATGACAAATTTCTATTTTCCTTTCCTGAAGCAGTGTATCATATTTGCAACACTCCAAATATATTAAAAGTGGCTTAGGAAAGCATCTCCTTCAGTATCTGAGTAAATGTCTATGAAAAGGGACTATTTCTTGAAATGAAAGTGGATGAACAAAATACACTCAAAAGAAGGAGATATGTAAGAGATGGGATTAACAGCAACATTTGTGCTGTGAGGCTTTATGTGGTGGGTAAATTGTGTGTTTGATTGGGGAAGGGGATCTTGTGCCTATAATACTCTTGCTCTGAAAAATGAAGGAGGGTGGAAGCATTTGCTGAAGGTCATCCTGTAAAAAGTAAAGACTCAGATGGGAGAGATCAAAGATCCAAAAGTTGAAACAGAAATGATGATTATTGAAAATAATGGAGTTTGAAATGAATGACAACACTCAGCATATTGCAGACAAGAGTGGGAAGCTGGGGAAAAAAACAGAGGATGAAAAGTGTATGTGCACACAAGCATACATCTAAAAAAGCTTATATTATGGATATTTCCTGAATATTATACATACAGTAATTGGAGAGATGCTTTAAAATACATGCTTTAAAACATGTTTTGAATGCAAATATGTTCATCTTTCAGCAATGCAGAAAAGCAAAATTAAGTCTACTGAAATTGACAGTTATACCTACTGCTGTTTCAATAGCAAATATATTGTTTCCTGCACTTTTTTTTTCCAGCATCTTCTCTCTGCCTTTCAATAAGTCCTATCACTCATGTATCCCAGGCTCATTTGACATCATCATATCTGTGCAAATAATCGAGACTGATCAGAATGCCAACAGTATGCTCTCTTTAGACTCAGTCACCAGATAAGCACAACATATTATTTCATGACAATCTATTTCCTTAATAAAGGGTTTAAATTGCAAATAATACCTCTTTAGGAACTCCACTTTTATAGAAAGTTAGTTGCTCAATTTACCTTTTATATACTTACGTTTCATGACAAACTGTCAGTTCACCCCAGAGAAGCTATTAGAATGTAGAATAATAGGGTTGAAAGGCATTTTGTAAGTCTCATAGTCGAATCACCTACTCAACCAGGAGACCCTGTACAATTCTGGACAAATTGCTGTCCAGTCTTTTTTAGAAAACATTCAGTGATGAGGCACCCACAACTTTTGGAGGCAATATGTTCTGTGATTCACTGTTTTCACTATCTTGAAATTCTCTTTATTTCTAGCTTGAATCTTTCTTTAATGAGCTTCCACCCATTACTTTTTGTCCTACCTTCAGGTGTTTTGGAGAATTAGTCCCCTTTTCCCCTCAAATACTGGAAGACTGCTTTCATATCACCCCTAATATTTTTTTTTTCATTAGACAAGACATACCTGGTTCCCTCAAACATTCATCCTATGGTTTAGTCTTCAGTCCCTTTATCTTTTTTGCTCTTCTCTGAGCTCTTTCTTTGAAATGGATTCAAAATGAAACATCGCTTACCTTCAACATTTTGCTTCCTATTTTAATGAATCAGATAATTAACATTATCAAAGCTCACTATCAGTTGAAAAGAAACCCAAGGTTACTAGAATTTTAGAAAAGAGGTAGGCTAAAATGTCTATTTTATCTTCTGTATTAGTCAACCCCTGCTGATTTAATTTTATGCCTTACAGGTTGCAATTTTTAAACAAGCATGCGCACGCACGCACGCACACACATCATTTCAGGGTATTCCTCTTTATATAATCATTTCAACATTACATTTTACATGCTATCATAAGTATGTCACTTCCATTAATATAATTTGATATACATGTTTAATGTTAAAGATACATTTTAAATTAAAATTTACTTGCAGAACAGTGTAAATATTAAAAATAGCTATGTTCCCATTCCATAGTTTGAAAAATATGACATTAGTAACCTTAAAGTGAAATATTTTCTCTTCCATTCAATTTTGATATCTAGTAAACAGGATATACTAAACAGTTCTTTAGAAATACTTCAATTCACAATCATTAATTAATGGAGAAAGTATATTAAAGAAATCAGTCTATAAATGGAATTAAATAAAATATGTCAATGCAAACAATTCTACTTTATTTAATTTATATAGTAAATCTGGCACTTGCTACAGGGGATTTAGCTCATACACATTTCCTGCGCACAAATACACACATTTCCTATCAGCTCTTTCTCATAAAGTTTGCATTGAATTTTGAAAAGCGCAATAATCTTGGGTAATAAAAGATGAGAAGGACTTTGAGTAGATTATCATAGCAACATGTTTTCCTTTTGTTACAAGATGATATTGCATAAAATAAGCTGGTATCTTGACAATGGGTCAGAAGAAAGTAAAATAAGATGTAAATTTTCTGGAAGAAATTGTCCCATTTCGTAGTATTAATCAGGACATATTCCAGGATATTTTAAAGCACTGTCCAACGTGCTTGCACTAGCAATAGAACTAATATTAAATAATGATAACATGTGTATCTATTGATTTGAATACAAAAGAAATAGGGATTAAGTGTCTTACTGTATCAATATTAGCTGAATTTTGTTTTTAGGCTGAAAGAGAGCATACATTGAGAAGAAGAGAAAAACTGAGACAGTCACAGTTGGAATTGATAAGAACATAATAAAGAGGGTGGTGGATTGTTGCATCTTCTTAATTTCTTAATTAAGACAAGTAGTTATTGATTGATGGATTGTTCTAACTTTTCCCACAGCATACCTCCAAATAAGAAATCAAATATTTAAAGTGAAGTTGGATTAACTGTGGGCCAGATTGCTTCAGATTTGACTGACACATAGGAATGTACTAAGGTGTCAATGAATCAATGACCCAAAGCAGATCACTGATTAAACTGGAGATTCAAATTGATTGGGAACATAAACGATTACATGATGCAAGTATGAAGGTGATGTGAATGAAATTATCAGATCAGAATTCTGGTTTAGAAAAACAGTTTTATGTGGAAAATCAGTTTCTACCTGAATTGAAAATGAAAAGTTCCTCATTCCTCATGACAAAAATTAACTTGGACCATCTCTATCAAGGACTAAAAAAGATTTAGCTATATAATGGAAATTCTGCAATACCAAAACACTTCTGCATCCTATTCCTTTTGGATAGTGCTGTTTATTATTTCTTTTTGGCTTTCCAATTATAGTAACTGGTTTGAAATGTTGGATTATAATAGAGAAGGGGGCTAAAAACATTTGGGTGCCCATTAGACTATAGGAACAACAGAAACAAAATCTCAAATATATAAGATAGAAGTAGCATAGATTCTTTTTGATACTTTTACTGCTTTCCCCATAAGCTTAGATGTCCACAGTAGGTCTTCTCCTGCAATGGGTTTGGGTTTTAGTTTTGAGACATAAACTTTCCTGGACATCACAACATCATTCTTTGAATCTAAAGCTTATATCATTTTTATCTGTGCTTTTATTCCACTCACCTGCGTGTCCTTTTCTCTGTCCATCCATCAATCTATATTTCACATTGAAGAAATCCAACACAGACATCTTATTGCATTTTACATTTAATGCTCCATGTGACAGCTGCTAGGAGTTAATTTAGATTTTACAGAGTGGAGTGCCTGTAAGTTATTATTATTATTGTTGAGTGATGGGAGAAGTATTAATATTGATTTATGCAGGGTAAACTAAATTGAATTTTGTGAACTTTAGAGGAATGTGTGCCTTTATGAGGCAGATGTTGCTACAAAGTGTCTTCATAATGGCCTATAAATTAAAACCTTTTTTTTTTGTGGATGTGTGTATGTGTGTGTGTTTGTGATTGGCATGAATGCACGGTTAATAAACAGATGAACAATAAAACTAAGTAGCCTAGAGGAGAAGACTAACAATAAGATACATTTTGGATTACACCAATAGATAAGGTTTTATTTATTCTTTTGCAGAATTTCAGAAGATAAATCAGTGAGTATTTATTATATGATAATATATTAAAAATCATATTCCAAACACAGAGAACAAACAACTGTAAAGACTAACTAGATCCAATCCATTGTCAAAGTATCAGAATATTTGACTGAGAATTGGAAATATTGTGGAGAGGGTATATTCTACTAATTTTAGTGAGACTCATTTTTATTCCTGTCCTCTAGTTCTAAGACCATAAATATATCTTGCTTCAACCCATTTCCCTGCTGAGCCATACTTCTTCACCTATGAGATATGGTTTTTTTGCAAATCTGTAAGAGTTGATAGGGCCATAAAATGATAATGCTCCACCTTTGATGTCATTAAAAACAATTGAGTGAAGTTCTCTTATATAACAATATGAACCAACCAATTGCATGGAACACCATGAAAGTAACCTATGTGAACACAGAAAAGGTAAAATAAAACTTTAAACTGATGCTTGCAGTGGTAGTAAGGGAGAGAGAGATTGTCTGGGTGTGATGTAATGTGTAGTTGGTGAAGGAAGGGGAGGGAGACTTGGCAATACATACTTGGCAGAACAAACCAGAGAGAGGCCCAAGGCAAGAAACTGCACAGTCCTGAACTGAAGGAGGCAGGGAGGAAAAGTAATAACAAGTGCAGGAAATCAGGAGCCAAAGCAGTTCAAATGATTATAAATTTCTTGCATGCTGACTGAGTCTCTAAAAGAATCTGAGCTACTAACAGTAAATGCAAATTGGAGATAGATAAGAGTCAATGCAATTCAAGGTGGGTTGGAATTAGATCTCTTGTGAGTGCAAAGGGACTAAAGATTCACTTGGAGTCAACACTCAACCTGGTCATCTCCTACAGCAGGTATCAACAACCTGCGGCTCTGGAGCCACATTACTCTTTGGGCCCTCTGCTGTGGCTCCCTGTTGGGTGATCCCACCACTGGCTGGCCACACTCCTCACCCTCCCCTCCCAGTCACTCCTCACTGGGCCTGAGAAGGTAAAATACAAAAAACAGAAATAAGAGGGAGGGAGGGGGACAGAGAGAGAGAGAGAGAGAGAGAGAAAGACCCATTTCCCACAGAAAATACTGGGCGCCACAAAACCTGGGTAGGCATGGCCATGGGGGTGACATGTGACCGGGTGGGATGTTAAGTTGACCATGCCCAGCCAGGTTTTGAGACTCCTGGTGTTATCTTTTCTGTGGGAAATGGGTCCAAATGGCTTTTTGAGTGTTTAAGGTTGCAGATCCCTGTCCTACAGGTATCCACACATAGAGTATCCCAGAGTACAGTATCTATTATGTTAAAAGGTTATAGCTGGCAAGACTGGCAGCAGTCAACATGTACACTTTGACATCACAATTGAAGTTATTTCCTTTGTATACCATATCACACTGAAGTATGTCAATTTTCACAGAGTAAATACCTTTCATATTTTCTGCCCCTTCTGGATGTGTATGCTAACAGTTGTTTCAAGTGTTAGTTTTAATTCAGGAGCCCTAGCACATTTAGAAATATTTAGTGAAGCAGCAGCTCCTCATTGACTTTGGGTGGTCTTAAAAAATGCTAAGTGGGTTGATCTGGTTAAGGCCCTGATCTGGTTAAGGCCCTGTCACACTGCCCAACGGATGCAAAACGTTAGTAAAAAGGACACAACGGACGAGAAAAATGTTCCATCTGTTGTTATCCACTCTCAAAAGGGGCAAAAATTTGCATAACCAGAGCGGATAACACAGAAAGGAACGGATGCGGGGAGGACGCAGAGCGGATGGAAAGCGGATGCGGAATGGAAGCCTAGCAGATGGAAGTGGATGGGAGCGGATGGCACATCTGCTAGGCTTCCGGGGGATGTCAGCAAAGCGGACGCGGAATGGATGAAGAGGATGCACAGCGGATGCACAGTGGATGAAGCGGATGCAGAGCAGAAGCCTAGCGGATGCACAGCGGAAGCCTAATGGATGCCGAGTGTTAATTGCGCATGTGGGGGGGATTTATTGCATCAGCCCCGCGGATATAAAGGGAAGCAGCTCAGAAGCAGGTCACCATTCGGAGGAAAGACCTGCTGCCGGACGCATTGACTGCCTTGCCTGCACTGCCTGCCTGCAAGCCTTGCTGCAAGCCTTCCAGGCTGCTTCCTGCCAGCCTGCCTCCAAGCCTGCCTCCCAGCCTGCCTCCCAGCCTCCTGGCCAGCCTCCTTGCCAGCTTTGCTGTCTGCCTGCCTTCCAGCCTCCCTGCCAGCCAGTCTGCCTGCCAGCCTTGGTGCCTGCCTGCCGGCCAGCCTTGGTACCTGCCTTCCTGCCAGCCTTCCTGCCAGCCTTCCTGCCAGCCTTGGTGCCTGCCTGCCTGCCAGCCTTCCTGCCAGCCTTCCTGCCAGCCTTGGTGACTGCAAGCCTCCCTGCCAGCCAGCAACCTCACAACTATGGGGAAGAAGAGAAAGCAGCAACATGCCGCCATCCCTGGCAAGAGGGACAGGGCCACCCTCCTGCCCCCTGTCCCTGACTCTGCTTCTGCTGGGGCTTCTGCTGGGGCTTCTGCTGCTTCTGCTTCTGGACGAGCTGATGATGCTGCTTATGGCAGTGGTGCTTCTGCTCGTGCTTACTCTGCTGATGCTGCTCCTGGTGATGGTGCTTCTGCTCATGCTTACTCTGCTGATGCTGCTCCTGGAAGTGGTGCTTCTGCTTGTGCTTACTCTGCTGAAGCTGCTCCTGGTCATGCTGGTCATGCTCGTTCTGCTCGTACTCCTGGACTTGCTCATCCTGCTCGTGCTCGTCCTGCTCATCCTGCTCGTGCTCCTGGTCCTGCTCGTGCTCCTGGTCTTGCTGGCACTGCTGGTGCTTACTCTGCTGCTGCTGATCCTGGTCCTGCTGGTCCTGCTGCTGCTGCTGATACTGCTGCTGCTGCTGCTGCTGATGATGATGATGATGATGATGATCCTGCTGGTTCTGCTGCTGCTGCTGCTGATGATGATGATGATGATGATTATGATTATGATCCTGCTGGTGATGATGATGATGATGATGATGATGATGATGATGATGATGATCCTGCTGGTGCTGCTGGTGGTGTGGAGGGGCAGCCCCTACTACATGGGAGCCCCTCTGATGAGGGCCCATCTGGTCCTGCCAAAGGGAGGAAGAGGCATATGCGGGGACGGGAGAGGAGGCAATACTCCATTGAGGAGGAACACGAGGATGAGGTGCTGGAGTGGCTGAGAGAGAATGACTATCTGTTACGGAAGGGACACCGTCTCTACATTGACACCAAGCGGAAGCATGCTGCTTGGAGAGAGAAGGCAGAGAGTCTGGGCTACAATTCGGAGGTGCTCCTCGGCTGGTGGAATCACATGCACACTTGGTACGGGAAGTTGCACCTCAAGAAATCTGGCCAGGCCACGGTTAAGCTGACGGACAGAGAGACCTATGCCATGGCCAGGTGCAGCTTCCTGGAGGGTGAGATCCGCCACCGAGGAGCACCAGCAGCCCCTCTCACTACCCTCTCTCTCTGGAAGCCTGCTGAGAGCCAGTCCTCTTCCGGCCGAGAGTCAGTTCCTGTCTCCAGGCAGGTTTCTGTGGAGCGTGCCACGGCGGAGAACCCACGGACAGGTGTTTTAACTGTGGTGGAGCGCATGGAGGACTCCCTGGTGCGGTGGAGAAAGGAGACGGCACGTCCACTCCAGCCCTGCCCACATCCACCCCCAGCTCCACCTCCATAGAAAGGCAGAGAGCCAGACCGGAGGGGCAGAGCCACACTGTCCTGTTGGAGATCGGGGACACCATCCGGAGCAGCATAGATCTCCTCTCTCAGCTGGTCCACACCGACTCCTCATCCTCCAACCGCAAGCCTTTCTTCACCTATGTGAACCAGACCCTCACGGACATGGCGGAACCCCAGTAACAGCTGGTGAAGGACTGGATCACCAAGCTACTTCACAACCCTCCAGACTCAGACGAACCTGCTCCCACCCAGTCCAGGTCTGCTCCTCCACCTCAGGTGATGTCCCTCCAATTCCAAGGCTTTCCACAGGCCCTCACCTACCAGGGCTATGGCTACCAGGAGGTCCAGCAACACAGGCAGCAGCCCTTCCCAGTCCAGGCACAGAGTCATCGAACGACACCATTGCCACCGGTTCCACTGATGCCACTGATGCCACCAATGACACTGATGCCACCAATGCCACCGATGCCACCCACAACACTGATGCCACCGACGCCAACGATGCCACCAATGACACTGATGCCACCCACACCACCGATGCCACCAATGCCAGTCCTCACCCAGCTACAGACCAGGCAGCCCCACTACACTGCTCCATCCTCCACCCCACAGCCAAGCCCGGCCTCAGTACATCTGTTGTCGGTTCTGGGACTGACACCCCATGGCATGGAGGAAGGACCTCTCAACATCATGAGTCTGAGCCAGCTGTCCGAGAGCTTTCTCAACACACCATCACCTGTTGTCCTCTCGGGGCCAGCCCCCCCAGTGGGGCTTCAGAACTGCACTCCAGCACCAGCCACCTCCACAGCACCTGGACCCTTCACCCCTGAGACTGGGCACACCTCCGAGTGACCAAGAGGAGTGCCAGAGACTGGCTGGCTGGCTACGTGTGGACTTTATTTGGACACTTGACTTGGGTCATTTTTCTTTTACAGCTTTTTGTTAATAAAGTTTATCTTTGATTCACACACTTGCTTCATTTCTTTTTTTTAATAAAGTCTTGGTGGAAACTTTTAGAAATGGTTTAAGCCTTTGCATGCTTGTGGGATGGGTTAAGATAGCAGTGGGATGGGCAGGGATACCTGTGGAATGAGCAGGGATACCTTTGGGATGGGTAATAGCTGTGGGATAGATAAACCTCCAGTGCAAGCATAGTGCGACTGTATGGTCCACCCTCCCAGGTGCCACACCTATGGCCCTTTATTATCAATAATAATGTAATAATCATCCACACATGTCAACATAAACACAACTCTTTGTTAAACGCCCTGTTCATTGTAGGCCCACCCAACATAAATGGCCCAATCTCATCAGTGTGATGAGACAGGCTGAAGGAAGCATCCATTGAGCATCTATCATCCTGTCTTGTCACTCCACTGTTCCAGCTGGGGAGTTGCACCAGTGTTTCAGGAGGTTGTGCTGCTTCTTCGCTTCATGTGAGGCTCTGTTGGGGCCTTGCACATCCTCAGTGTCGATCAGGTTTTGCCCTTGCCTCCATTCCCCAGGCTCCATGTCCCCATTGCCTTGTTGATGGTCCACAATCCTGTTCTGCAAGACTGGGTAGCGGGTGCGCATAAGATTGTGCAGGATGCAGCAAGCTTCCACGATCCTCCTCACGGTCTGTGGGCGATGCTGCATGGTGGTGAGAAGTACCTGGAACCTGTTGGCCAGGATGCCAAAGGCGTTCTCCACCACCTGCCTTGCCCTGGACAGCCTGTAGTTGAAGATCCCCTCTTTACGGGTGAGAAGTCTGGAGGTGAAGGGCTTCATGAGGTAGGTTCTGAGGGAGAAGGCATCATCCTCCACAATAAAGTAGGGCACATCTTGCGTGTCGTTGGGCAGCGGGTCTGGATCTGGGAAGCCCACGGTGTGGTTGCATTCCAGCCCCTCCTTGAGGTCACTGGCGTTGTATACCTGGGCATCTGAACATGACCCGTTGCCTGAAGCATTGATGTACATGAACTTGTAGTTAGCATCTACCATGGCGAAAAGGACGATGCTGAAGAAGCCCTTGTAGTTGAAATAAGTGGAACCCGACTTGGCTGGCGCTTTGCAGGCCACGTGCTTGCCATCTATGGCTCCAACGGTGTGGGGGAAGTTCCACCTCTGATACCACTGCTCTGAAATTTTCTTCCATCCTTCTTCAGTAGTGGGGCACTGGAGGAGCTCCTCCATGTATTCTTCGATGATGGCCTGCACCACTTCTCTGACCACAATGCTGATGGTGTTGTGTGGCACCCTCCAGCCAAACTGCATGCTCCTGTAGGTGGTCCCTAAGGCCAGTGTGGCACAGAGTGAGTGCCACCTTGAGCCCAGGTTCCAGGCTGGGCCAGAAGTTGGTGTTTGCCTTGGTCAACCTGGGTGTCAGCCGCTGCACAACTTCATCAAAAATGGCTGGAGGCATCCTCATGAAGTTCTGGAATGCCCGAGTGTCTTCGTTCCTGAGCTCCACCATCAGCTTGCTGTACAGTCTGTACTCTGCTCTTCTCCTGATCCATCTTCGGACCCAGACGCTTCTTGGCCACCACTTTTTCTTCCTGTAGTAGAATTCACAGAGCCTGTAGATGGCTTCTCACTGTTGCAGAACGATGGTGGCTGCCAAAAGGAGTTTGTTATGATCCATGGTGGACATGACTGGATGCTGTGGAAGAGGAAGAGTCAGATGAAGGCTGCAGAGGTCTGCACAGCTGGGCTGCTGGTCTGAAAGTGAGATCCAGATGAGTTGCTCCCCCTTTTTATAGGCAGTATAGGTTTTCCACTATGTGTCCTTTTGCATCCTCTAGACATCCTTAATATCCGAGATAGGTCCCCTCTACGAACGTTTTTTCCATTTTAAATGCTTTCTTTGCAAGCTGCATCTGCTTTCATCCTTTCTCCATCTGTTCTGCATCCATTCTGCATCCATTCCACGTCCGTTCCGCTTCCTCCCTGCGTCCGTTTACTGCTGGAGCGGATCAAGTTGCGCGGATACGTAGCGGATGCCTAGCGGATATAGCAGATGCGTAACGCATGCAGAACGGATTCCTAGCAGATGCCTAGCGGATGCAGAATGGACGCATTGGATACATTTTCCGCGCAAAAGTTTTGAGCAGATCAAAACCCTCTGAGCAGATGAAATGTCAATAGACGGATGCTGGACAAATAGAGAGGAAGTAAAATGTATGCAGTGAGTACAAAACGGAAGCATCGCGTTAACCAATGGATGGCAAGTGTTTTTCTCCGTTTTACATCCTCTTTCCATCCATTGGTGCAGTGTGACAGGGGCTTTAGTGCTTTGATGCAACACTACCAAAAGAAGCAAAGCTGTCAATAAGATTTGAAAGCTGAAGGATAGATAGTGGTGAAAAAAACAGATCCACAATGTTGGTTGAAAATATATGTATGATTCCATATATTGACCAGGTGTTAAGCTCAGCTCAAACAAAATGTCATTATTAGCAATGAAGGGATCAAACTGTTAATTCAAATCAATTCTTAGAATTTGCCCTAAAATTAAGACTGGCATATCTCAGCTATAAAATAACAGTTGTCCCCAAAAATGGCAGCAAATAATTTTATTTCCATTAACACTTCAGATTTTTGCAGCCTTACTGAAAGCCTGCATTTTCCTATTCAGACTTTAACATGATTTCTAACAATTTTCACTCGAGGAAGAATCTTTCTTGTATAATCAATTAATACAACTCATCAGTACATATGTGTCATGTACAGCATTTTGGTTGTCAGTTGATTTTTAAGATTTGGTAGCCATGATCTGGTATTGAATGTTCCTTGATGAAATGTCAAGTGAGTTGGAAAAAATGAAGATAACATTCTTACAAAACAGTCATTTTCTTAGCAATTCTCTTTGTTAGGATTTTTAATGCATTTGACACCATTCTGATTCATCTGTTACAAAAGCCGTTTCTGACAAAGATTTTCATGAAAAGAAATAATTAGCTGAATCCATCTGGTTTCCACAGAAAAGAAAAAGAAAGAAATCCAGAGAACTATATTCTAAAATATTAAATTATTATTATTTTTTCTTAAAGGTATTGGGATCTGAATTAGATATGACACAGCTATGTGGGTGGCACTCTTGATATTTGCCTTAATTCAAAAGAAGCTCGTGGCCTCTTTCTCAGTTATTTCTCTTTGCTCAGAAAGCCCACATATTAATGTTCAAGACAGGGAGAATTTTATTAACTAAAGGCTATAACCTTATAAAATGTTGCATATTTTATAAAATGTACAACTTTGTAAGACAATCCTTGTGATTTGACTATTTGAGAAAATGTATTTGTGGTTCCAAAATCAGTATTTGTCCTTTGGACATGAAGAATGGAAAACACTGAATTCATTTGACATCCGAAAAATGGCATTTCCAGCCTATACTAGTTTGGCATTCATGACATTTTCATTGTTTATTAATTGACAACATCTTAACTTGCCAAGATGGTTTACCAGTTTGAAGTGGGTAAGAGTACAATTCAACTCTCATTTTAAAAGAAAACTGGGATGTCAGAATTGGAAGGGATATTTCCACCATAGTGTGGTTATTCTGCTCATAAAACACAACTCTAAAAATGTGACTCTGTCATGATTAATTTTGCTAGGCATTAGTAATGCTTTCAAAATGGATATTCCCATGGCCATATTTTTGTTCCTTTTCTTTTTTCCCCTATGCTTTACTTTGGGTACCACACAGAGTCTTTGGAAACTGAGTGGTGTGTGTGTGTGTGTGTGTGTGTTGCCATTTAGTTGCACTGTATGGATTGTAGACCTATAGGGCAGATCTACTTCTCTCTCATTCTCATTTTCTCTCTCATAGTTAAAAAAAGAAAGAAAGAGAGATCAGGTCCATTACATTTCATGCTGTATTTTCTCATGAGGGGAGGAAAGAAGAGAAAGTGAATAAATACCAAAATTTAAAAGGCAATTTGGGAAATACAATATTGAAAATAATGAAAGTTTTTAAGTTAGCTTCTCTACAGAAATAGGGAAGAAAACTTCAGTCTCATATCCCCTCCTGTGTCATTATCTCCACACTACCATTTTGTCCCCAGATTATCTAAAGATGAATTATTGAGGTCACTATCACAATCCTTTCTGTGCTTGTTTTTAAAGCATCTTTTCTACATCTGCTAGACCAACTATAGATTAAATTATTAAAAGTAACTCTGATGCAGCAGGTTATCTTAAGAGTGACCAGCTCAACTTGAATAGAGAAGAGCAATCTTTTTGATACATTAGGCTTCAAGTGCACTGCACCTTGGGCTACACCCCATGTAAGGTTGTAACTGCACATTAATTTTGAGTGTTAGGAGCTGCCCACCATTCTGCCAGCAATAAATGCCATGGCAATAAAGAATAATCACAGCGCTGCCATGCTGCACTCACCATGGCTCTGTCAGAATTTCCCATTATCAGGACTAGGTCTCCAGCTGGAGGGATTTAGAGCTCTACGCTATTCATTCTCAATGGACTGCAGAATCCTTCAGGCTCAGGAAATGTGGGTTGGGGATGGGGGGAATGGTGTCTTAATTTCTTTAAATAGCTCTCTTTCCTTGCTTGGCTGTGTCAAGAAAGTGTGCAAAACTTCAAAGGTGTTGAAACAACAGCAACTCACACCTCAATATGTGAGAAGTTCTCTCTCTCTCTCTCTCTCTCTCTCACACACACACACACACACCCCTTCTTCTTGATATTGGGATTTTTTTTTTTCATTTTCATTCCTACACTTGATTGGAAATACATTTGTATGTTATTGCTGTGGAGGTATGATCAAAATTGAACCCAACATTTCTGTTGCTAAGTGAGACAGTTATCAAGATGGAGATTTGCTCCATCTTACAACCTTTCTAAAGTGAATCACTGCAGTTGTTAAATTAATTACATGGTTGTTAAATGAATCTGGCTTCCCCTTTGACTTTGCTTATTGGAAGGTCGCCAAAAAGGGATTAAATGAACCCAAGACATGATAACAGTCAGTAAATATTTCCAGGATTGAAATTTGGGGCTTGGACAATCTGGAACTGTGCTGCCTGTGGTCCAATCTAAGCATAGTTCACAAAATTGTCTGCTATAACATCTTGCCTGTCAATGACTTTTTCAGCTTCAATCTCAATAATACACAGGCAAACAACCAATTCAAACTCAAGGTAAACCACTCCAAACTTGATTGCAGAAAATATGATTCTGGAACACCTTACTCGACTCTGTTATTACAGTCTCAACCCCTCACAGCTTCAACCTCAAACTGTCTACTGTGGACCTCACCTCAATCTTAAGAAGTCCTTAAAGGGAACGTGCATAAGTGTACCAGCATGCCTACCATCCCTGTCTTACTGTCCCTATTTATTTGTATTTACTTCCTTTGTTTATGTTCATATTTATACTTATTATCTTATACTTATTTGACAAATAAATAATATGAGTCAATCATGAAGAAGCTGAATTTTGATCATTTGACCATGGGGATTCTGCAAAGTCGCAAGTTTGAAAAACAGTCCTTACTCATTTTTTTTTAATGTCACTGGAATTTTGAGTGGTGAATGAACTAAATGAACAATTGTAAGGCAATTGTCTATCTCTTTATTTATGTGAATTAATTAATGAATTCTGTGCTAATTTGGGGCATGGAAAGAACCTTCTGCAGATGCAGGACAGGAAGCAAATTGGAGACAGACTTGTGAAACCAGCATTGTAGTCTTGTGATATAAACCCTATACTTGTTTGCAAGTATTGTGACGCTGCACACCTGGTCCAAAGAGGCAAGACTTGTGGTATGTTGCTGCAGTATTGCTTATGTCATTCCTCTATCCAAAAACTTTTATGTTGTTGATTAAAAAGTCAGTATTTGACAAGAGATTGGGAGTCAACAAGGAGGTAGATGAGATTTTAGGAACTTTCATGAAATAGAATACAGTAATGCATGTTGATTGCTTAGCATATTGTATGAACCCAACTAATTGTGATTTATTCAACAAGATAAAAAGCATTCATACTAGTGTAATATACAGTATGAACCAATTCACTGACATTTGCAAAAATACATATTAGGGAGAAAATGTGGTACCTCTTTCTAAACACAAACATAAAATGCAGTCTTTGTGATTCTAAATTCAGCCAAATCTGATTTATTGATGGTAAAAATATAATTGGTACTTAGCACATTGTGTACAAGAAGAACCTTGGTTATTTATACTGGGCTCATCCTTTAATCAAGATCAGAATCATACAGTGAGGGGGAAAAACATAAAAAGCAAAAATAACTGACCATCAATGAACAAAGAAACAGTACTCAGAATTTTGTTTGCTTTGGAAACAAATACTTTATAAGTTTCCTTGCAGATTGATGCAATTAAAAACATCCACTTGCTTGCTTTATAAATAAAAGCAATCATCCATGTTTGTTTTTCAAGAAGGAAAACAACAATACAGCAGTAGTAATAGATGCCGTGACAATTTAGAAAAGGGATGTATGAGAAACAACTCTAATTTGTGTTCATTAATTATTTTACACCAGGCTCTCCCACACAACAGAAGATATGGGTATATCCTGTTCATTAGAAATGGAGAACAGCTCCTCCAATTTAAATTAATTAATTGTGCACCTTTGTGTGGGAGGCTGAGTTAAAAAAGACTCTGGCTGTAGCTGTACCAAGTTCCGGCCATGATCATCTCTACCATAATTAAAGTGGAATGGCTTAATTGTGACAACCTATTCTTCAAACTGAAGACTTGTTCCATCATCATATAACTCTACACATTCCAGCTGCAGTGTACCAAAGGCTACAGACTTTGCCTAGATACTGCTTATTATTAAGCAAGAGATATGGTCTTCTACGTCACATAGGAGGAGCTCTCATTTGAACTGAAATGTTTAAAGCATAAGGCAGGATACAATCTGAGTTGGTTACTCGGACGAGAGGTATATTCTTCCAAGCTTTCAGACTCATGCTGGAGCCCATGCTCAGAGAACTTCTCACTCTCTTGAATGTGGAGACACAATCTGGAGAATGAGAAGTTTTCCTGCAGATGGGCTCCAGCAGAAGTTCGAAAACTTGCTGGCCCCAGTGAGTGACTCAGATTGGATCCGGCAACATTATCCTGAGTGAAATGGAAAATCCTGATCTCCTAAAAGAAAAGATTTACAACTAAAAATGCATATATTTTTTTTCAAAAATAGTAATGGCAGGAGAATGTTGTGCTAGATGCACATCCATTATGGTTTGAGGAAACAAGCTAAACTAGAGAAGATGTTGATCATTCTGGATTCAAACTCATCAACTTCATCTGATCAACCATAGGATAAAAGAAGTGTTACACTGGAGCAATTATTTCCTTGCAGCTAACATATCTACAGCCTGCCAGAAGCCCATATACTGATGCTATAAAAAAACATTTAAATGTACAGTTCTCTAAAAACAAATAACCCACTGAACAACTGGAGCTTGAATACTAGATGATAATGTAGATGAGTAAATTTGGTTCAACACATTGAAAATCTAACTTATCCAGGATTTGGTTCACAAAGATTAACTATGCGCTCTCTCTCTCTCTCTCTCTCTCTCTCTCTCTCTCTTTCTCTCCCTCCCTCCCTCCCCCCCTCTCTCTCCCTCCCTCCCGCCTCTCTCTCGCCTTAGGAACCCAACACCTCTGTCTAAACAATTAATTCTGGGTAAAGGTTTTTCTCACATTCCTTTTGCATTTCCTTGTTCACTCCTTCTACTTTATCTCCTGTTGACCTGTACTTTTAAGTTTCATTTTCCCTTCAACTATCTGGATCTGATCTATCTGAGTCTCTGCACATTAGAGCTGGACTATCAATCCATAGCTCAACTTAGTTAAGACCTGACAGTGTAAGATGACAGCCTAGCTGATATCCACCATTGTGAGATGCCTCCATTTATTACTACTAATATAACAATGACAGATGGAGGAAAATGGATAGAATTGAGGACTGGTACATTCCGAGCAGTTAGCCCCCCTCCTTTTTTTTTTTTTTTTGCAACTGGTGAGAACAGATGGAGCCATAAGACGTGACTGTATTAAATAGCTTATTAGCAAGTCTTGTGGTTCATACTGTACAAGACAATAACAGGGTAAACCAGAATGAGGACAGATAAATAAGAAATAGTAAACGTATCTCTTCTTTTCTTCTCCCCATCCCTCTTTGAAGTGAGGAGATTTTACTTGAAAGAAGCTATTTCATCAACCCCCATCACTCTCAAAAAAAAAAAAAAAAAAAGCACTTCAAAACTTGAAAAAAAGTTTGTTGTATGTACAAAAAAGAACCCCAAGGATTAAACTGACTATCTACGGGCCATTATTCAAGCAAGTGAAACCAAGATAAAACAGTTGGATTTTAAAAAGTACTATATATCTTTTTGTTTGGGAAGCAGAAAAAAAAGTCACTGCCGTTCCATATGGATTATATCTTTGAGCATTTTAAAGAAGAACGCAGGCGAAAACAATCAAGCAAAGTAATAACACGAATGTAAATTAACTTTTAATGCACTACATCTGGAGACAGCAGTGTGTATCTCTGCAGCAACAAATATGTTAGAGGGCTGCAGATTGAAAAGGGTTATTTGGGTAGCTTCTACCTTCTGTGATATCTCCCATTTCAAAATGGAAATATAAGAATCAACAACAAAATGTCCTCTTTTTCGAACAGGCATATAGCAATAGCAATAGTACTTAGACTTATATACTGCTTTACAGCCTTCTCTAAGCAGTTTACAGTATCAGCATATTGCTCCCAACAATCTGGGTCCTCATTTTACCCACCTCGGAAGGATGGAAGGCTGAGTCAAACTTGAGCCTGGTGGGATTTGAACTGACAAACTGTAGACAGCTGGCTGCAGAGGTAGCTTACAGTACTGCACTCTAACCACTGCGCCACAGAGGTAAGTTATTATCCCACGTCATTGTAGTGATTTTAAAGTTGTAGCAACGTTTCAGCAGAATCTCATCTGCCATCCTCAGGCTTCTGTATAGAGTTAGTTCCTGGTTTCAAATTTGAGGCTGGTCCATTCTGATTGGCTGGGAGCCTGGATCTGTATTCATTGGACTTGGAGTTTAATTGATTGGTGTTTCTGGTTTCTTCTGTCTGTTTTGTGGCTTTGTTTGGCTGGCAACACTCTGTTCTTGTGTTGGAGGCTTTCAGTGCAGCTTGGCTCCGTGTGAAGGGACGGCTGCTCTTCATTAGCAAGCTGCTATTCATTAGCAAGCTGGGTTTCACCTGGGTGCCTGGTGGGGGGGTTGGGTTGGAGCTATCAGAGGGAGTCTGTTTTTGCCCAGGTGTTTGCCTGGCTTGTGGCATGGAGATCTTTCTATTTGAGAGTGCAGGCTTCCAAATGATTAACAGTCTGGTGGAATCATCTCTTCTATTCATGCTGTCAGGTCTTTTTTCAATCTCTATGGCTTCTCTGATGATTCTGTGGCTGGGGTTTTCTATAGTGGCTAGGGTTTTGGTGCCATTGAAGTTGATGTTGTGACCTGTGGTTTTCATGTGTTGGACTAGTGAGGAGGTGTGTTCCAGCTTTTTTACT
>BLBF01000045.1:14688179-14700159 GCA_015471245.1 Laticauda colubrina
GAGAGAGAGAGAGAGAGAGAGAGAGAGAGAGAGAGAGAGAGAGAGAGAGAGAGAGAGAGAGAGAGAGAGAGAGAGATCAGAGTAGTTAATCCTTGTGCTTTCTACATCTTAATTAACCTTCTTTTGAATCATTTATTTTTTCCCACATAATGCAAAAACAGACTTGATTGATATATTGGAGTTATCTAATTCTGAATGGCAGACAATATTGAAAATAATAAAAAAAAACATTAAAAAAATAAATAGCATTTGAGGGGGGAGAGAAATCACAAAAGATCACGGCCTTCACAGTCAAGATACAGGCTCTATCACACACCTGTGGCCAAGACTCAAATAGAACCAAATCTTCATAGTTGTATCTAGGGGAGATATTCAGTGACCCAAGGCATCTCAGATATTATTGTGAATAGCTGGCCAATACTTATTATCAGCTCCAAACCTGCAGACCATTTGGGAATGTTGCTGTATTTATGTCATTCTGTTCTGTTGCAATTGTTTAGAGAGGGTGGGAGTGGAAGGAAGAGAGAGAGAAGAAAAAGAAAGAGATTCTACTGATTATTTTCTTCCATTTTAGTTCTTTCTAATGTGATCCTTTGCCTTTCCCCAGATGCATACGTTTTTATCCTCATCCCTCTTAGCTCTGTTTTTCTGTTATTGTACATTTGTTATGTACACTAAACTGTTAACATGAAGACATTGTGTTAATGGGCATAGTAGCCTACAGCTGCATATATTCAAGGTATGCAATTCTGCTCAGTTTACTTTAGTTTCCAGACTACTTATAATAAGTCGAACCAGGATAGTTGAAACATACTTCTCAGTTGGGCATCATCTACAGAAAAAGGTTAACTCTACCAATGAGCCATGCCAAAAGTCAAAAAGAAAACAAAAGCAAATGGCCAGAAGTTGGTGGACAAGTAGTCACTTTATTTTCATATTTAAATAAGGTTAGGACATATTATAGTCTCAGGAAAAGTTCTTTGGAACCTTTCCTTGCTGGGTTCTGAATTATAAGACATGTGGAAACATGCACATACCCCACAAACATACAGTATTGAAGTTTGCAGGTGGTAAGATGCAATCTGATTGGAGATCAGAGATTCAAAATTAAGACAACAATATTAAGGTATTTTTCTGATTGGAGAATCAAGATTATACTTCTCAAAAGATTCAACCAAAGATTATAAGGGAGAAATATCTGCAGCTACATATACTAGGTGTTTGTAGGTATTATCCCAGCTGTTTACTTTTTTTCTTTTTTTGCAGAGAAGTATAGAATGTTAATAGGAAATAAGAGATTATTTGGAGAAAATCAACCTTGCAATTTTTCAGAAAAACAAGTCTCTCTCTCTGAGAATGGCTTTATTGTAGAACGTTGGGCCAGTTGTAGGTCAAAGGGCCAACCTGCAGAATAGTCTGTAATAGAGTGCACTGCAATGGAATGCATTAGTGGCCTGGAAAAAAGAGAAGAGATGCTGCCTCCAGTGGTTTAATGGTCAGTGAAAGAAACTTAGGAAACATCCAGCCAAGCAGTTAAAAGTAGTGGGGAGGAGGTTTGTACTTTCAAACTTGGAAGAATCCCTCACAGATGAACCATACAGGAAACAGGAATCGATGAAGTAAGTCTACTTTGTTGTAGGACTACAATAACATAATCTTGCAAGTTCACTGATGCATTACATTACATGTACCTAGCAGGTACTGACATTGGACATTAGACAGGTTTTTTTGGAGGTGAGCTTTGTTTTCCAGAGCAGATCAAATTTAATTTGATATCTAGGGTTTAGGAGAAAGATGGATTAATCCTAAATCTATTTAGACATAGCTTTTTCACGCTTCTAACAACTAATAGACTGGAATAAGCCAAAATTCCTCACTCATGAAAGCTACATTCTGCTGATGACTATTTTTATAAGACAACTTACTGATTGCAAACCTGATGCTGGATACAAACACTGTATTGGTTTTATAGACCATTTGAGATGTCATGTAAACAAACCCTGAAACCAAAGTAGTATTTGGTTTGGGGGTGGTGGGCAGAGCTTAGCCCCTGGGAAGAGCCTATTAACTTCAGGAACTCTTTCCAAAAAATTGAGGCAAATTGGACTCCTCTGTCAGAGATTATGCATTCCGGGATGCCATGTAACCTATAGATATGTGATATAAATAGTTTAGCCAGCGTCTTAGCAGAGGGAATCTTGGAAAAAGGTATGCAATGTACTTGTTTGGAAAACAAATCAGTCACTACCCAGATGACCGTGTTTCCACCACTTTCGGGTAATTCTACTATAAAGTCCATAGAGATTTCCTTCCAAGGAGTCGTTGGTCTAGCTACATTTTGTAACAATCCTACTGGCTTACCAGGAGGTCTCTTTGCCGAAGCACAAATCGGACAGCTAGCTACATAAGCTTCAATGTCCTTCTTTAAAGTAGGCCACCAGAATTGCCGCTTAACCAGATGTAAGGTCTTCACAAATCCGAAATGGCCAGCTGCTTTAGAATCATGAGCCTGTTGTAGTATTTGGCTTCTCAGTACCTGTGGCACATACAACTTGGCCCCCACCCAAGCCAAACCATCTCTAATTGTATAGTCACTTGAATGAGCCAGGAACCATTCGTCCAGTTTTAAAGCTTCTTTTAATTG
This sequence comes from Laticauda colubrina, assembly GCA_015471245.1. Taxonomy (NCBI): domain Eukaryota; kingdom Metazoa; phylum Chordata; class Lepidosauria; order Squamata; family Elapidae; genus Laticauda; species Laticauda colubrina. Next base: position 14,690,824 of record BLBF01000045.1, read on the forward strand.
TTCGGTAAGGTCATTCGATAAAACCACTTCTTGGTTCTTCCTTTGGGCTCTGGTGACCACTGGGGCAGCTAGGTGTTTGGCTGAGACAATTGGGCTTATCACCTCCTGACGCATACTATTATATTGAGGTAGTCTAGAGAGAGCATCCACCATGAAGTTCTTCCTGCCTGGAATGTACTTCAATGAGAAATTGAATCTCTTGAAGTACTGGGCCCAGCGAACTTGTTTAGGGGACAGCTTCCAGGGTGTTTTTAAGGCTTCCAGATTCTTATGATCAGTCCATACCTCAAATGGGTGTTTTGCTCCTTCCAGGAAATGTCTCCAGGTCAGCAAGGCCCAACGAACTGCAAAAGCTTCTTTCTCCCAGACGGCCCATCTTCTCTCTGTTTCAGACAGTTTACGGGAGGTATATGCACAAGGCTGTAAGGTCCCTTTCTCGTTGATTTGAAGTAGTACCGCTCCAATAGCTACATCACTTACATCAGCTTGAATCACGAAAGGAGTGTCCATATCCGGGTGTTTCAGCACTGGTTCTGTAGCAAACAGTCGTTTTAGCTTTTCAAAAGCGGCTTGGCACTCCATGGACTACTCCAGCGGCTTTCCTGGCCTCGGCTTCACCTCCCCTTTTGTTTTCAAGAGATTTGTGATGGGCATTGCTATCTTAGCAAACGTCGGGATGAATTGCCGATAAAAATTTGCAAATCCCAAAAAGCTTTGAAGTTGTTTTCTGGTGCGTGGTGGAGCCCACTCCAGAATGGCACGCACCTTCTCTGGATCCACCTCTATGCCTTCAGATGAAATGCGATATCCCAAATAGTCAATTTTGTCTTGGTGGAATTCACACTTTGACAATTTAGCATACAACTTAGCGGCACACAGTTTCTGTAAAACCGACTGCACTAACTTCACATGTTCATCCAGGGTCTCTGTGTAGATAAGGATATCATCAAGATAAACCAAAAACCCCCTGTATAAATGTTCATGTAACACTTGATTGATCATTTGCATGAATACAGCTGGGGCCCCTTGTAAACCAAAAGGAAGAACGTTGAATTGGAAACATCCCATCGGGCAGTTAAAAGCGGTCTTCCACTCATCCCCTTCCTTAATTCTAATCCGGTAGTATGCTTCTCTCAAATCCAACTTTGTGAAGATCTTTCCCTTCGCTAAATGGGCCAACATGTCCTTCATCAAAGGAAGGGGGTACACGTTTTCCACAGAAATAGCGTTCAAATTTCTGTAATCCACCACCAAGCGTTTGGAACCATCTTTCTTTTCACGGAACAACACTGGGGCCGCTACCCGGAGTCTAGCAGGTTGAATGAAACCACGTTCCAAATTTTTATCAATAAACAATCTTAGCTCTTCCAATTCCCGTGGGGTCATTGAGTACAACTTTGGTTTTGGGAGCTTCACCCCAGGCAAAATCTCAATAGCACAGTCTGTTGGTCGGTGAGGCGGAAGCTCATCCGAGGCCTTCTCACTGAACACTTCTTTTAAATCCCAATACTCTAGGAATTTTCTCCTCATCTTTTACGGGCTCAGTACTTGTGGAAGCTATTTCAATTAGGCCCCCAGGCTTCGGCTGAGATCTGGCCCCTCCTCCCGGTCGCTGCTTTGTGCGTATGCGCAACAACCCCTTTCTCCAGTTAACCTGGGGGTTCCATTTCCGGAGCCAGGGCAATCCCAGTATTAATGGTTGCTCCATCCCAGGGACCACAATAAAACGCAGGGTTTCATCATGCTCTCCCATGACCATTTCTATAGGTTCTGTGACAAAACGTGCAGGGCAACCTCCAGCCACTGATCCATCTAGTTGGCAAAAGGAAATGGGCATCTTCAAAGGTTTTAACTTTAGGCCCATTTTCTTCACTACTTCCATGTTTATTATACACCTGGTGCACCCAGAATCTAACAGGGCTAGCATTTCCCCTTCGACCCCTGAATTGGGTACCCTCAACTTCACCGGAATGGTCATAGGGCCCACACTTGGACTTACCAGGAAGTCGTCTTCCGAGTCAGAATCCTCCTCCTCAGGGGTCACTGGGGCTTCTGATTCCTCTCCTGCGGGATGGGCGACCTCTGCTGTCTCTTTCGACTTTAGTGCTGTTTCGCGAGGCTTCGCTGGGGATTTTTCAGGTTTCTTTCCTTCCTTTGGCGCCCCCTTTGGCTCCAACTTGACTCTGCAGTTCACAGCCTGGTGACCTTCTTTCCCGCATCGAAAGCAGGTCGAGGGGTTGGGTCTTGCCGCCACTCCTCCCTTCTGAGGTTTAGGAGCCTCTTGAAAGCGCGAGGGGGAAAACTTGCTCCACCCATAACCTCCCTGCCGTTTACTTCGGATTAAATCAATTTCCACTTCTTCTGCCAACAGGTACCACATCTGCAAGTCATTGGGGTCTCTTCTAGCAGTGCATCTCTGGTACACATCTTCATTTAAACCATCTTTAAACAGTTCTATCAGGGCTTCTTGGGGCCAGCCTCGGAAATGGCCTGCTAACTGCCTAAATTCTTGAGTGTAATCAGCCACAGACCTCCGCCCCTGTTTTATGGTTTTCATCCTAATTTGGGCCTTGCGCTCCGCCAGTGGGTCCTCAAACCTAGCCCGCAGTGCAGCCATAAATAGGTTATAATTCAGCAACTGAGGAGCATTATCATTATGCAAAGTCACCATCCACTCTGCCGCTATTCCCTCCAGAGCCCTGGTAACACACCTCACTTTGGCTGCTTCTGAGGGAAAATTCTCCCCATACTCCTCAATATGGCTCCATACTTGAGCTAAGAAAAATCCCAAGGCTTTGGGATCCCCTCTGTATTTTACTTCTAATGGAGGCAGCCTAGGAGCTCTACGCCTTCTAGGAATCACACCTCCCGCCGAAGGCCCCGGGGCTGCTGCTGGATCGGGTTGATTTATGGGAGAGGGAGTTGCTCTGCTTCTTCTGGCTGGGGCTGCTTCCCCTCCCCCTTCATACCTTTGTGGAGCTTGAGGTTGTTCAAAGGCTTCATTCAGGAGTTTCCTGGCTTGATCCAGCAAGAGTTCCCTCTTTTCCTTCTCTTGCCAAGGCTCCTCTTTTCCACACCGGCAGGTAGTTGTGACCCCGGGGGGGGGTCCTTCTCCGGATCTTTCCAACCAACTCCCACCGACCATCTGGGCTTCACAGCTGGATCCTCTTCCAGACTGAGCTCTGCTAGTGATTGGGCTTCCTGCACCAGCAAAGAATCTTGGCCTCCAATGGCTCCCAGATCCTCCTGGTCACTATTTGAAGATGACATGATGTCCAGGCCCCCTCAGAAGAAAATTGGGTATTCTCTCCGGGTGGGCAGGTGGGGTGAGATTCAGAATAATGTCAGGCGGAGCTCCATTCAAAATACAGGAAAGAGATATTTAGACTCTTTAGTTTAGAGAAAAGATATCTTTTACTGAAAGTGAAGTGGTAGCAACCAAAGAATTCTGAATCTGAGAATTTAGGCGCACAATTCACATATAGAAAGTGATGGAAATGTTCCCACCCCCAATAGTTCAAATGACACTTCCAATTAGAAGTTGTGGATATGATCATGTGGGCATCTTCAGGTGATGATGAGGCCTCTGTCCGTTGACCTTGGCATAGTTTGATAACGGGTTGCAGTTGCGCAGAGAGAAGAAAGCTAAGCGAGAAATAGAAACCTAACTCTATTTTATGCTCCCCCCTTCCATTTATACATCAGACGAATGTAACTCCTCCAGCTCACTTCCCCAACTATTCCTACCTCCCTTTTCCACCCCCCGTTACTTATGGCAGTCGAAAAGATGCAAAGCAATAGCAGAAGATCTTGAAGACTGACAGACCCAATAGATATATTAGCTGGATGCTTCGTTTCCTATCTGTCTATTGACCGTGACCTAAGATTTCATTTTAATCTCTGTTCAGCTTTAGCATGCAGGATGTCTGACCTCAGAACAAAGCAGTGAAGACAGGCATGTGTTTTTTAAAAAATTCTGTGTTGAATTACCTTTTAATATATTTGAAATTTCTTACTTATGAAACTAAGCAAAATATGTCCACAAAAAGTAGAATAGAAGAGGGGTGACCACATACAATTTTTTTAAAGTGATCCATATGGTGTAAAATAATGAGTTTATGCTCATTATTGCTATCTATGGAGGTATGGTTGCCCATAGTTCCTACGGCACTTTTTCATTCACTTTTGGTATGAATCAAACAATTTTATAAACTAGATTTAAAACTGTGTAAACTGTGGGCTACATTAGGAGCTTTGGTGGCACAGTCATTATAATGCAATAATGCAGGCTGACTCTGCCTACTGCCCGGAGTTTGATCCTAACCAGTGTTGAAAGGCTGAAAGTACCTTTCTCTGAGGGACTCAGCCTTCCATCCTTCTAAAGTTAGTAAAACAAGGACCCAGATTATTGGGGACAGTATGTTGACTCTATAAACTGTTTAGAGAGGACTCTAAAGCACTATGAAGTGGTATATAAGTCTAAGTGGTATTGCTGTTGCTATTTTGAACTATTTAATGTTTGAAACTGTTCCAAATTGTTGACCTATTAAAATGAACTCAGCATATAGTGTGTGGGAGGGGAAAATAATTATTTGATCCATGTCCTTAAATATGAACATATGCCTTACAAAATTCTGGCCAAACCAAGGACAAGACCTTTACCTTCTAATTAAACATAAGAAAATCCTTAGATACTGTAATTTCCTTTTTAAAATGCTGTATGTTGGAAATAAATCAGCTCAAGATTTCTACTTTTTAAAAAATGACAGTGAAATAAGCGACTTATGTCTTGAGAAAGTGCTTAGAAATCCTTCAAAAGAAAAAGAAAAACAGAGATATGGATGATTAGAGATATAGAAATAGAGGTGATAGAGATACAGATAAGATAAAGGTAGAGATGATAGAGATAGATAGATTGAGGGGAATGAGATACAGATTGAGGTAAAGATTGAGGTGGAGACAAATAGAGATAGAGAGAGTCAGATCCCTAAAGTGATATCAATTGGGAGAAGGGGAAGAACCTCAAATGTGATTCTTTCTTATTTCCTCTGACAACTACTATTTTCTAACCTTTATCCTGGCACCTGAATGCCCTGAGATTTTCTCACCTTTTGGGGAATGTACTGGGGGAGGGCCATCTGGGTTGTTTCACTCTGAAAGCCGATAGAAGATGAACCTGGGAATGCCTTCTTATCTCATTCTCAGAACAGCTGTTGCAATAACATCTTCACACCTGTGGATTGGCTGAATCCACATCAAACTGGAGTGAGGAGTTTCTAATGCCTTAAGTCTAACTTTATTGCCGAATGGGATTGAGAGTCTGCTTTGCCTTTGTCCTATTTTCATTTCTGCTCAATAAAAGGTTCCTTTTGAAAGACTCAGTTTCAGGAGTTTTTACTTTCTTGATTTAGAAGGAGAGACAGTTCCTTTCTACCTTTTAGAAAGGGGTTGAAAAAAAGCTGCTGACCTCCCTTTTGTGTAGCATTTAATTATCTTGTTTTGTTCTTAAGAAAAGATACCAATCATCAATGAGTTTTTCGGTATTGGTTCCATTTTGGAATTCCAAATATGGGAGGAAATTGCCAGCAGAGGATCTGACCTTTTTGATCCTGCAAAAGAACAAGAGAGAAGGACAGAGACACTGAGATGTTTGCCTATCTGTAATGTATGTTTATAGAGATATAGATTTATAGATGTATAGTTATAATCCAGGTAAAATTTATGATGGCTGCCTATTTCTATAAAGTTCCCCCAACACTGAATTTATCGATTTGCACAAGCCAAAGTGAAATATTGCAGGACTGCTTAATTTTGCGGTCAGATTTGTGAGTACTTTCAAGACAAGCAATTATCTGCTTGATCTAAAGCATCTTTGCCAGGCTTCAAATTGCACTTGCATTTTTTTTTTTTAAGGTAGACATTACAATGGGCTATGATCTTGTGTTTGCTACTGTTCAGGCCTTCATATTTTTGTTCCTCTCTGTGTTTTTGGACAAAAAAACCACATAAATTTAGTGGACTTAGCCTCTAGGTTTATTTGTTTGTTTGTTTTTTGTGAAAAGGGAAAAAAAGATATGGAAAATTATTCAGGATGAATAAAACAAAGTGACATTTCTATAAAAATCACAGTTCTCTTATTTATTTTTTTATCCTTTTTATACATTTGCTAATTTATGTTTTGTTTTTTGCTTAAATAAACATGAAGTGAGCCCACAGTAGGCTCACTTATGATATGTTCTTTGGAGTTTTTTCTACTACAATATTTATATTAATTTTTATACATGTTTTTCCCCAAGTCTTTTGTTTGATGACTCTCTGTAGTTTGCCATAGCAGTACTTATTCATTATGAATGTGTTCATTATGAATGTGTTAGTATTGGAGCTGTGTCTCATTGCTTTTAAACACTGGAAGACTTTTGTTTGGATAAGCTGACATCAAAATAACTCCACTGAAAGAGGGCATATAAAAATATGTGCAGATAATTTTAGAAAAGAGTAAGAAAATGACAAATCAGATGCTTGAAAGAATACCTTAAGAACCAACTGCCAAAATCAAAACTTCCTAGGTCTGATATTGAAACTATGTTTTTTTGTAATATAATGCCTTCTGAGAAGCTGAATGTTGTTATAATAGAGAAAAATAATCCCACCTCTCATTTATGTTTGCAGAAAAAAGATTCAACACCCAGCAAAGGAATATTAAAGACTTCAACTGCATTATAATGGTGTATGGGTATAGAAACATAGTTGAAACCTGGAGAAGAAGAAAAAAAAGTCCAACATTCAACCCAATTGTAAATAATTATAAGCCTTCCATTTATAAATTCAATTAGAGATTGTATAGGATGTGCAGAGAAGTTCCGCTTAGTATGTGCCATGGTGCTGAGACATTTTTAGATTTTTCTAGAATCTTTTCAGATATTATCACCAAAGAATGTAGAAAGCAGAAGAGCAAAGAAAGTTGGAACTCATGTATATACATTCAACAAGGTTTAAGGCAAAATAACCCAACACCTATTGAGAGCTAACCGTACTACATATTATTTATTTATTCATATATGATTTTCTTAAACTTGTCATAATCATGCCCCTCTTGTCAGTTTACATAAAATAATAATTATTATTATAATCAAACAATAACCAACATATTACATTGGTTTATACTTTGGAGTTCATAATCATGTTTATGTCACTTTATTGTTAATTAAAAAAAAAACACCCTCTAGGATAATTCTCATTTAACTTGCTTCCAAAAAACCAAAGGAGTTGGAGCATATCAATCTCTGACTGTAAATTATTCTACAGCCAAAGAGGACCATATTGAAGCATCATCTTCTCCTAGCCAAGTTCTATTTCATTTTTTAAGAAATGAATCTGTTCCATTTCCAAGAACATGTCAACATCTCCATAGGCAACAGTGGAGACAAAGCATTTTTCTTCCAAGATTATGGTTACCTAAATAAGACTTTGTCTGCTTTTGGAGTGTGCAAGAAGCAATGATTTGCACTTGCTACAACCGTTCCAGGGGAAAAAAAAAAAAAAAGCAACCACTGGAGCTAACCATGGTTCTGATTCCTGCTGCCTTCAGCAAAGAACTTAGCTTTCCCTTATCATTGTTTACCATAATGGTCTTCTCAACTGAGGGATTCTGTCACAAACATGTTTAACTTCCATGTCTGGTTTCTGCTGTAACCCTTGCATGCCCATAAAATAGGCATCATCTCCTTCACCAATCTTTTGTATAATTTAACATAGAAAAGATTTGGGGCTTGTTTCAAGAATATTTATAGCAGAAATAAAAGACTTCTCCCCTGGAATAAATACACACACACACACACACACACCTATCCTGCCTATCCATTGTGTAGCCATAAAATTATATTTGGCAATGGAGAGAACTCACTTTTAAAAAGATGTATTAAGTATGCCATGAACTTAACAAAATTTTTATTTATCACTAAAAAAATCCTGTAAAATGGAACTGAAAACTACATAGTCCTGTTCTCAGTACATGAATAATTGCATATGTTTAAACACTATGAATGCCATGGAATGTGGACCTGAAAAAGAGGTGGGAATCTCAGCAGCATTGTGGTTCCCCAGGGAGGAAGCTGTACATTGTAGACAGAATGTGTTGATCAAGATTGTCAGTCATCCAGGTAGTGTTTTCTGGAAGTTGAATCATTTTAACTACACTTCTTTCCTTGTTGGTTAAAAATGTTTTGCTGTTTATCCAAGTAGCTTCTTCAGTCTTCTTCAGACTGAAGAAGCCACTTGGGTAAGCAGTGAAATGTTTTGAACCAACAATAAAAGAAATCCAGTTACCATGACTCAACTTCCAGATATTGCAGCAAAAAACCCAGATTAAGAGACTGTGCAGTGCACAGTAGATGGAAGAGGGAGGAAGACATTCAGGGAAGCCATATTCTAGAATTGCCCAGTATTGCATCTATTATGCTAGAAGGTTATAGCTTTAGTTTGGAAGGATTCTGTCTATTAGCTATAAGCAAATAAAAAAAATGGATTTTATTGCATCTCTTTGGGTTGGGCCTTACAGTCAAACATTCAATCCCTTGTGAGTTACCCCTTATGGTTGGTAGGCGGGAGGTATCATCTCGTGAATGAATAGACAGCATGAATAGACGAGATGATACCTCCCGCCTACCAACCATTTGGAAACCTGCCCTCATTAATAAACGAGTAACTAACATGAAGAATGACACCAGACCCACACCCGCAAGTGCCACACAAGATGCTACCACCACACTTCCACACAGAAAAAAGACCCACACCCACACAGAAGAGGAGACACGACCACGAACCAGAAACCATACTGCAGCTGCACCACTACCCGCTTCAAACCCCTCTGACCCATACAAGAAGCAAACTGACACCCACCATGAAGATGTGGCACGACCACGAACACGAAGCCAAACAACAAGATCACAGCTCACCAGCTCAAATCCCCCAGTAACTAAGACTAACCTGAGCACAACCAAGCCCCCACCTAAGCAGAACACACCCCCAGCCAATCAGAACACAGCCAACCCCCCTACCAATCAGAACACAGCCAAACCCCCACCCAATCAAGTCACACCCCCACTAGCAGTTAAAAGGAAGAAGCAGCTGTAAGCTCACATTACTCTGAGAAGCACAGAGCTGAAGAAACAAGCCTGAAGATGATGAATGAGACTTCATCGAAACGTTGCCTAGATACTTCCAATTCTATGCGGGAGAAAACCGAAAGATCCAAAGATCCACATACAAATACCCGCGAAAACCTCAGAAAATATATATATATATATATATATATATATATATATATATATATATATA
>BLBF01000045.1:14700169-14767237 GCA_015471245.1 Laticauda colubrina
TGTGTGTGTGTGTGTGTGTGTGTGTGTGTGTGTGTGTGTGTGTGTGTGTGTTCATAATTCATGTTTTCTATCTAAAAGATTTCAGAGCACACTTGCCAAAGTGAAACCAATTTTCTGTCAAAATCCACCCTAATAAAGATAAATCTTGTTGGCAGCCAAAGCAATTGTGCACTTTTATGCTGAAGCTTGCTTTCTTAGCCTCCCAAAAGGCAATTCCTATGCCATCGAGGAACACACACACAAGGCTTGTTGCTTCACAAAAGCTCTTTTGATTTAAGATATATATTTTTAAAATCCAAGTGTTGGATCATTAACGGTACTTATGGTCTTGTTCTGTTCCTCAGGTGTCATTTTATGGTGCTGATCAAACATACCTTTGAAAAAACTGCAGAGATTAAAAGCAAAGCATTGCGCTACCTTGACAGTTGTTGATAAACTTTGCCTGTTCTTCCAGGAAAGAATTTACAAAGTGCACCATGAGGTTGAAGTAATCTAATGTATGCATTTAAAGAATACGAATGGATGGCATGACAGAATGCCTTTTAAGAGCAAGGATTCCCCTGTCTCTCTTCCTGCAGGTAACAGAGAAGATTTAAAATGCTGTAAATTACATATGGGCAAGCAATAGGCAGTGGGAAATTGTTTATGTTTACACTTAATGGGAAACAAATAAGACAGTAAATCTCACCTCAGGCAAATAATAGCTCCTCTATCAAATAAATTCACGAAGTCATGGGCCAAGTTTATGCTTACAGTGTTAATGTTTGCTTACCAAATGAGGAAATAATCACCATAGCTTAGCTACTGTAAGTGGCATGATAATAGTGTATGTGGAGGGAGCATTTACCCCTTACTTTGTCAAATCCAAGATTATTTTCTTTACCACATTATAAGAGGACCAAATTTTCTGACATTAAATTTCAGAATTTAATTCCAGTTAATTTTGTTCTTTTTCATGCCACCCATTTCCTATTTATCTGACTCTTGACCTCCTCAACATATGATCTACAAAAGGAAACCTGGTAGAATGATTAGAGTAATGAAATAAGTTATGAGTGATGAATTTGTAGCTGAGAAAGGAATAAAAGACACATAGCAAAACAACTGACTTGAAAAGAGAGAAAAGAGTTGGACATGTTGATGTTATCTTACTAGATAGAATCTCTACTAGATCTATATAAAGAAACACTGCTTTCAACAAAAATAATTCTAATTCAGAGGGTAGAATCTGAATTTAACCAGGCCTTCAAACTGTAATGGCTGATTTTCTGAATCAATTTAAACATTGGAATTAGATTTACCAGAGTTTGCATAATCTATTGTTTTAGGGCAGGGATGTTCAAATTCTGATTACCAAAGGCACTGATGTATCCACTGAAACATTGGTATGTGTTATTGGATACAATTATTCCAAATGTCCAAAACAAATCTCTATGGATAAAAGCTCTGTTATTACAAACAATTTCCCTGATCTATAAACCCTGATCTATGTGTGATGGTAATCTATAACTCATGAAACAGTTGTGACCTGCAAGTTTAAACAAATCTGTCCACTAAACTATTTGTTATTTAAGTGTCAGAGTGGGCCAGGGTGAGAATTTTGTATCTCAATGAGTCACTTTAGGCAAGTAGGCTAATACAACATAATAAATCATAATGCTATTTATTTAGTGTGTTGTGGGAAGATATCCATTGCGGCATTGTCAACAAACCATGTTAAATGGTCCATGGATTAGCATTGCATATCTACCAGTTAATATCTCTCAAACCCTCACAGAGATACTGTGAATCAGGAGTACAGAATTTCCTGGTTTTAAATATCCTTTCCCTTTGCAGCCATAGTCCATGCAATCACTGGGAATGAGCGAGCAGGGACATGACAAAATATTCCTAATATTGCTTAATGACTGACTGCTTTCAAAAATAAACACAGGTTGGGATCTCAAATGAACATTCTGCACAGTTTGCAATGTGTAAATGAGGAAGTGAGAAAAAAAAAAGACAGAGAAAGATCCTTGTTTTGAATTGTATGTGTAAAATTGAAGAGCTATTGGGAGGGTACAATCAGATGAGGGTATAATTATTCATTAAAATGAGCTGAAAGGGTGGTTATTGATAGGTTTCAGTTTTATATCTGGTTACAATGACCAGAAAGTCCAAGGATTAGAATACAGGCATTTACAGCAAGAAACAATGACACTATCAATAAGGAAAATACCTAGTGGAAAAGTAATGGTTCCCTTTAGGCATCTTGAACAAACATTCATAGGTGGTTATTGTAATAATAGAGACAGAAAAATAGTGTAATACTTTGCGGATGCTTTCCTGCTGTTCTGAAATTGTGCTAGATTCTGCCATTCCAGTTTATCAGTTATCTTATCTTAAATTGGAACCATGTAATTTCTCAATGTCTATATACAAGCATTACTGCAAAAGCATTGGCCTGCTTGGACGTAATTCTCCTCTGGTTGGGATATTTCATTGTCTACTCCCCTAAAGAGCAGAAGGAAACACAATAACACTGTGGCAGAATAAATTTTATAGTAGAACTGGCACAAATAGAGCTTTCCTATCCACTTAAATAAAAGGGGGGCCTTTGCTGACACTGCACCTGTTTTATGCCTCCAGAAGTGAGGAAAGCCCTCAATTTTCTGGCCTTTCTGCAAAGGGGTTAAAACTTGGCTGTGTAATCTTGCATGGGGGACACAGGGGCCCCATGACAACCTTCATCCTGCCTACGTTAGCAACTCTTTTTTTGTACATATATTTAGTTATTTATTTATTTAACTGTACATCCATATTATGTGTAAATAATGAGTGTCATATTTATCCAAATATGTCTGAGTGTCATATTTATCCAATTTACACTAACAATATTAGTATGTTTTATCATATTTATCAAATTTAAATAGTCCTCTTTGTATTATTTAAACATACATTCAAGAAAAATGCCTATCATCTATAAACCTAACAGAAAACAGATAATCAGAGTTGGAAGGGACCTTGTAGGTCATCGAGTACAACCCCCTGCCTAAGCAGGAGACCCTACACCATTTCTGACAAATGGCAGTCCAATCTCTTCTTGAAAATCTCAAGTGATGGTTCTCCCACAATTTCTGAGGGCAAGCTGTTCTATTGGTTGATTGTTCTCGCTGTCAGAAAGTTTCTCTTTATTTTCAGGTTAAATATAGGTTCCAGATTAATCCTCTAATCTTTCTGTCCATTATTTTTATTTATTCTATAGAAAAAAAATTCCCCCTATCTAAATTATTTCTACCTCTACAATTTACAATCAAGCTACCTTAATATTAAAAAAGCAATTATTTCTATCCATCATCTCTTGATCTCCCTAGTGCTTCAATTCTTATCCATTTTTTAACTTGTCTCCCTGTATGTTAACTGGGTGGTATGTTAACAATTCTTAAACTCCACATCTTGAATTGCTTCATCTCTTGCCATGTTACCATGTTGTTTTACATTTATTTTTTTTTAATCTTAAATTATTCAGTTTCAATGTTTTATTGTATTGATGAAATTGTACATCACCCAGAGCCCTTTTGTGTAGGGGATGGGCAGTTAGAAGTTTGATAAACAAACAAACTTCTAAAGGAAAATTTTAAGTTCAAATCATCAATGTTATTTAAGAGAGTTTAAAAATATTGGGCCAAAAAGCTCATAGCGATGAAAAGACAACATTAAATATTATTACTAGGTAGCTGTGAATACATAAATGATTCTCTGAAGATCTTCTGATAATTACATGGCTTTTTCTTCCTAGATCCAACATAGAATTTCATTCTTCCAACTACTTGTTGCAAAAAAAATTGATGCCTGATTTTCATATCTTGTCTAATGTTGTGAGAAATATTTAAATTAATCAAGCACCCATATGCTTTTGCTTCTAATTTTCTTATTAACTATGGAAAAGGTAATCAATGTTCTTGATTTTTTTAAAAAATCCAAATAATATTCAATGTACAGAAGTTCAGATTCTCAAATACAAGATAGATTTGCATGCACAAAGTTTAGTTTGGAAGCTTCCAAGGAACTATGGAAAGTACTTCATAATATAAAGCCCATGTTACACTGCCCAATGGATGCAAAAAGGACACAGCGGACGAGCAAAATGTTCCATCCGTTGTTATCTGCTCTCAAAAGGGGCAAAAATTTGCATAACCGGAGTGGATAACACGGACACGGGGAGGACGCAGGGCGGATGGAAAGCGGATGCGGAACGGAAGCCGAGCAGATGGGTGGAAGTGGATGGGAGCGGATGGGAGAGGATGGCACGTCCGCTAGGCTTCCGGGGGGGCGCAGCAAAGCGGACGCAGAACGGATACAGCGGATGCACAGTGGACGTGGAACGGATGAAGCGGATGCACAGCGGATGCACAGCGGAAGCCTAATGGATGCCTGGCATTAATTGCGCATGCGGGGAGGATGCATTGCATCAGCCCCGTGGATATAACAGAAGCAGCTCAGAAGCAGGTCGCCATTCAGAGGAAAGACCTGCTGCCGGACGGATTGGCTGCCTTGCCTGCCCTGCCTGCATGTCTGCCTGCAAGCCTTGCTGCCAGCCTTGCTGCCAGCCTTGCTGCCAGCCTGCCTGCAAGCCTTGCTGCCTGCCTTCCTGCAAGCCTTGGTTCATGTCTGCCTGCCAGCCTTGGTGCCTGCCTGCCTGCAAGCCTTGGTGCCTGCCTGACTGCCAGCCTTGGTTCCTGCCAGACTCCCTGCCAGACAGCAACCCCACAACCATGCGGAAGCACAGCAAGCCTCAGCCATCTGCTGCCATCCCTAGCAAGAGGGACAGGGCTACCATCCCACCCCCTGGCCCTCACTCTGGTTCTGCTGGGGCTTCTGCAGCAATGGCTCACTCTTCTGGGGCTGGGGCTTCTGCTGCTTCTGCTTCTGGAGGAGCTGATGACAAGCACTCCAGCACCAGCCACCTCCACAGCACCTGGACCCTTCACCCATGAGACTGAGTGACCAAGAGGAGTGCCAGAGACTCATTTTTGTTTTATACTTGTTGTTAATAAAGTATATTTATGATTCACACACTTGCTTCATTTCTTTTTTTTAATAAAGTCTTGCTGGAAACTTTTAGAAATGGTTTAAGCCTTTGCATGCTTGTGGGATGGGTAAGGACAGCTGTGGGATGGGTTAGGATACCTGTGGGATGGGTAATAGCTGTGGGATGGGTTAGGATAGCAGTGGGATAGATAAACCTCCAGTGCAAGCATAGTGGGACTGTATGGTCCACCCTCCCAGGTGCCACACCTATGGACCTTTATTATCAATAATAATGTAATAATTATCCACACATGTCAACATAAACACAACTCTTTATTAAACGCCCTGTTCATTGTAGGACAACCAAACATACATGGCACAATCTCATCTGTATGATGAGACAGGCTGAAGGAAGCATCCATTAAGCATCTACCATCCTGTCTTGCCACTCCACTGCTCCAGCTGGGGAGTTGCACCAGTGTCTCAGGAGGTTGCGCTGCTTCTTCGCTTCATGTGAGGCTCTGTTGGGGCCTTGCACATCCTCAGTGTCGATCAGGTTTTGCCCTTGCCTCCATTCCCCAGGCTCCATGTCCCCATTGCCTTGTTGGAGGTCTACAAGCCTGTTCTGCAAGACTGGGTAGCGGATGCGCATGAGATTGTGCAGGATGCAGCAAGCTTCCATGATCCTCCTCACGGTCTCTGGGCAATGCTGCATGGTGGTGAGAAGTACCTGGAACCTGTTGGCCAGGATGCCAAAGGCGTTCTCCACCACCCGCCTTGCCCTGGACAGCCTGTAGTTGAAGATCCTCTCTTCACGGGTGAGGAGTCTGGAAGTGTAGGGCTTCATGAGGTAGGTTGTGAGGGAGAAGGCGTCATCCCCCATGATGAAGTAGGGTACATCTTGCGTGTCGTTGGGCAGGGGTTCTGGATCTGGGAAGCCCATGATGAGGTTGCATTCCAGCTCCTCCTTGAGGTGACTGGTGTCGTATACCTGGGCATCTGAAGATGAGCCATTGCCTGAAGCATCGATGTACATGAACTTGTCGTCAGCATCGACCATGGCAAAGAGGATGATGCTGAAGAAGCCCTTGGAGTTGAAATAAGTGGACCCCAACTTGGGTGGTGCTTTGCAGGCTACATTCTTGCCATCTATGGCTCCAACGGTGTGGGAGAAGTTCCACTTCTGATACCACTGCTCTGCAACTTTCTTCCATCCTTCTTCAGTGGAGGGGTACTGGAGGAGCTCCTCCTTGTATTCTTTGATGATGGCCTGCACCACTTCTCTGACCACAATGCTGATGGTGTTGGATGGCACCCTCCAGCTGTACTGCATGCTCCTGTAGGTGGTCCCTGAGGCCAGGTGGCGCAGAGTGAGTACCACCTTGAGCCCAGATTCCAGGCTGGGCCAGAAGTTGGTGTTTGCCTTGGTCAACCTGGGTGTCAGCCGCTGCACAACTTCGTCAAACATGGCTGGAGGCATCCTCATTAAGTTCTGGAACGCCTGAGTGTCTTCCTTCCTGAGCTCCACCATCAGCTTGTTGTACAGTCCGTCCTCTGCTCTTCTGGCGAACCATCTTCGGACCCAGACTCTTTTTGGCTGCCTCTTTTTCTTCTCGCAGTAGAGTTCACAGAGCCTGCAGATGGCTTCGCACTGTTGCAGAACGATGGTGGCTGCCGAAAGGACTTTGTTGCAATCCACGGTGGACATGACTGGATGCTGTGGAAGAGGAAGAGTCAGATGAAGGCTGCAGAGGTCTGCACCGCTGGGCTGCTGTTCTGAAAGTGAGATGCAGATGAGTTGCTCCCCCTTTTTAAAGGAAATATAGGTTTTCTGCTAGGCATCCTCTAGGCATCCTCTAGGCATCCTGTAGACATCCTTCATATCCGAGATAGGTCCCCTCTGCGAACGTTTTTTCCATTTTAAACACTTTGCTTCCGTGCTGCATCCACTAGGCATCCGTTCTGCATCCGTTCTGCGTCTGTTCTGCTTCCTCCCCACGTCCAGGCGGATGGAGTTGCACGGATGCGTAGTGGATGCCTAGCGGATGCGTAGCTGATGCAGAACGGACGAACTGGATACATTTTCCGCACAAAAGTTTTGGGCAACCCAAAACTTTTGGAGCGGATGAAACGTCAATAAACGGATGCTGGACGGATAGAGAGTAAGTAAAACGGAGGCAGTGAGTACATCGCATTTTCCAACAGATGGCAAGCTTTTTTGTCCGTTTTACATCCTCTTTGCATCTGTTGGTTCAGTGTGACATGGGCTTTAGTAACTTCATCAAGGAGTCTTAATTTTTTTTACAACAAGCCTTGTAATATGGGTAGTTCTCAACTTACAACTACTCATTTAGTGACTGTTCGAAGTTATATAGGCATAGAAAAGTGATTTACAACTGTTTTTATATTTATGATGTCTGCATCCCCATAGTCACATGATCAAAATTTGGATGTTTGACAATTGGTTCCTATTTATGATGGTGGCTGTGTCCTGATATCATGTGGTCACCTTTTCTGAACAAAATCAAGCCGGATTCATTGAATAACTGTATTACTAACTTAACAACTGCAGTGATTCACTTAACAACTCTGGGGAGAAAAGTCATAAAATGAGAGAAAACTGTGTCACTTAGCAACATAAATGTTGGGCTCAATTGTAAATATAACTCAAGGACTACCTGTAGCCTGGTCTTATATTGAATACATAAGCTTTGCCTTAATTTTTTTTAATCCGGATACCAGATTATGACATTTCACAGAGAAAGGGAAAAGAGATGAACACTAAAGTGGCATATATTGCTTGTTAGCTAATACTTAAAAAGGTTACAGCCCTGTGTTCTTCTCTTCTTTAGCAACATTTGGTTCAAACCCAAAGCTCTATGGTGCATTACATTCCAAACCTATTACCAGCAATTTGTTCTACACCAATTTAGGGGTTACTTAAGCATGAAAACCATGTACAAGAAAATGGATAATGAAACAATACTAGTAATAGCTTATTCAAATGAACAATATCAGTAATCACATTTTTTTAAAATGTCCCATGAAGTCTCTGAATTGTTATATTGTATTACTGTTTAATAGCTTCCATTTTCTCTTACAAGTTTGTTGTTTTATGTTATCCCTCCCCTGCTTTTGAGTGATGTCTGGAAAGCCATAAAAATCAAAATGCTGTATCAGAATAACTGATACCAAATTTGTGTTGTTGTTTTTTTGGTACTTTTTTCATATGCTTCTTTCCTGTTGGCTGAACTTGTTAACTTTTCTGCAAAGATACTACTCAGAATAATAATAGCTGTGAAAAGAAGGAATTGTACATAATTAAAAAGGGGATAGTCGAAGAGAAGACAAAGAACTGGAGAAGGTCACAAAATACCTAGATCTGAAAATCCAAATTCAAAGTTTATTGTATAAATTGGCCATGGTGGTCTCAGTAGTTATGAACACACTGGGTGCCCTAGCAAACAAATCTCAGATGGCACTTAGAAAAGTTGCACATTGGTTACTCTAAAAAGAACTGGAAATCAATGCTTCCCCCCACCCTTTTCCTCTTTTCCTGACACTTTTTCTTCTTCCCTTCCCTTCCCTTCCCCTCTTCCTTTTCCTTTATTTTCATTTTTTAAATATTTTATATTTTGATAAACTAATTTTAAAAATTCAAATACTCAAAAATTTTGTCAAAAATTTCCACCTGTCAATGACAAAGGAGCCACACTGCTTGGATCTGTACCTATCTATGCTGATAGAGTATATTATCCTATGTCCTTGGGCATATGAGGGACAATACCAGAATCTAACCAGAATCAACCTGCATGTATTCAAGAGAAATGACATGTTTAAAAGCTAAAAAAAAAACAACCCCAAAACCAAAATATTTAGGTATACCAGTAAGCATCTTTGGAAAATTGTAGCTCCATGAATTCAATTATTTAGGGAACTTTTCAAAAGAAATATATGAAATAATGAATTATGTGCTTCCTCCACTGAATATTGGGCTAGGAATCTGAGCAGGAACTGATGACGATAAATGCCTGAGTGATTTCATGAAAACTGTTCATCATGAAAAAAAAATAGGACAGTAAAATAGGAAATACTAAAGTAGAGCAACGAAGGCAACATACTATTCTTGAACTGTTCTCAAGACTGATATAAAAGTAATTGACCAAAAGCTCTGACTACCTGACAAGCCAAGACTCATTCAGACAGCAAATTCATAATTTTTCAATATCGGTAGGAAATAGCAGGCTGTGTGTGTGTGTGTGTGTGTGTTTGTTTGTGGTGTGTGCATGCACGTGGGTCTTTTCAGCTCTTTGAAATTGCAGTATGTCAATTACCATATGCAGCTTCTGCTTTCTGCTCTGCATGGGGCAGAAGAAGGTGGAGAAGAATTGAAGGCATTTGCTTGTCACAAACCTATCTGCTCAGCTAGCATGTTTGAAATATGAAATAAAAACAAATGCACACTATCAAAGAAAGAAATCTACATTGCATTGTGCTTGTAGTAAAGAAAAGTTGTACATTGATTGGATGATCTGCTTAGAAATCATGGAATGTTCAGTTGCTCCGGGAATGAACAGCTTGCAGTCCAGTTATTGTGAGCAGTGGAGAGACCTAGGCAAATGAACATTTAAGAAACATTGTGTGATGTCAGGGAAAATCTGAAAGGTAGATTAGGAAGGAGACTTGAAAGTAAGGTCGGAGAAAAAGGGAAAATGATGGAGCCAGTTTGGTCTGGTGGTTAAGTCACCAGGCTAGAAAACAAGAGATTGAGTTCTAATCCAGCCTTAGGCATGAAGGCCAGCTGAATGATCTTGGGCCAGTCACTCCCCTTACAAGGTTGTCATTGTGAGAAAAATAGGAGGAAGGTGTGCGGTATATGTTCACTGCCTTGAGTTCTTCATAAAAATAATAAAGGCTAGGAAGAAAGGAGGGGAGGAAGATTCAGGTAAGGGATATGAAAAAGTACTCTAAGATCATGACCTTAATTCTTCCAGATTGTCAATGGAGTTTAGGTGAGGCCAGAGAAAAAAGTGCATATTATTATACATTATGTTATTCCAGCTCCTGTTTGAAATAAAACCCAAATTCTTGCATTAATAGAAGAAGGAAGTAGTGAAAACTGGTAAAATATCACAGTTGGAATTTAAAGAGTTTCTCCAAAATTCATACCCAACTAAGCTTCCATTTTAAACAAGAATAGTCATCTTTTGTTCTCTCTATCCTTTTTTTGTGGAAGAAATTTTCAATTGCAGCAAAGCAATATATTTTCATTCAGGTTGCATGTAGATACAGCCTGGAATGTAAGAAATTAAATTATTCACACCTATTCACATCCTTACATTAAAAAAAAAAACTGGTATGAATTCACTAACATTCATTCATTATAAATTTTCAAAGAGCCCAATTCATGATATGCATAAGAGCTCTTTTATAGTTCTTGTTTTGTGACATCTTGGTTCAACAGAAAACAACTTATAGAAGCTTTTAAGTGTCTCCAATTTCATGCCAGGCTTTTAAAATTATTCTATGAGATTCGTTTTTTTGGGTGGGAGAGAACCCCATTTTAATACAAAGTATATGTAGAGGTGATTTGGAGTTATTTTTGTGTGAAATCTCAAGAGAAAGGTAAAGCATTTCTAGAGAATGAGAGAGAGAAGTAGCATGCTGCTTGGCTTTCTAGTTAGTTAATAGGGTTCAGGACTTCTCTAAATCACTCAGATTGAACAGTAATATAGGATCTAACCTTGCTTGCTTTCTGTGGCCAAACTGCCCTCTATTAAATCAGAGCCCATGGGAATTCCACCTGCACGTCTGTACAACTTTCTCTATGGCTTTCAACTCTTTCTCATCCGCCACCACTTTTTATAAAATTGAATTTAGCAGTTGTGTGAACATATGAAATGAGGGAGATTGTACACTGGGGGTGGGTGGGGGGTGGATGGAAAGCAATTTATTAAAAAAATGTGGAAAAAAATTCAGGAAGGTGGGCTTTGATAATATCTACTTTGTTTCTGACTGCACTGTGGCACCAAGCCATTTGCATCTCTCAATCCAGCCCTCGCTCATTTGATTTGGAATTTGGTCCTGGGCTTTTCGTCAGATATATTGGCTGTCTCTGACCTTTGGAGACCTGGTATATTTGCATCAGAAATTGGACCAACATCACAGCCTCTCAGAAATAAGTCAACTCTTTCCGCATTATTGCACAAAGTTTTGATACAAGTATGATTTCAAGGAAGAAGACAGAATGTGAACAGAGCTTTAGGCTTTATTTCTTTCTCCTGCACTCCTCCCCATGGCAAAAGATGAAATAAATATGTCTATTGGTGTATAAGTACACAAAAACATGATGGGAATGGAACAAAGATCTAATGGAATTTGTATGTTAAAGCCTTCAGGGGCACCACAGTTACATTTCCAATGTGATCTGAATTGTGAGGGAAGGCACAATCTGTTTCTATTCAAAGCAGTTTTTAACTTGTTAATTAATAAACATTGACACACATTTCATCCTTAGTTTAGTGTTCTTACTCCCCCAAGCTAAGTCCAAACCATGGGGAATAGAAAGAGAGGGAAGGAGGGAGAAATAAGGAGGGAGGGGGGGGGGAAATTGACATAATATAAAAATATTAAAATAAATGACATTAAAATGCATTAACTACTTAGGAATGGGTTTATATTCTGTCAGGCTATTAGTCTTTCTGGTCATTCCTCCTTCTCCCTCCTTTCAATTTTTTATTTTATTTTTATTTTATTTTAGCTGTATTCCACCTTTATTATTTTTCGCAAATGACTCAAGGTGATGCAAATATCCAACATACCTTCCTCTTCCTATTTTCCCCATAACAGCAACCCTGTCAAAGTGAATTTGGCTGACAGAGAGTGGCTGGCCCAAAGTCACCTACCTAGCTTTCATTGCTAAAGTGAGAATACAACTGTCTCCTGCTTTCTACCTGGGTGTCTTAATCATTAGACCAAACTGGCTTTCCAGGATTTCTCATTTCTATGTTGACAAGGTTCTGGTGGTCAATAAAACCTGAAGGAGCAACTGATTCCAGAACCAGAGGCCATCATTAGGAAAAATCATTGCCGAGTAGCTAACAGTAATATTTCTGTAAGTGATAATTCAAGCAGAATTATAAATTGGCATAATAGAGATACACAACAGATTCTAATATACTTTTAAACCATATGCATTGGGTATTACACTGTCATAATTGTTCAGCCATATTCAATGTGTGTTTTAAAAGAAAATAGCAAAATGAGTCAAACAAACAATAATCACAAGTTAACTCAGAAGAAAATTGTCTGCGACAATGTCCTACCTGTCAATGACTACTTCAGCTTCAACTACAATAACACACAGGCAAACAATAGATGCAAACTCAAAGTAAACCGCTCCAAACTTGATTGCAGAAAAATATGACTTCAGCAACAAAGTGGTCAGTGCCTGGAACTCATTACCTGACTATGTTACAACCTCAAACCCCCAAAACTTTAATCTTAGACTGCCTACTGTGGACCTCGCTCCATTCCTAAGAGGTCTGTAAGGGGGCATGCATAAGCGCACCAGCGTGCCGACTATCCCTGTCCTACTGCTCCCATTTATTCATACTCGTTTATTATGTATATACTTATAGCTGTTTATACTTATATGTTTATGTTATGTTTTCTCATACATGCTTGACAAACTCAACTAAATAAATAAATAAATTTTAACATATTTTTGAAACACCAGCTGAAAAATCTGAAGGCTTTTGTAGTAAATCACAGTTCAGTGAATCATGGCTTAACCCAATTGGTTACTGTCCATTTTTAATGGTCTTGGGTCTGCATTTCCTTCATTTGCTAAGTCTGAAAAGACTTAATTCCCCTTTGAGTTTCACATTCTGAAACCCAGCATTCTTATAAACTAGTAGCTCTGATTAGTAGCTCTTTCATTTCTCCCTCTTTTATAATCCACACAAGCAATTAAAATGATTTTATTCTATCTTTCTTTCTTTTGGGCATGAAAGACAGTAAAAATCTAGCTGTACTTGACAGGAAGATATCATTGTGATGAGGATTTAGTATGAATCAAGTACACGCTTGGGGAAAGAATGGATTCACTTTTTACCTAAGGAGAAACGTATTTCTAAAGCAGCAACCATGTAAAATGCAGACAAGCAAAATAAAGAAAGAGGCAGAAAGGAAGGGAATAAATTATGTCTTTAGCTCAAGCATTGTTACTGCTAGGGGAGATTTGCCCTTGAGAAATTATTAGTGCTTTCCCTGGAAAAAACAGGGATAAATCTACCAAACAATTTCACCACTTATAACTTTGGTGGAAATCTTTTGGTGGATACCATTTTTCTTGCTGAATTGGATGTAAGTCTGCTTTCTTTATACTCTGTATTTCCTCTTCTTCCCTGATATATTCCCTTGCACTTGCCCATCTGAAACAGTTATTAAATTAAGTTATTAATATTAATGATTTTTACACCTATGCAATTTTCAAACTTTGCATGCTTGCTACCATTAAGGCAACTTCTCAGCAGCAAGCAGATCAGAGCAATGAAATTAGACTGAAATAAAAATAACAGATAAAAGACGGTGTATCTTCATTTCTATGCACTTTATGGAATCTGGAAAGCTCATTCACAATCCATTCTATTTTCATTCTGGCCAACACTAAGTTATGTTATTTCAAATGCCAATTCCCCCAGTAGGATTCCTACTAGAAAGAAAGCCAGGATTTAATAGTGAATCTAGTTATCACATAAGGTCATGAACAGAACTAGAAGAAGTTGTTATGAGATTGCTTCAAGAATCAGAATATAGGTTTATATTTGAAAAATTCATTTTATGCATTGTTTGCATGCCCACGGATATGCATTTGTAATAATCTGCAGTCTAAATGATGAGAAACAAAATAAAATATTTTAGAGAAGCAGGAGGAGAAGGAAACTTTATGTGCCTTTTAAATTAAAGCAAAGATGTGGCTATAAAACTATTCCAGCATCATAAATTTTGCCTTAAAGGATTTCTATAGGTCCAGAAGCCCTGAGATTCTTACTCAAGAATTTGCCAGCAGAACAGATGGTAAAATTTTGGGAAAATAATTCCTGACATTGCTTATACTTTACCACCTAGATTTTATGATTAAATAAATGGTCTATTCCTGCTTATGTTTTATTGGCTACAAATGGTACTCTATATCCTTTTAAAGGAACATCTTCCTGAAAGTGAAATGTTTAATTAAACTATTTTCATATACACTATTAAATTTTACTATAGCCATCTGATCCCCGTCTTGGATGGATTTCAAGTTGCTTTATAAAAATTTACAACAAATGCCCAATTAAAATGTGTTTCTACCTACTTAATATATACAACAATGTTTACTTGTTTAAAGATTGTACACATCAGCCAACAATGGCTAAAAGGAATTTAGAATGCAGACTTTTGAAATGATGTCTCAAAGCTAGATAGAAAGGAATCAAATATAAAGTTGAATAAAACAATGTCATCAGATATCAGATATGTATGACTGTCCATTTGTATGCTTATTAACAGTTAAGTAATAATGAAGAAGGGAGGGAAACATTCCAAATATTCTCAAAAATTGATAAATATTGAAGAGAAATGTGAAAGATTTACAAGGCTCATACCAGTACTAGAAAGAATTTGAATAGCTATTTTGTTCACTAATGTTTATACATATATCTATATATCTATATATCTATATATATCTATATATATGTGTGCTGTTCAGCTTCCTTTGGGTATTATCCCATGTCATTGTAGTGCTTTTAAAGTTGTGGCAACATTTCAGCAGAATCTCATCTGCCATCATCAGGTTCTGTATTGAGTTTGTTTGTATGCAGAAGCCTGATGATGGCAGATGAGATTCTGCTGAAACATTGCTACAACTTTAAAAGCACTACAATGACGTGGGATAATACCCGAAGGAAGCTGAACAGCACACATGTAAGTACCCGTGAAAACCTATATATATGTAGAGATAGATAGATAGATAGATAGATAGATAGATAGATAGATAGATATAGATCTATCTATCTATCTATCTATCTATCTATCGATCTATCGATCTATCTATATGTTTTCTTAAGTTTTTGCAGGTACTTACATGTATGCTGTTCAGCTTTGTTCAGGTATTATCCCACGTCATTATAGCTGTGCTTTCAAAGTTGTAGCAATGTTTCAGCAGAATCTCATCTGCCATCATCAGGCTTCTGTATTGAGTTCGTCTGTGGGTCAGGCTATCACAGCCGTTTCAGTTTAAATTTGAGGCTGGTTTTTTCTTCATCCTGATTGGTTGGGAGTCTTGGTTTGTGTTTATTGGTCTTGGAGTTTGCTGTATTCTGCTTGACTGGTGTTTCTAATTTCTTCTGTATGTTTTGTCGCTTTGATTGGCTGGCAACACTGTGTTACTGTATTGGAGGCTGTTAGTGCAGCTTGGCTCCGAGTAAAAGGATGGCGATCATTTGTTAGGAAGCTAGGTTTCATCTGGGTGCCTGGTTGGGGTGTGTTTGAACTGGAGGTATCAGGGGGAGTCTATTTGTGCCTAGGTGTTTGCCTGGCTTGTGGTGTGGAGATTTTTTTGTTTGAGAGTGCAGGCTTCCAAATGATTGACAGTCTGTTGGTACTTTTGTCAGGGTGCATAGTTCAGTCTTTATATGTGTCTTGTCTGCCAGGTGTTTGGTTCTGGTGATTAGTGTTTTGGCCACGGAATTTATCTGTGCTGGGTGGTGGTGGGATTGGGTGTTGAGGTAGTGGTTGGTGTGTGTTTTCTTCTGGTATACAGTGTGTCCTAATGTGCCATCTGTTCTTTTGTAGATTAGTACATCTAGGAATGGTAGTTGTTTGTTTATTTCCGTTTCCATGGTGAACTTGATTTTGGGGCGTGTGCTGTTTAGGTGTGTTAGGAAATTGTTTAGGTTTTCTTTTCCATGGGACCAAATCACAAATGTGTCATCGATGTATCTTAGCCATAGTTTGGGTTTGTGGGTGGCATTAGCCAGGGCTCTGGATTCGAATTCTTCCATGAACAGGTTTGCAATGATGGGTGACAGTGGTGATCCCATAGGGGCTCCTTCAATTTGCTTGTATCTTTGTCCTTTGTATGTGAAATATGTGTTGGTTAGGCAGTGTTCTGTTAGTTCCATGAGGTGTTTAGCTGGTTGGAATTTATTTTTGATGATTTCAAGAATTTCTTTTATCGGGACTTGAGTGAATAGTGAAACCACGTCGAAACTTACAAGCAGATCTTCTTGTTCCACGTGTAGATCTTTGATCATTTCTAAGAAGTGGTTTTGTACATATGAAGCTGCGGTTTCAGCATGGGGCTGTAGTTGTTTTGCTAAGTATGTATATGTGTATATGTATATATATTGTTTTTGCTATGTTTTCTAGAATTTTTCTTTTTACATTTTTAAGGGGAAGTACCAAGCAGAATCTGAATGATGAGATTTACATGATATAAAATAGATATTAGAAATTTGAAAGTTATAATTTTAGAATGCATAAATTTAATGTTTAATAAAATTTCATGTGATAATAACAATAAGACTTAAAGGTGTTGCACTCCGATTGGCAATCATAGAGGGAATTTTGCTTTTTAAGAATATTGGAAGAGAACATAATGAAATTGTAAACAAGACAGATGAACGTATAAGTATAATGAATAAAAAGATATAGAAATTTAGGTAAAAGAAAAATACAATTAAATAATAAGAAAATGAGATAATCATAAAAGAAAATTAAGAGAAGTAAAGGGAGAAATTGTGAGAAGTGGGAAAAAGAGTAATAAGATGTGAAGTTGAATATATAAGATGAATATGCATATGAAATTTTATCTTTATGGAAATGTGATAACCCAGAACCATGCTGTACTCGAATAAGATGTTTTATTTGTGTTGTTAAAACTCAATAAAACTTTATTTAAAAAAATGATATCCATAACATATTTGGCAGATATTGATACAGATCTATGTTACCTATTGTGAGGTTTATTTTCAGTCTGCTGATTTTTCCACCCCTTTCCTTCTTTTTGATGTCAACATCTCCTCGTATCAAGCATGCATATATAACTGACAATGGAGGTTAGCCTTGTGCAAATCAGGTATTATTTAGTTTAAATAAGTATTTTTGTTCAGAAAATAGATCCTATTTAATTCCAGAATTACAACCAAATTATCAAATTGCATTGACCCAATGATTTCTTAAATGATTTGAAGGAAAATGCTATTTGTGTGCCTATGCAAAAATCCAAATTGTTTAAATCACTTCTGAAAGCCTTTGAGCCAATTTAGCAATTCAAATTGATTTTTGATTCAGAAAGCCAATTTCATTTGAAAAATGGAATGACCCATCTTCAGGTTAAAACTCAGCATGAATTATTGCAGACCTCAGATAATAAAGGTAATGCTTTATCCAGTTTCCTTGAGATGGAAGGCAAGAAAAAGGAGCAAAGCAATCGCTACTGTATGTGGTTAATATATGAGTTTTTATTTGTTTATCTATTTGTTTCTTTGTTTAATTTATATTGCCGCCTATTCACCCATGGCAGCTTGAGTCGGCTTACACAATGTAAAACCATATTTAAAAAAAAAATTAAAAAATTAAAAAAAACAATAAAATAAAAAAAAATCAAATAAATTAGTAAAGTACACTAGAACAAAATTTGGAAAAAAAATATTAAAAAATAAAAACCAACTTCCACCCTCTGTCCCAACAACAGCAAATCACACAAGCATTTTACTTAATAGATCTTCAAAAATATAGTGATCTGGCAGGCACCATTATGCAATGGTATTCTCCTCCATCTAAAACACATCCGTTCTTTGAGGATCAAGCCATAAGTGATGGAGGCTTAAGCATATGAAGGTTTTTATTTGTGTTTATGGTTTTTGCAGTTTTATAGTGTTATGAGTTGTCTAGAACTGTGCTTTAAGATGGGCAGCCCAACAAATCTTTTAAATTCATAAATCATGAGCAGCAAGCAAATATTGGAAATATCTATGATTGAGAAAAGGAAAGGAGATTGGATTATATTTAGAAGACTCCTGGTAAAGCCAAATTACAAATTAATTATGATTGGCTCTCATTGGTTCTGGAAAGTCTATTCTTCCATCAGATTAAGACTATATCAAGAGCTGTGGTGGTGCAGTTGTTTGAATGCAGTACTGCAGGCTACTTCTGCTGAACAACGGCTGCCTAAAATTTGGCAGTTTGAATCTGTCTCACCACGCTCAAGGTTGGCTCAACCTTCCATCCTTCCAAGGTTGGTAAAATGAGCACCCAGATTGTTGGGGGCAATATGCTGTAAATTACTTAGAGAGGGCTGTAAAAGCAATCTATAAGTCTAAGTGCTATTGCTATTACTATATCTAATGTTATGGCCTGCACTGTGTATGACTCCTGAGTATTCAAGATATTTGGGGATTTAAAATATTTTAGGTGCCCATTCTTAAGGCTTTGGTTTGCTGAATACAACTCTCATCATTGACATCTAATGATATGCTACATGGCCAAGAGCAGATTCATTTCTTTTGTATTATTCTGTGCCTGAAATTGTACCAAATTGGGAGTGCAAGGAAAAGATGACAAAAATGGATTCTTTGAACTATATTCTCCAGCCACATGCTGTTATGGACCATTTCTAATCAGAGCTTTATTTTAAGCTCAATTTAATCTGTTTCCCAAAACTTTAAAGGGATCAGTCTTGCTTTATTCAGAATGATAGATTCCCTGTCAGAATGGAGATTATGTTGAAGGGAATGAATCCAGGCAATTTAGAAACATGAGACCTATTTCTTCATTTTGATACTTTTATTATAAAAATGAAACTACTCATAATAAGCCCAAGAGATGCAAGTCTACAAGAAAGAAAAATTAATGAAGAATAGCTTCTACAGATGACCCTTTTTCATGTTTTTTCCCACTTATTTATTCTTATGGGAAAACATTTTATGTAATAGCAGGTAAAGGAAAATAATTTTGTCTTTAATATTTTTTAAAATCCTTATCTTGTTGCTTCTATCAAAAGGACAATTGTCCAGTTTTTCTTCCAGTTACTGAGCTTATATTATTTTGGAACTGAAGTTTCAAACTTCAAACAAGAACACCTTCTCAAGATGTGCCTTGAGACATAGGGCATATGTGCCTTGTTTTGCCTTTTTTTGCCCAGCATTATATGTCTAGTGTTTCAGGCACCAGGCTAGAAATTAGGAGAGAGGTATTTCTAGTCCCACCTTAGGTATAAAGGTCAGGTTAAATTTGGGCCAATCACTTTCTTTCAGCCCAACTAACCTCACAAGGTTGCTGTTGTGGGGAAAATTGGAAGGAGTGTTAGATATATTTCTCACCTTGAGTTGTTTACAAAAAATAATAAAGGCAGGATATAGCAACAACAGGTAGACTTCTATACCACTTCACAGTCATTTACAGCCCTCTCGAAGCAGTTTACAGAATCAACATAGGTAAAGGTAAAAGTTCCTCTCGCACAAACATGCTAGTCAATCCCGGCTCTAGGGGGCGGTACTCATCTCTGTTATAAAGCCAAAGAGCCTGTGCTGTCTGAAGATGTCTCCGTGGTCATTTGGCTGGCATGACTAAATGCTGAAGGCACACAGAATGTTGTTACCTTCTCACCAAAATAGTCCCTATTTTTCTACTTGCATTTTTACATGCTTGCAAACTGCTAGGTTGGCAGAAGCTGGGACAAGTAATGGGAGCTCACTCCGTTATGCAATGCTAAGGATTCAAAACTGCTGACCTTTCTAATTGACAAGCTCAGCATCTTCATCACTGAACCACTGCCTCCCTAGAGTCAACATATTGCCCCCAATAATCTGGGTCTTCATTTTACTGACCTCAGAAGGATGGAAGGCTAAGTCAATCTTGAGTCTTTGAGACTTGAACTGGCTCAAGGTTGCAATACTGCATTTTTGCATTCTAACCACTTTGCCATCATGGGTGTAAAATAACAAATGTAGGTTCCAGAGAAAGAGGACAAAAAGGATCTGCTGACACAATCTCTGGAATTCATTTCACTTCTACTGTACCACTATACTTCCACCATAATTCTACCAATTTATACTATATAGTTATAATATGCAATAATTGAAAAATTAAAGTAATTATATCAATACAATTGATGATACCCATTCTTAAGGCTGACATTAGAGGAACCCAGTAAAATCCAAAATTCACATTACATTAATAACAATACAATAAAACTAAGTGGAACATTTGTGTCCCAAGAATAATTTGATATGGAAATGGCCAACAATTCTATTGCCTTTGCAGTGTTAAAGTGTTAACACAAAGGTATAACTACTGATATTTTTGTAGTAAATTTTTATTTTTATTACAATTATTGTGTTATATTACCTACTAATGTTATCATTTTCAAGAAGAATATTCTGAAATATGTCTGTGATATTTTTTAGTTTCCTTAAGGCAAATTAAGGCAGAATTACTTAACTTTTTGTGGAGAAGTTATTTTATTATATTATTAATCATGCAAATAAAAATGATACATCGGCCTTAATCAAACTATCTAAACTTTTTGAATGTTAAATTCATTAGCTGTGACTGCTCAAGGTGGTGAAAATCAAATCAATTTGCAATTTTAAAAAAATAATGTGAGGAAGGAAGAAATCTTCCAGATTTTCTTTTCACTTTTTGCTGTGAAGATTGACAAGGCATGAAGGTTTAAACACCTATTTCTGCAGGAATTTTAATCATGTCAAAGTAATGTAATTTTTTTTAAAAAATGCTGGTTTTAGTAAGTGGGTTAGTCATTATCAGAAGAGAGAGTTATATTCCAGTCAGCAGTGTGAAGCAAATCCCAAGCTATTGTATGACCTTTTTTTAAAACAAAGTGAAATACAATTTCATCATTTTTAATCTCATTTGCTTGAAATTATGCACTATTTTTTTTAAAAAAATAATTTCATAGCCTTATGGCAATATTGACTCCTGGCAACTTGCTAAACTAGTCCCTGCAGTTTTCTTGATTAGATCAGTGGCTTTCCTTTGCTTCCTTCCTAGGACTGAGAGACAGTAACTGGCCTAAAGTCACCTAACATATCCTTATATGTAGTTGCTAACAGTGGACAACAACCCGATGCCATGTAGTCAGTCAATTAGCTAGCAGTTTTCTATACCAGGGGTCACCAATTTTTTTTTAGGGACCACCAAACTCATAATTTTAAATCCCACTAACCGGTTCTGTGGGCATGGCCTAATTTGTGGGTGTGGCTTGGTGGTCATGTGACTGGCTGGGCATGGCTTGTATGTAAATATTACATTTATATAAATATTGATTTTTTTTTATAAAAAGAGCAACTTTTACCCAAAATCAGGCAAAGCAGGCAGACAGATTGAGTTGGTCACAGAATCACAGATTCATTCAGAGATCTAACTATCTGCCATCGGCTAGCTCAGTCTGTCACATAAAATTTGCTTGCAAGCAAACTCATAACATTTGCTAGTAAGCAAACTCACAAAATTAACTCACAACACACCATGTAAGTAAATATTGATTTTCTTTATTTTAAAAAAGAACAATTTTTACCCAAAATCAGGCAAAGCAGCAGGCAGATTTAGTGGCTCACAGAATCATCCAGTGATCTATCTATCTGCCATCGGCTAGCTCTGTCTGTCACATAAAATTTGTTTGCTGTGAGTCTGCACTGAATAATAGAACCTTCAGTCCTAAGGGAGTTCAGCTGTGCTTAAAAGCAGAACTGAAGATCTAAAGACTAGCTAGAAAGCAAGAAATCTAACCATTTCCTGTTTTCTAGCAGAACAGCTGATGGTCAGAAAAATAGCAATTTAGTAAGCAAGTTTGCTGGGTAAGGAGTGAGTGGGCAGGGAGGGTTCCCGTGGTGCAGCCTTGTGTTCTGTGCAGCCTGGATTAATTGCTTTGGGGGGGAGCCCAGAGATAGATTTTTCTGCAACCCACCAAAATTTTCTTGCAGCCCACCAGTGGGCCACAACCCACCAGTTGGCGGCCTCGGACCTAACTGGCTTTGTGCCTATGACAGAACTAGAACTCACAGTCTCCTGGTTTCTAGCCCAGGGCCTTAACCACCAAACATAATGTCAGTCCGACACTGTATTTAAAGCCTG
Organism: Laticauda colubrina; assembly: GCA_015471245.1. Lineage (NCBI taxonomy): Eukaryota > Metazoa > Chordata > Lepidosauria > Squamata > Elapidae > Laticauda > Laticauda colubrina. Next base: position 14,722,322 of record BLBF01000045.1, read on the forward strand.
TCACACTGCCCAATGGATGCATAACATTTGTAAAAAGGACACAGTGGATGAGAAAAATGTTCCATCCGTTGTTATCCTCTCTCAAAAGGGGCAAAAATTTGCATAAACAGAGCGGATAACATGGAAAGGAATGGACGGGGGGAGGACGCAGAGCAGAGGGAAAGCGGATGCGGAACGGAAGCATACTTTTGCATCCTCTAGGCATCCTCTAGACATCCTTAATATCTGAGATAGGTCCCCTCTGCGAACGTTTTTTCCATTTTAAATGCTTTCTTTGTGTGCTGCATCCGCTTTCATCCTTTCTCCGTCCGTGCTACTAACGCTGCGCGTCCGTTCCACGTCTGTTCTGCTTCCTCCCTGTATCTGTTTACTGCTGGAGCGGATTCGAGTTGTGCAGATGCACAGCGGATGCCTAGCGGATATAGCAGATGCGTAACGGATGACAACAGATGCAGAACGGATGTCCCCTGTATGCCTAGCGGATGCAGAACAGATGCGTTTGATACATTTTCCACTCAAAAGTTTTGAGCAGCTCAAAACCTTCTGAGCGGATGAAATGTCAATAGACGGATGCTGGACGGATAGAGAGGAAGCAAAACAGAGGCAGTGACTACAGAATGGAAGCATCACGTTAACCAATGGATGGTAAGTGTTTTTCTCCATTTTACATCCTCTTTCCATCCGTTGCTGCAGTGTGGCAGGGGCTTAAAGTTGAGACAAAAAGTCCAGTTTTGATTTTATTTGGAATGTTGCTGATATTTTTTTTTTAGATGAAAGCTCTTTTGGGCAGATTTTTTTGAAAGATGTTTTGGAAGAGAACAAATTCATTTACATTAATTAAGATAAGCCAGAGACTTTTTAGTAACAATACTTTCACAATCTACAGTACTGCATTTTGAGATCCATTTGGTTAATCTATTTTTCATCAGTTATGACTATTTTAGACTAGTCTCTAGCTTCCCCCCACACCAGAAAACTGAAGATCACCATCTCCTTTTAATGACCCCATAATCCCCTGCAGGGTGGAATCTGAGCAACTGAATGGAGCTGAAGGCCCTGTTACACTGCCCAACGGATGCAAAACATTTGTAAAAAGGACACAGCGGATGAAAAAATTTTCCATCCGTTGTTATCAGCTCTCAAAAGGGGCAAAAATTTGCATAAACAGAGCGGATAACACGGAAAGGAACGGACGGGGGGAGGACGCAGAGCAGATGGAAAATGGATGCAGAACGGAAGCCTAGCGGATGGAAGCAGATGGGAGCGGATGGAACTTCCGCTAGGCTTCCGGGGGACCTCAGCAAAGCAGACGTGGAACGGAAAGAGTGGATGCCGAGCGGATGCCGAGCAGATGAAGTGGATCCACAGCGGATGCACAGTGGATGAAGCGGATGCAGAGCGGAAGCCTAGCGGTTGCACAGTGGAAGTCTAGCGGATGCCTAGCGTTCACTGCGCATGTGGGGGGGATGTATTGTGTCAGCCCCGCAGATATAAAGGGAAGCAGCTCAGAAGCAGGTCACCATTCAGAGGAAAGACCTGCATCCAGGCACATCAAGTGCCTTGCCAGCCTGCCCTGCCTGCATGCCTGCCTGCCAGCCTTGCTGCCTGCCTTGCTGCCTGCCATCCTGCCAGCCTCCCTTGCCAGCCATGCTGTCTGCCTGCCTGCCAGCCTTCCTGCCAGCCTCTCTGCCAGCCAGCAACCCCACAACCATGAGGAAGAAGAGAAAGCCTCAGCCATCTGCTGCCAGCCCTGGCTAGAGGGACAGGGCCACCCTCCCCCCCCCCCGGCCCTCACTCTGCTTCTGCTGGGGCTTCTGTAGCACGGGCTCGCTCTTCTGAGGCTGGGGCTTCTGCTGCTTCTGCTTCTGGAGGAGCTGATGATGATGCTTCTGGCGGTGGTGCTTCTGCTCGTGCTTACTCTGCTGAGGCTGCTCCTGGCAGTGGTGCTTCTGCTGGTGCTTATTATGCTGAAGATGCTCCTCGTCCTACTGGTCCTGCTGGTCCTGCTCGTGCTCCTGGTCCTGCTCATGCTCCTGGTCCTGCTGGGGCTCCTGGTGCTTACTCTGCTGGCACTGATCCTGGTCCTGCTGGTGCTGGTGCTGCTGCTGCTGATGATGATGATGATGATGATCCTGCTGGTGCTGGTGCTGCTGCTGCTGATGATGATCCTGCTGGTGCTGCTGCTGCTGGTGGTGTGGAGGAGCAGCCCCTACAACCTGGAAGCCCCTCTGATGAGGGCCCATCTGCTCCTGCCAAAGGGAGGAAGAGGCATATGTGGGAACGGGAGAGGAGGCAATACTCCATTGAGGAGGAAAACGAGGATGAGGTGCTGGAGTGGCTGAGAGAGAATGTCTATCTATGGCGGAAGGGACACCGGCTGTACAGGGACACCAAAAGGAAGCAGGCTGCTTGGAGAGAGAAGGCGGAGAGTCTGGGCTACACATCAGATGTGCTCCTTGGCTGGTGGAAGCACATGCACACCTGGTACGGGAAGCTGCACCTCAAGAAATCTGGCCAGGCCAGGGTTAAGCTGACGGACAGAGAGACCTACGTCATGGCCAGGTGCAGCTTCCTGGAGGGTGAGATCCACCACCGAGGAGCAGCAGCAGCCCCTCTCATGACCCTCTCTGTCCGGCAGCCTGCTGAGAGCCAGTCCTCTTCCGGCCGAGAGTCAGCTCCTTTCTCCAGGCAGGTTTCCGTGGAGCGACCCACGGCAGAGAACCCACCGACAGCTATTTTAACTGTGGTGGAGGGCGTGGAGGACTCACTGGTGCACTGGGAGAAAGGAGACGGCACGTCCACCACAGCCCTACCCGCATCCACCCCCAGCTCCACCTCCACAGAAAGACAGAGAGTCAGACCAGAGGGGCAGAGCCATACTGTCCTGCTGGAGATCAGGGACACCATCCGGAGCAGCATAGATCTCCTCTCTCAGCTGGTCCACACTGACTCCTCATCCTCCAACCGCAAGCCCTTCCTCACCTATGTCAACCAGACCCTCACAGACATGGCAGAACCCCAGTACCAGGTGATGCAGGACCGGATCATCAAGCTGCTTCATAACTTCCAGACCGAGAGGAACCTACTCCCACCCAGTCCAGGTCTGCTCCTCCACCCCAGGTGATGTCCCTCCCATTCCAAGGCTTTCCACAGGCCCTCACCTACCAGGGCTATGGCTACCAGGAAGTCCAGCAGCACAAGCAGCAGCCCTTCCCAGTCCAGGCACAGAGTCATCGGATGACACCATTGCTACCGGTTCCACTGATGCCACCGATGCCACCCATGACACTAATGCCACCGAGGCCACCGAGGCCACCCACGCCACAGATGCCACCCACACCAGTCCTCACCCAGCTGCAGACCAGACAGCCCCACTACACTACTCCTTCCTCCACCCCACAGCCAAGCCCAGCCTCAGTACATCAGTCCTCAGTACTGGGGCTGACACCCCATGGCATGGAGGAAGGAGCTCTCAACATCATGGGGCTGAGCCAGCTGTCTGAGAGCTTCCTCAACACACCGTAACCTGTTGTCCTCTCGGGGCCAGGCACCCCAGTGATGCTTCAGACCAGCACTCCAGCACCAGCCACCTCCACAGCACCTGGACCCTTCACCCCTGAGACTGGGCACACCTCTGAGTGACCGATAAGAGTGCCAGAGACTGGGTGGCTACCTGTAGACTTTATTTGGAAACTTGACATGGGTCATTTTTCTTTTACAGCTTGTTATTAATAAAGTTTATCTTTGCTTCACACACTTGCTTCATTTATTTTTTTTAATAAAGTCTTGGTGGAAATTTTTAGAAATGGTTTAAACCTTTTCATGCTTGTGGGATGGGTTAAGATAGTAGTGGGATGGGCAGGGATACTTTTGGGATGGGTAAGGATAGCAGTGGGATGGGCAGTGATACCTTTGGGATGGGTTAAGATAGTTGTGGGATGGGTTAAGATAGCTGTGGGATAGAAAGACCTCCAGTGCAAGCATAGTGGGACTGTACGGTCCACCCTCCCAGGTCCAACACCTATGGTCCTTCATTATCAATAACAATGTAAGCACTGATCCACACATGTCAACATCAACACAACTCTTTCTTAAATGCCCTGCTCATTGTAGGCCCACCCAACATACATGGCCCAATCTCATCTGTGTGAGGAGACAGGCTGAAGGAAGAATCCATTAATCATCTATCATCCTGTCTTGCCACTCCACTGTCTCAGGAGGTTGCACTGCTTCTTCCCTTCACGTGAGGCTCTGTTGGGGCCTGCACATCCTCAGTGTCTATCAGGTTTCGCCCTTGCCTCCATTCCCCAGGCTCCATGTCCCCATTGCCTTGTTGGAGGTCCACAAGCCTGTTCTGCAACACTGAGTAGCGGGTGCACATGAGATTGTGCAGGATGCAGCAAGCTTCCACGATCCTCCTCATGGTCTCTGGGCAATGCTGCATGGGGGTGAGAAGTACCTGGAACCTGTTGGCCAGGATGCCAAAGGCGTTCTCCATCACCCGCCTTGCCCTGGACAGCCTGTAGTTGAAGATCCTCTCTTCACGGATGAGGAATCTGGAAGTGTAGGGCTTCATAAGGTAGGTTCTGAGGGAGAAGGCATCATTCCCCACGATGAAGTAGGGCACATCTTGTGTGTCGTTGGGCAGGGGGTCTGGATCTGGGAAGCCCATGATGAGGTTCCATTCCAGCCTCTCCTTGAGATGACTGGCGTTGTATACCTGGGCATCTGAACATGACCCGTTGTCTTAAGCATTGATGTACATGAATTTGTAGTCAGCATCGACCATGGCGAAGAGGACGATGCTGAAGAAGCCCTTGTAGTTGAAATAAGTGGACCCTGACTTGGCTGGCGCTTTGCAGGCCACGTGCTTGCCATCTATGGCTCCAACGGTGTGTGGGAAGTTCCACCTCTGATACCACTGCCCTGCAACTTTCTTCCATCCTTCTTCAATGGAGGGGCACTGGAGGAGCTCCTCCAGGTATTCTTCAATGATGGCCTGCACCACTTCTCTGACCACAATGCTGATGGTGTTGTGTGGCACCCTCCAGCCGTACTTCATGCTCCTGTAGGTGGTCCCTGAGACCAGGTAGCGCAGAGTCAGTGCCACCTTTATCCCAGGGTCTAGGCTGGGCCGGAATTTGCTGCTCTGCTTGGTCAACCTGGGTGTCAGCCGCTGCACAACTTCATCAAACATGGCTGGAGGCATCCTCATGAAGTTCTGGAATGCACGAGGGTCTTTGTTCCTGAGCTCCACCATCAGCTTGTTGTACAGTCCGTACTCTGCTCTTTTCCCGATCCATCTTCCAACCCAGACACTTCTTGGCCGCCTCCTTTTCTTCCCGTAGAAGAGTTGAAAGAACCTGTAGATGGCTTCGCACTGTTGCAGAATGATGGTGGCTACCAAAAGGATTGTGTTACGATCCATGGTGGACATCAATGGATGCTGTGGAAGAGCAAGAGGCAGATGAAGGCTGCAGAGGTCTGCACAGCTGGTCTGCTGGTCTGAAAGTGAGATCCAGGTGGGTTGCTCCCCCTTTTTATAGGCAATATAGGTTTTCCACTTATGTGTCCCTTTGCATCCTCTCGGCATCCTCTAGACATCCTTAATATCTGAGATAGGTCCCCTCTGTGAACGTTTTTTCCATTTTAAATGCTTTCTTTGCGATCTGCATCTGCTTTCATCCTTTCTCTGTCCGTGCTACTAACGCTGCGCATCCGTTCCACTTCCTCCCTGCGTCCATTTACCACTGGAACGGATGCGAGTTGCGCGGATGCGCAGCGGATGCCTAGTGGATATAGCGGATGCGTAATGGATGCAGAACGGATGTTCCCCATATGCCTTGCGGATGCAGAACGGACGCGTTGGATACATTTTCCGCTCAAAAGTTTTGAGCAACTCAAAACCTTCTGAGCAGATGACATGTCAATAGATGGATGCTGGACGGATAGAGAGGAAGCAAAACGGAGGCAGTGAGTACAGAACGGAAGCATCGCATTAACCAATGGATGGCAAGTGTTTCTCTCCGTTTTGCATCCTCTTTCCATCCGTTGCTGCAGTGTGACAGGGGCTTTAGTGTTTATTGGCCGGATATCCTTCCTGTTACCAATGCAGAATTTTATTCAGCAGATATATTCTCACTGTGCTCAGAGAGAGAAATATATGTCTCTACCTAGGATTAAACTCACAGCCTCCTGATTGTGAGGCAAGAACTCTACTTCTAGGCTACCACTCTTGCAGGGAGCTGAACATATTAACTCTTAAGTCCAGCAGGTCAAAGGCTTTGAACATCCCAGCCTTTTAGATTGAGTGTTTATGAAAAATAGCTAATGTGACTTTTTGCCAAAAAAGTGAAATTGGAAGAAATGATGCACTTTTTGCAATTGTAAAATGTTGGGTGCACTTTGCCATTACAAAATGCTTCAACTGACCACTTAGCTTCAATGTAAGTGGATTTTCTAGGTGTACAAGGGAGTATTGAAATGGTAGAGGAACAACTGAAATGAAGCATTGTGTTTACTGTCTGAGTCAGTAAGCAAAATTGCCAATTTGCTTCTGAGTTCTACTTCAGGGGGATTATTCAGTTGAATCACCTTCAAAACAGTTTAGCTGATTAAAGCTTTGAACAAACACCATCCATAGAACAAAATAGAGATATATAGCAAAACAGAATGACCTGGGCAGTGATTTCTTAAATTATTGATCTGTTTTTATCCTAAAAAAAAACAAAAAACAACAACATAGATGGTTTGAAGACTGAATTTTGAACTTGAACTGTTTCTTGTATTTCTCATTTGCACTCATGGATGAAAACAGGCTGGCATCCTGAATTTAATGAAGAAAAGAAAGCAAAAGACTGATCATTGAGAAATATAAGGATTTTTTTCAATAAAATATTTATTATGGTCATAGACCAACAAAATGGAAGCTGTTTTCCTTCTTCATTGTTGTGTATATAAACTAGGTAAAAGTAGTTTGTATTGTAATGGATCTAGTTTGCCATATAATAACTTTTATGTGGGTGAGTTTTATTTCTTTAGTTATTTTATCATTTTAATAGGGTTTTTAAATTTTTTTGGACAGGTAGGTAGATGGGTAGATAGATGGATTGTTTGATAGATGATGGATAGATTTGTATTTCAATATTTTGTATTTTATATTTTTAGCTTTAAAATTATTCATTTTTTCTATTCCATCCTTCTTACACATAACCACAACAATGATTTGATTGATTTTAAAAAGTGGTATGGTTAGTGTTAACCTACCACTTGGATTATAAAAACATTTTTAAGAAAAAAGCCAAAGATTTGTCATTTTGATTTGTTAAAAAGATTAAAATGGACTGCCCATTTAAAAACAATAAAGGAAGAGAAAAAATAATATAAAAATGTTTAAAGCATTTCTGTGAGTAACATAATGGCTAATCCAATGGTCCAGGGTGCCGATGATCATGGGAGAAAAATCTATACCAAATTAAATAAAGACTTGCAAAGTATGATTTTGCTGCTGGCAGTCTTAAAAGGATTTTCTTGTTCCTCACCCAGGAGAGTTAGAGTTCTATCAAGAAAGCTATCCTACATGTTGTACATCATTTCAAAGAGACGTATATAGCCTGGAAACTGCTCAAAGGCTGCTACAAGCAAGTGTCACTTTGAGTTAAATACATTATTAAACTGTTGGGGAACTTCACATCAGAGGTCATTTATCTATGCTAAATTGGGTCAAAAGCCTTACACGTGATCCAATAAATGAGAGAGGAGAACAAAATTCTCCCTTGGGACCTATTCCACTGACAACTCTGTCAAGGATCTTGGAGTACTCATCTCTAATGATCGAAGTGCTAGAGCCCACTGTAACTACATAGCCAAAAAGACATTAAGAGTTGTTAACCTAATCCTACGTAGCTTTTTCTCTGGTAATATCACACTACTAACTAGAGCATACAAAACATTTGTCAGACCAATACTTAAATATAGCTCATCAGTCTGGAACCCACATTACGTATCTGATATTAACATAGTTGAGAAAGTCCAGAAATATTTCACAAGAAGAGTTCTCCACTCCTCTACTTGTTGCAGAATACCTTATGCCACCAGACTTGAAATTCTAGTCCTAGAAAACCGAGAACTATATCACCTTCGGTCCGATCTAAGAATAGTGTATAAAATCATACATTGCAATGTCCTATCTGTCAATGAATACTTCAGCTTCAACCATAACAACACAAGAGCACACAACAGATACAAACTCAAGGTTAACCGCACCAAACTTGATTTCAGGAAATACAACTTCAGCAAAAAAGTGGTCAATGTCTGGAATAGTCTACCTGATTCTGGTTTCTTCCCCAAACCCCAAAAACTTTAATCTTAGACTGTCTACTATTGATCTCACCCCTTTCCTAAGAGGTCTGTAGAGGGCGTGCATAAGCGCACCAAGGTGCCGATCTTCCCTGTCCGATTGTTTCTTTTATTTTTCTTATATGTATCCATGTATTCATAACTATGTTTTTACTTATACCTATTATCTTGTAAGCAATTGACAAACCAAATAAAATAAAATAAATCAAAAACCTCAGCAAAAGGTAAGTAGATAAGAAGGAAGGGAACATTATACCTCTAAGAATTCCATCAGAAGAAGAGTAGGAGAAGAGTAGAGTCTTCATTAAGTGTTTATTCTTTTCTAAAGGTCAGTTTATGGCATTTTAACTTTGTCTTGATGATAATAGTTGAGGAGGAGGGGGGAGGATAATGATATCCAAAACTTTAATAAAATTAAATAATTGTAACTACTTAGAAATACATATCATTAACCTAATAAAAGTGTTCTTTGGAAAATTATATCTGGAGTTTTGTTAAATTTTGTATGTGCCCTAGCATGTTGAGTGTTCAATAAGTAACAAAATAATCAAATCAATTGTTCAACAAGGAAAAGGGTTATTTAATTAAGAGTTGGACATCCCTTGGTATGAATATCTAATTTTATTGTGATTAAATCCAAATTGGTAGACGACTCACCTGAACCCTCTTCACTAGTTCTTCAAAATAAATAATTACAGGAGATATATAGTATGCATTTTAAAGCTGGATTTTGTATTTACCAAAATGAGAAGCTTCCTCCAGTTTGTGCTGAAGAATCTACCTTTCCTGATTCTTGCAGAGAGATTCATTTGTAATTTAATTCACTATGTTTTATTAGGTGCATCTAAATTACGTTCCAATTTCCTTAGGCACTCTTATTTTGCTTAAGAATGTGGCACATCAACCACCCTTCTGCATCTTTTCTTTTATATATTAAAATAAAAATTGAAATAAAGCCATTGCATAAAATTCATGCTAAAATATGTGGCATACAGGAACCTTGGCAACTTCATCAAAAAATAATGGTTTAAAAGACCAGAATGACAGTGAATTTTATTTTTTTTAAATGTTCTTTATTAAAGAGATTTTTTGACACTGGATTGGATTACAACTGTATGTGAAAGAAAATTAGAAGAGACAATACTTTCACAAATCTTTCATTGTTTTTGTGTTTGTGTACGTCAGAATCCAATAGTTTTGATGTCTGATTCTGTGACATGAAAGATAACACAATTAATTTATATAGACTATAGCAATTAACTATAGAATGATAGTTAATGAAGAATGATTTCATTGAAGAATGATTTCATTAACAAATGAGAAGAGACACAATGCTCATAGAACTGAACATTTTGACAAAGTTACATTAATAAAAACTTCTCAAAAGTCTCTTTTTTCAATTTCTCCAGCACCTAGACAGAATAGAAAGCTATGGAACCGAGTAAAAGGTTTTTGTAATCCTGGGCACTGAGGAATATTAAAATAGTTGGCTTAATTGAAGAATTCTTGTTGGACTTTTGTAAAAGCTCACCTGTCTACTTCTATGAATCTCAATATCGAAAAATGGAGAGTTTTATTTTTCAAGCATGTGCTCACTTCATATTAATGCTCATTTAACATATTTCCTGCCCCAATGGACACACAGAAGTTTTAAAGGATTTTGCTTTGTTTTCTTTTTTTTTTTATGACACTCCATGTTCATTCAAATTTCAAATCTAGAATGTAAAAAAAAAAAAAAAAAGCAGGTCTTCTCTGCTTATTACCAAGCAGTACTGAATCTTGAACCATATTCTTCGAATGTAAACTGAAGTTGTAATGATGTTCACAAGCTTGAATAGCTATCCTGAAAGCTCACGGGCTTAGAATGCATTAAAAATATGAAATATTCTGATTTATAACAATTAACTTTTTCTGAAAATTATCAAAAAGGAAAGAAATCAAATAAAGAAATTATGCAATAGAAAAACAAAATAGTTCACTTGTAGTCAAAAGATTAATTTGTTGCTACATCTGATATTTATGATGTAAATTTCTACAAAACACATGTAACAGCTACTGAAATAGCTGTTCTAGATTAGGCTGTGTACATTAAAAAATTCCAGTTACATAAGCTAGATTTACTTCCCATGTACATTAATAATTTTATTAAATTATTTCAGCCAAAACACCTATGTCTTCCTCCATCCAAAATAAGATGAAAGCAGTAATTAGAGTAGGTTAAAATATATTCTCAAAAGATATTAAGTATGCAAGAGCTCATCCATGAAAATTAGACTGCAAGAGGTTACACCATGTATTGGCTTATTTTGTAACATATCAAATTAGCTTTCATGAATAAATATATCTAATAATGTTTAACTCCATAATTTAACAGCATCCTATTAAAAATACTTTCTGAATCAGCCAAGCTGTATATTTGATCTCTCGTTATTATCAACCTCTGAGTACACAATAATTAAATGTTCAGTTTGTCCTGATTTTTGGCAAATAATATACAGGAGGGCCTGAACTTTAATCTCCTTAAACAGATATTTTCAATAAATACTTAAAAATTGACTTTAGATCGACTCTGGAAACATAACAAAACATGACTACAAGATGTACCATATATATGTCAACTGTTACTTGCTAATAGACATGACTCCCAATTTTGTAAAAATAATAACTCCTAGGACAGAGGATGTGGCAAACAACTGCATGCAGGAAACTGCATGAATGGTCTTCATTCAGGCAATTCATCCTGAAGATGACTTTAATTTATTTATTTATTTATTTTAAAATAGTGGAGGTTGGGTTTGTACAACTGTCTTTGGTCACTCATTTTCTCTATTTTGACTTTTGAAATCCTTTGTGAAAATATTATTCCTTGCTGGAGACCCAACAGGTCTTGCCTAGTACATTTTTTCTTGTCTGCCTCAAACTTGAACTGCTTTAGCTTACGACCCATCCATTATGGAATCAAACAACAGTTCCTAACATCAACAGTCTCCCTGCTGTCATCTAAAAGTGAATGATCACACTGAGTACCTACAGTCCTGATGATGAAACCCCCTTCAAAACTTCCTGTTCTGCAATTCTGATAAGTCATTTTAAGAGCTCACTGCTGCAGGTTTTAGTTTTGTTCTTTGATTCAGGACTTTTATTCACCATGCTCTTCATTAAGCACTAAGGAAGGTGTTTATGACAGTCCAAAAGACAGAATGTCAATTGTCCAGGCATTTATAGAATAAAAGCTACATCAGGACCAGACTATCTTTGTGTGTCTTACTATTTTTCCTATGCTATTTTAAAAATACCTTTGTTCTTTGGGTACTGATTGGTTTTATTGTTGTGATGTTATTTTAAACAGAGAACTGTTTAACTGTTCTCTTCTAAACTCCTTTGGATTGCCTGTATGTCTGTCTATCTGCCTGCCTACTCACTCGTCAGTTTTTTTGAGATGGGGCCTTTCACGGATTTTATTTTGCTTTTCTATTTTAGTTGTGCAATCCCGTATGTCCAAATAAATAAAATGTGTCTGTTTGTCTTTCAAAAATATGGACAACATAAGGTGTAATTTATAACATATTGAGCTCCTACACAATGAAAAATTCAGAGTAATTATGGTCAGTTAGGAAAAGGAAGAAAAATTAACCTTATTTTTTTCTCTCCCCATTTGAGAAACTAAATAAACTCTTTTATATCCTTGTGTTTCTCCAAAGTTTTATTACAATGTGAATTTTCAGTAGGCCTGGTTGTCATTTTCTCTGGTCCTTGTATAGCCTCTCAGGATCAGAAGCGCAGATAAAGTAACACTAAACTACTTGCATTTTCAACCAACTAATTACAACATTGTAATTAACTGTAGACAGAAGCAATTGCCTTCATGGATCAGTGTGTTATAAGGTAAAAGAATGAGCTCTAGCTGAGGCCTTGGATTTTTAATATTGTTTTTGAAGAGATAATAGACTGACTTGGAAAAGACCTTAGACCTAATCCAAACCCTGCTCAAGCAGGAGACCCTATACCATTTTGGACAAATTGCTGCCCAATCTCTTCTTAAAAACCTCTAGTGATTGAACACCCACAACGTCTGGAGGTAGGCCAGCATTAACTGTCCCCACTGTTTGGAAATTTCCTCTTAGTTTTAGGTTGGATCTCTCTTGATGAACGTTTCCATCCATTACTTCTTGTCTTGCCCTCAGATATGTATACCTTTGTCTGTTAAAGATGTGTCCTAAGAAAAATCTACATAGACGAAGGTGCATGTACCCAGGTGTGTATGCATACACACATTACACACACACACATATCACACATACACTTACATTCCTCCCAATATACCACAGCATGAAGAAGCATGACTTCTTCGCATTGATAGGGGCTAGAAGCCTCTAAATGAGGAAAACACCAGCTGCAAAGTTCATTGGGCAATAGGAAAGCTCATCAAACTATATACCAATATCCTGAAATGTACATTTTTTTCCTCTACATCTAGCTGCCTTACAATATCATTGTTTTTGTACAGCTTTTCTGTAGGAACTCTGGTGACAGAGTGTGGTTAAAGTGCAGTATTGCAGCTAAACTCTGCCACAGCTTGGAGTCCAATCTTGATGGGGCTCAAACAGTGGTGGGATTCAATTTTTTTTAAAACTACCAATTCTGAGGGCATGGGTTGGTGGGCATGTCAGGGGAAGGATACTGCAACATTTCCATTCCCTTCCCTCTCAACTCATCTCCTTTCCAGCTCTGTTCTCCTGTGCAGGACAATGAAAGAAGACTCAGCTGATTAGCTGGGACTCGGGAGGCAGATAATAGATGGGTGAGGGGCCAGTCAAAGGTGGCATTTGCTGGTTCTCCAAGCTACTCAAATTTCCACTACTGGTTCTCCAGAACCTGCTGAATACCACCTCTGGGCTCAGGGTTGACTCAGCCTTCCATCCTTCTGAAGTTGATAAAATGAGGACCCAGATTGCTGTCGGCAATTTGCAAGTAATGCCAACATTATAAACCACCCAGAGAGTGCCGTAAAGCTCAATGGGGCAGTATATAAGTCTAAATGCTATTGTTTGCAGATTGTACAGTATATCAGAATGTAAATTCTTCTAGCCCTGCAAGACAGGTTAGATCCATTCCCAGCTGCCTGCATTTATAGCTGAACCCATTATGTTAGTTTTCTTATATATTTCCATTCATTAATGAGGCCTGGTCATTTCCTTCATTTGTATCTTATCATTTATGATTGTAACTTATCATTTATAATCTGTGACTTTATTATTTTATTTTTTGTATGTATACTGAGCTTATGGATTGGAAACAAATTCATTGTGCATCCAATCATACTTGGCCCATAAAGAATATTCCAATATTCAAATTTTCCTTGGAGGCAAACTTTGCAGACAGTTACACAGAATGTGTAGACAATCTTAGACAAGTGATTTGTAACTGAGATTTTAGAATTGTAACTAATTTATGGTCAATTTCATTAAATTTGCCACTTAGTTACAACAAAATGCCATCTTTCCTATACATCCTAAATCAGAGTTAACACCTTTTTAAAGAGTTAAGACATTCTGGATTACATGAAAACCAATGATAGCCCTAAAATAGATTCTACATTTGCTATCTACATATGTTAAGAGTTCTACATATCCTTCTTTAATTATTTAATCTTATTCAAGAACTAGCTTCTTGACTAAAACTGAATGGACATTATTTTGCTATATTTGTTACTTTTGTACAGATTACAATGAAAGATCTGCCTACTACAGTTTACAACATCCGAATTCAAATTCTGCACTTTTTCCTTTTTTCCTTTCTGAATCAAATGATATTTTGCTGCAATCTTCAAAGCCATGGGAAGCAGTTGCGTTGGGAAACTGCTAGCTAAGCTGGAAGGAGGGGTCTAGCTTGGAATCCTTGCACAGCTACAAGTGATATAAACATGGGCTCTCCCAAGATCCATGAAGCTATGAATCTGCTTGTTCCCAGGAGAAGCCAAGCAGCCTGGTGAGATTCTTGTCGCATAGGTGATAAACAATAAAGTTTCTGACTTTCACTGTTGGTAATTTGCTCTAGTCATTTGCATCTGACAAGTTGTGACACATTGAGATGATTCTACTGAACTAGGAAACACCAATTCTTTCCTTTCCTTTCTTTTCATTTTCCTTTTTTTTCCTTTCCCATTTTTCTTTTTTCTTCTCCTCTCCCCTCCTCTCTCTCTTTCCTCTCCTTTCCTCCCCTCCCCATTTCCATTCCCCTTTCCCTCCTTTTCATCCAGGTGATTTCAGAAAAGTCAGGCTTGAATTGTTAGCTTCTAAATAGTTTTGAAATTAAGTCACCAGCCTTTCATGGGCTGAGTGGGGGCAAGAGTAATGCCTGATTACCCTTGCCTTACATTAATCCAAGGGGATTGAGTCTTAACACAAAAAGAGATGAAGCAGAATTCCCTTACATGCATTGCCCTGTTGTTACTTAGTAAGTGGAAGATGATGCTCAACTGAGTATGAGATTGGACCTGGTATTAGTTGAAATAAATGAGCAAGGGAGGAATGCCGTAAGAATGAAGCAGCTCAGTGTGTGGCATTTTTGAAGCATAATTACAGCGCTGCTGAAGCAAAAATAGATCCTAACATATTTAGAAATGCTGTAATCAGTGTAATCACTACTCTATTTCATTTACTTTTCACATACTCCTAAGACATTATGGCCGCTGTGGAGACTGCTGGAATGATATGGTTAATACTGTCCATTTATTCAGCTCATGCTGTTCAATTGTGTTGTTAATCTCCCATTTCCATACCCACATAAAAGAACTGCTCTCTGCTTTGAAAATGAAGCTCTAGCCAATTGAGTTTTCTCCCCCTTTCAAATCAGAATAAACACTGTTCCCAGGGAGAGTGAGAATGACTTCCTAGAAGCCTTTTGTTTTTTTTAAATGTTACTCCCACCAACTGTTATAACCTATCATTCCACTTTCTAATTAAAAACTCTGGTGACAACTGGAACCAGCCCCTTCTAGTAAACAAATAGCTTACAATATTAGCTATTTAGCTATTAGAAGAATAATCAGATATTTCCAACCAGGATGCCAATCATGTTCAAAATGCCATCTTACTGCATTGCTTTGTTGTGTAGCATACGCTCACAAAAAATAGCAGAATCAGTCATTATTTGAAAAAATGCACCTATTGACAATATGTGGTGGCATAAGAAATGTCAGATCTTTCTACATAAATAGTTACCAAAAGCATCCTAATGACTCCTGATTTGTGATAGTGTTAACTTAACAAAGTATTCTTGTACATTTATGACTGACTCTGGCAGCCACTTCACATATAAAGAAACAGAACATTGTATGAATAAAATAGAAGCATAACAGAAAGTGAAACTATTAACATTCATCTCAGTAGCCCTGGCTGCCTGAAAGCCAGAGGTAGAATAAAGTCTTGTGAAAATTCTAGGACTTTGAGTTTGGCTCAAAGAAAATTTACTGGGTTTTTTTGCATTTGCTTTGCAAAAAAAAGAGAGAGGGGGGATTGAAGAATATTTGCAATGGAAAGCTAGGGCAAAATTATGAATTAAGAATAGGGAGAGTCAACTGTGAATCCAACTTCAGTATGGACATTCATAAGATAAATTGTGGTGTCAGCCTTATTAGGTAGACCAGGACTGGTAGGAAACATGACCAGATAGTTTCTGGTATGTGGTAAAGCGACATTAACAGAATTTTGCAAACCTGAAACTACAAATCTCTGCTGTCTGTTTTATGGACTGAGAATTAAGACAGAGTGGTATGGGAGCTTCTGAGTTTTTAGTTCTGCCTCCTGACTAGCTATGGGATATGCCTTTTCTTACGTGACCTTTCTCTAGGCAGCAGCATTTTGCTCTGTCTCCCAAGGCCTTTTCCAGTACCATTACATCTAGTGACTTCAGAACTCTTATGGACTTTTAGATGAAAAAGAAAAAAGAAACAAAACTTATGAATTACACAGACACATATCTATCTATCATCTATCTATCAGCTATCTATCTATCCATCCATCCATCCATCCATCCATCCATCCATCCATCCATCCATTGCTGTTATCAAGAAGGTTAGAAGTCACTTTTTATAATAAATTTTCCCTTTTTCTTTCTGTTCTTTTTCTATGACTTTTTTATATTTGCTTTCTTTTCCCTACTCACTATACTTTTGTACTCTTTATTTTCTCTCGTGGTTTTTATTCTGTTAAAAAAATCTTTAATATAAGCTATGTTTTAAAAAGAAACAAAGAAAGGCTATTCATTAAGTGACTCCTCGGCAGTCACTCACTCTCAGTCTAAACTGGGCAGAAAAATGGAGAATGTACTACTGTGTATGCAGTCCTATTCTTGAGAAGTTAAAATGGGATATAAATATGACAGAATGAATGAAATCTCCAGAAAAGATACATCTACATTAAAAAGTTGTAGAGAGTATGGGCTATTCTGGTCATCTCCAGATTGTTTCTGGAACTGAATCTGAAACATTACATTTTTTTCTATTATTCAGTCCATGAAACAGCAGTTCCTATCCAATTTCCAGATGTTCTGCTACTGAGAAATGACCATTGCTTGAGCTGAACTAAAGTTTGAAAGGAGCAGCTATCAATTTATTACTCTTCTGGAGACTCTAAACTCCCACTTGATTGATACAATATAAATTTGGAAAACAGGAAGTTATGCTATCAGTTCACCTTACCCAGTGCTGACTGACTTTAAACTTTCAGAATTGGAAGCAGGGATTTTTATGGTCCCACCTACAGATGGCAGATTCTACTACAGATACATGCAATGTCTTCATTCTACTACTACAGATGTCAACATATCTTTATTCAGTTCATTCCATACAAATACTTCATTCCCATCCTGATCAAAGTATAGACAGAGGAAGACAGATTAATGTACTTTGATTCTTTATATGATTTTTATTAGTAGTAATACAAGTTTAAGAGTTAAGAAAGACCAAACTGGATTTCTGAATCCACAAGGAAAATAGATTTTTAACTAATTATATCAGACAACTTCCAAGCACCTTTTCTTCATATGAATCATCAGAAAAGTATTCAAACTGGATTTTGCTTAATTTGCTTGGTTCATTCATATGATAACTTACTAGACATATGGAAAATCATAAGCTGGAATTTTAAATTGAAATGCACGTGTTTGATGACTGTGCAAATTTTAACAATTATATATAAACAGCTGAAAAGCTTTCAATTACCATCACAGGCACTTTTAATCATGTTAGTGTTTAATTCAGGAACACTGATCAAGAAATAATACTTTCCCCATTGTAAATTTATAACTCATACTATAGTTTTGTAGATGTTTTAAAATAGTTCCATAATAACACAGGTGCCTAGATTAATAAACATTTGAAAAAATCAGCAAGTGGGTTAATAGCACTAGTTATTGTTTTCTGATTAAGCAATTAGTGTGAACATCTTTGTACACCTGTTCCCATATCAAGAATTTCAATTACTCTCAATGACTTTTCATCTCTCAATACTGAATTAGTAATGTGTTGGGCGGCAAGAACATTATCTGAAAATTTAATTTCCAGTAATTCAGCAATTATGAAACAAAGTTGGTTTAGCTAACTAATGAGCTTTGTAAACATCTGCCTTCACTGGAATAATGAACTTAAAACAATTATTAATATGGGGTAATCTTGCCCGTATCAGGCTGCTGGATACATATACTTATCAGGTTTTTAAAGAGAGACAAAAAATGCTCTAGCCTTAAAATTGGATTCTTGTGTGTTCAGGTTGATATTTAGTCATTGTTGCAAACTATAGGGATCATAGCAGAATATCTACTTGTAAAATATGAAATAAAAGGGATCTAGCAGAAACCAGCCCAAAAAGGAGGCAAGGGATATGGGAGGGTTAACTATATTTTTCAGCCTGACCTTTTATAATGCTTAGTGATGTGGTACTTATGGTGATTTGAAACACCTCATAAAAATGTGAAATTCAATGACTGGATGACATGGGAGTGACAGGGTCATACAAATGTCCTGGAAACACAATATGTTTCATCAGATGTTACTGCAGTGAAAGTGAATTTAGAAGTACGACATCCTCAGCAAATGTCTTACTAAAATGTGTTCCAGAATAAGTTATCTTTCACCCTCCAAAGACATCAGAATAGAATTTGCCTTGCTTTGCTATTCAGTGCCTGTCAGCAGAGGTGACAATTATAGTGGCCAGATAGAGCTAAAAAGCATTTATCAAAGTTCCTGTTAGCTGTAAATTGATGGGCTGCTTGAAAGTTTCAAGCAGAATCTTAAGGCCATGTTAACGACATGGCCTTTAACATCAAAGGATTTGGGGACCACAAACGCTCTTCCCACCAGATTTAATGAGATATTTACCATTTGAACTGCTGTAAGAGATGGAAGTGCAAATGCCATTTCCGTTGAGAGGTTTGACCTTGGTCCTTGAAAGAAGATAGTGATGGAATGGCTGTGATTGGGAGAGGAGAGCACAGGTAAAGAGGTGATCCTTTGCATGAGTTTTGGAAAAGGATGTAAACTGTCCACCAAACTGTATTTGGTTAAAGAAAGCATGTGAATGTTTGAGAGGAGAGAAAGGGGGGGTGGGTTATATCATCTATCTGTCTGTCTGTCTGTCTATCTATCAATTATCTCTCTCTCTCTCGCTCTCCTGTTTCCCCAAAAATATGATCTACCCTGAAAGTAATTTCTTGCTTGATTTTTACACATGCACCCAATATAAGCCCTACTCCCAAATTAAGCCCTAATTAAGATCCTGCCCACTCCAGAGTGCACAGGTAAAAATTAAACATGGCGTATGTCTGTCTGTCTGTCTGTCTATCTATCTATCTATCTATCTATCTATCTATCTATCTATCTATCTGTCTATCCACCTGGAGAGTATGGTGTTTGTGTATATGATGTGCACACAGATCCTACATTCCCAGTACAAAAATCAGATCTAACCTTTAGAAGTAGTGATTTAAACAAGTCTTTGTGTGGTCCATTCTGATTCGTATTCTTTGTTCCATCTGCTGATTTGGGAAATGAATTCCATTCTTGCCAGAAGGTCTAAAAAATCAAACACAAGCTCTATGTTTCTTTCATTACAGTGAAAATTGTATTGTATTATATTTATTAGTTTGCTACATTCATACCCTATCTTCCCTCTCAGGGAAACATGACATTCTTCCCCTCTGATTTTTCTTACAGCTACAATCCTCTGGGCTCAAGAGTCACTGACTATCCACAAGTTATGCAATAAAATCACCATTGCTGAGGCTGGACTGTAACCAAAGTCTCCCAGGTCCCAGACTCACTCTGAACTGGGGACAGACCTGTCACTTTACCCAATACTCTTCCCTTTTGTGCTCCTTCTGTGATGCTTCTCAAATCTAAGTAACATCCAAAGAATCTAGTTTAAACTTGTGAGGGTGCATGACTGACACAGGAACACTTTGTGTCCTTTCTTGAGATAAATGAAGCATGTAGTAAATGAGAGTCTGCCTTTGGTGAGTAACCATTCCAAAATGTTCCAAGTTGAACCAGATTCAGGCTTCACTGTGGATCAACCCATATTACAGCCTCAATCCCTCGCAGCTTCAACTTCAAACTGTCTACTGTGGACCTCACCCCATTCTTAAGAAGTCCTTAAAGGGGGAGTGCATAAGTGCACCAGGATGCCTACCGTCCCTGTCTTACTGTCCCCTTTCATCTGTATTTACTTTCTTTGTTCATGTTTACATTCATACCTATACTTGTTATTTGTACATGTTTGACAAATAAATAAATTAAATAAAGAAATAAATATTCCCAATCCATCAAGATCTCCTTTGACTCATTAAGCTTAGAGTAGGCAGTTTCATGTTGTACAGAGAAATTTAGAGAGAAATCTCAACCCAACTTTTCCAGATCCCTTTCATGATGAATCACATATGTCTTCCCACATTTCCTTTAATGGGAACTCTGCTTTTATAACAACCTGTAGTAATCAAGTAATTGCCATATTTAATTACTCACAATGTCCCCTACATGTCATATGGTTAATTATTTAACTGTGCAAAAATAGAGATACATATAAAAAATGGCCAAGTGAAAAAAACATTCACCTTGTTTTGATGATGTCATCCATGCTGGTGAGCAATACCTTAGAAGAAACTTCTCTTTTATGAGGGAAAAAAAGGAGGATTTATTTATTCTCACTTAATGCTTTTTCTTCTAAAGGATGGAACTTTTAAGTTGGTGCCTTCTATCTGTAACTTTCATGAATATTTTTCTTCTATACCTTTAATTAGGGCCTCAGTTAATAATTACAGAAAAAGAATAAATGTATTAACCTGCTCAGTCAATTAAATTCTGCAGCCTTAGTTTTGAGATTTATTTTGCACTCTGGTTGGTTGCCTCACCCCAGTGAAACACCAGATTAAAACAGTGAATCTAATATTCAAGAAATTAAATCAGCCACTAGCAAATAATTAGAGCATTATATTTTCACATGTCTATTGGGGTAGGAAAATGTTACACTTTAAGACAACTGAAACCTGCAGAGGGCTAGCCAAATGTTCCTAATTAAGTAGGCAACTAGCACATTCTCAGCTAAGCCTCAACCATCTACTGCATTTTTTTAAAAAAAGGGAATAGTACATCTTGATCTCTCCCCCCCAAAAATTAATGTAATAAATGTGATTTGAAGTTGTATCAGTGCAAAGAGGAAATGAAACCACAACTTTCTAGACTTTTCCTAAAATGTGGAAATGAATGGAGAATTAGTATTTTTTCTTTTTTTAAAAGAAAAAGAAACTTTGATAACTTGATAGTTCCTCACCCACCATACATTCAGATGAAAAGAATTTCAGAAGGAAGCCCTGTTCCTTTAAAAAATCATGTACCTGAAGAACAGGATGCTTTGTCACCAAGGATTACTGAATATTCCATTAAAATCTTCAAACCCATATTTCCTCCCACATGTCTGTAATTGCTTCTGCAAAACCAAAGTACTATTTCCAAGATTCCCACACTTCTGAAACTTCAGGTTTATCCCCACGGCACTGGCTGTTTTCTTCTCAGCTGTGGTGCTCTCTCCTCATCCCTCTTCCTCTCCTTTTTTTAAAGTTGTCACATCTAAATTAACACAGCTGCTACCAACTGCCCTCTCCTCACCTGACAGCAGGATAAAATAAAAGGATATTGGAGATGACAGATCAGTTTGGTTTCATGGCACAACAATAGCCATTTGATGACTAAAAGGATGTTTTCAAACATCCAGTCTCCTTTGCCCCTCACTCTTCTTCTTGCCCTAGTTCTCTAAGGCTTTATGCACTGCCCAAATTGTTTTTTTTTTCCTTCTCAAAAACTGATTTTCTGTGGACAAACCTTCACCTTGGTGAATGAACAACCCTTCAGACCTCCTGTCAGAATGATACACAGAAACAGCTACTTCCTGGGCTGTAGAGTTGTACAGTAGACCAAGTTGAAACCCAAGTTATCCTCTTTGGGGTTTCAGTGCCTCATCTTGAGTTGAGAAGTCTCCAGCACTGACAGTCTTACTCACATGAAATCTCCATCAAACAAAGTTGGTGTAATCCCAAGAAGCTGACATGTGGAAAACAGCAATAGATGCAGGAACTTTGGGTGAGGCAGGTCAGGGAAATCAAGTGTGAAATACTGACAAAAGACCAGACTTTCCAAAATAGAGTGCTTCAACCAAACTTTCTCTGTTTCTTCTTCTCTTGTTAACTGTTAGTATTAAATTCAATGGAAAAGCATTGTCTTTTAAGGAAATGGGCTGAACGAAAATGGAAGGTACTTGAAGAAGGAATGATGTAGAGAATTCCCTGTATTGGTTTCCTGCACTTGTTGGCTACATTTTCCTAGACAATAACTGATCATTTAAGAGAAAGCTTACACTAAGGTTGATTCCTTTGGGGCTTTCAGGTGAGATGATCACAATTCCTTATATTTTTATGCCACAAATTTGAAGTTTTATAATTTTCATCTTGGTTGTTTTCAATTAAAATATCAAATATTTTTGTATAGGAGGAGAAAGGCCCACTTTGTAATAAGGAATCCTTGTGTGAATATTTTGTATTGCAATATCACCAGTCTGCAACTTCCCAGGTTTTCCAACACTCTGTTTATTTTGAAGGAAAATTTTCAGGAGAAAGGTTTACTTGTGGATCACAAAATAGAAGCCGTCTGGAGTGAAATGATAGATTCCTGCATTTGGCTCCCAGCTTTATCTGAAAGAAAATTAGAAAATAATATGAGGATAGATGATTTTCTAGAGAGGGAGAAAAGCATTAAGGTAATGAGGGAATACATCCCATATCACTTCCCATTTTTCTGTTTAAATTAAAAATTAATAGGTGCTAAAAGCAGCATTACATTATGCTAGGACAGAGAATGTTGTTTAATCTGGTTAAATGACCCCAAACACCAAGATAAGTGTTTCTCTACTGCTGAAAATTAATATTGCATATTTAAATTGAATACTTTTATTGAATTTTACACTAAGAGAGATCACTGTTGATCTTAATTTTTGCAAGCTTGCTTGCAAAATGTTTGACAAATATTCGAGGCATCCTTTTTCATTTAACCAAGAATATGGCCTTTTAAAGCAGATTGTTAGATGGGACTCCTTCAGTTTTCATTTCTAATTTACTAAGATGATGATGTTAGGGGAAAAATCAAAACAAAACAGTAAAAGGATACAGTATATTGTTTTCTTTCTAATATATACAAAATCTTGCAATAACACATATTTGTTTTTTAATTATTTAAATGGTTTATATGGCTACTCAGTCCACAACAATGAACCCAGCATTCCTAGACTAATATATGTCAGGAATAAAGGATCTGGAAAGAGGCAGTCCTGCAGATAGCCTGGCCCCATAACTTGTGGGACTCTTATGTCACCAATCAATTAAAGAAGGTAGTGAGGTAAGAATCAACAAAGAGATGTATGATATTTTGTCAATGTAGGTCAGGTCCTTCCCTTGAGAGGAGATTGGTTAAAAATTGAGAAAGGAGTTCAGCAAGGCTGTATATGTTGTGGTCCACTGGCAGCTTGTAGCAGAGTCGAACAGTGGGGAGGAACATGGGCCAATTCTGGAGTCTGGGAAGGGTTTAAATGAGGGATCTGCATCCAACACAGAGATGAAGCCAGGGCCATCTGAGAGTGATATGAGGATCTGGAGCCTCCAGAATCGGACATCAGCAAGGCAGAGGAACAGGGAAGCTGGTTCCCTGCATGCTTGCACAGAGCTGCCAGAAGGCAAGAACAGTTAACCCAAAAGGAGCAACTTGGGAGTAAGTCTTGGAGATGATTGGCCACTCCCATAAGACATAAAGGAGGAGCAAAGGGACATGAGCCTTTGCAGGAAGCTTGTGCACCATTGGCCTTGTACAGCTAATTGGCAATTTAGTCATTGGCAGCATTTCAAGGGAGATAAAGGTGGGTGTTTATCAGCCTCAACCCAAAAGACTGTGGCAGACTTCTGTTGGACTATTCACAAACTGTTTGGGATTCATTACGGGCTGTGAATACATATAATTCACAGCTATTGAAATAAAACAGGGTTTTGGGAACAGCTTGTGATTGTTACTGTCTCAGGAAGCATTGGTCAGAACAGTATACTGCCTATATTAACTTGTATGCAGAGTACATCATGAGAAAGGTGGGGCTAGACGAATCACAAGTTGGAATTAAGATTGCCAGGAGAAATATCAACTACCTCAGATATGCAGATGATACCACTCTAATGTAAGAAAGTGAAGAGGAATTAAAGAGCCTCTTCATTTGGGTAAAGAGAGAATGCAAAAGTTGGCTTGAAATTCAACATTAAGGAAACTAAGTTCATGGTATCTGGCCTTCTCAATTCCTGGTAGTGACAGATTTTATTTTTCTGGGCTCAAGATCACCGCAGATGGGGACTACAGCCAAGAAATTAAAAGACACTTGTTCCTGGGGGAGGGGAAGCAATGGCAAATCTAGATAGCATACTAAAAAGCAGATACATCACCCTGCCAAGAAAAGTGCATATAGTCAAGGCTATGGTTTTCCCAGTTGCAATGTATGGCTGTGAAAGTTGTACCACAAGGAAGGCCAAACAATTGAGGCCTTTGAACCATGGTGCCAAATAAGCCAGTCCCTTGGACTGCAACTGGTCACTCCTAGAGGAGATCAACCCTGGCTACTCTTTAGAAGGCCAGATCCTGAAGTTGAAACTCAAATATTTTGGCCATCTGATGAAAAGGAAGGGCTCACTGGAGAAGAGCCTAATGCTGAGAACAATTGAGGGCAAAAGAAGAAGGGGATGACAGACAATGAGGTGGCTGGATGTAGTCATTGAAGCAGTCAGCGTGAACTTAAATAGACTCTGGGGGATGGTAGAGGACAGGAAGGCCTGGAGGGGATCTTCCATGGGGTCGCAATGGATCAGACATGATTTTGCAACGAACAACAACAACAACAATGACAACGACAACGACAACAAAGTCTGCCATCTCATATTTGTGGATAAAATGAAATACAGATAGAGAAAATTTCCAAGCCACAAGAAACTTGCAGGAAAATGGGTGATGGTGTTGATGAGGAAATTAATTAACAAAATCCTGGATTTAGTGTACCTCACCAATTTTCACCAAGGTGAAATTTAGGTATCAGATGGTTACTTGCTCTTTTCTCTGCCACTTTCACTTTTATTACATTTAAATCTGCATGATTCTCACTCTACTTTTTCTGGCAACATGTGAGCATGTTAAAGGAACAAATGCTTTGCCATAAATGTACATATTTTGAGTAGGTGGGCTGCAATGTTTTGGAGCCTGTTTCAATCCATTAAGATTTGCCAATTCTTGAGTTACAATTTGTACTTATGAGCTGTGCTGGAATTTAGCATAAATGGGCCTTGAGGCCTTTGTTCACCAAATGTGATTTTTGTTCACAGCTGCTAGAAATAAAGGGCTTCCCAGAGGTGAGCACAATTTGCCTCCTACAACAAATAATGAAGGCTGTTTAACAGGACTTTAGAGCACCATGCCTCCTACTTAGGTCTATGTTTACTTACACTATTTAATGAGTGAGTAAGTTCCTCCCACCAAACAACTGATGTAAAATAAATGCAAGCAAAGTTGTAGATTTCTTGCGTGGCTCAACACTCAGCATAATATGAAGTTAAATCTTTAGATCTGTTAACAGGGTGAGACAATCATAAGTTGTTACAATTATAGGAACTAAATGTATAACAGACAATTTTAAGCTGTAAGAAAGTTGTTCAGTGCTATTAACACTGTAGCCAGAAGTTTTATTGAAAATTTAAATAGAATTATAGAGATTCCTATTTAAACATAATCATTTATTGGAATTTTGCTGAAAAAGATTGAGTGTTATGAACAGAAGGTACAGATATGAACAAACAGAAGGTTTGTTTAAAAAATACAATTGGATACAGAGAGAGTCAGAGGACAAGAAATTAACTGAATTTGCACATTGTGCTAAGCCATAATGTGATGTTGTTTTGTTGTAAATCAAGATATTTTATGAAATATAAATTGTGAATTAACGTGATATTTGAACCCAGTTGACTAATTGCCACTTATTCCACAAATTATAGCTAAAATAAATCTGACTCAGGACATTGCCCAATTGCTAATATGGAAAGAGAACTTACTGAAGCCATCGTTTGTATTTTATTCCATAAACAGTGATATAGCGCCTCTTTAAAAGTAAACTTTCCCTTTGCACATATGTGCTAGTCATTTCTGACTCTAGGGGGTGGTGCTCATCTTCTTACAAAGTCGAACAGCCAGCACTGTCCAAAGAGTCTCCATGGTCATGTGCCCGGCATGATTAAATGCCAAAAGTGCACAGAACACTGTTACCTTCCCACCACTGTGGCCCCTATTTTTCTACTTGCATTTTTACATGCTTTCAAACTGCTAGGTTGGCAAAAGCTGGGACAAGTAATGGGAGGTCACTCCGTTATGTGGCACTAGGCATTCGAGCCGCTGAACTGCTGACCTTTCAGATCGACAAGCTCAGTGTCTTAGCCACTGAGCCACTGCGTCCTTATAGTGCCTTATAGTGTTTGATTAAAAAATAATGCTACCTTAAAAGAAAGTTCTTCTTTGAACCAGACAAAAATAAAGCAGTTTTATTCCCATGTCAGTCTACCCTGAACTAGACAATTATAGCTCCCTTATTCTCTCAGCCTCCAAGCAGCTACATGCCCAGGACTTATATGTACCATTGCAAAATCAGAAGACTTGGCTATGGCTTAGTTGTGTAATGAAAAGAAGGAAAAACCTTGAGGAACAGAAGCAAGGGGTTTGCAAGACTGATGTTGGTTCTCAACAATAGACCAGACCTGAAGCCAAAGACACACAAGCTAATAATAATGTTATTATAAAGTTACAGTTACAGAATCCTGCAAGTTTAAACGTGCTTCTCTTCTTTGTCTCTGTTTTTCTGATGTCATATCTGAGATGCTTTATCAAATTACATTTTTATCTTAGACTCAGATTTATTTTATCTTACTTAGTTACAATTCTTCCTCCTGTTCTCCAAAGTTATTCCTTCTTTCTTCTCCAAGTTTATAAGTTATGCTTCTACAAAGACTGAGAAAGGATCCTCCTCCTCCTCTTGCTCCATAAGGAATTTCATGTATAAGAAACAAAGTCAAAAAAGTCATCTCCGATCATTTGTGTCCAGATCACATGAAGCAGTGACATATGAAGATGGCTATTGGTATTTCCCCTCATTCTTTTTGGTAACACCCCCCCCCCAACACTGGATAAAAGTTTTTAAAAAGTAGTAGAGCAGTGTCACCAGAGTGAAGATCAAGAATTGTAGCCTACTAGACACTATTGATACATCCTGTACCTCTCTGATACCAAGATCTATCATTTAACATGAAGTCCAAAGCTGGAAATGTTTCCCTCCCCCAAATTAACACTATTACAAGCCATCAAATATGGATAAAATTTATCCACCATTTTGTGGAGTACAATGGACTCTCATATACTTACATACTCACTGAATATTTTAGTTAAACATTTCACACAAACCTCAAATGGTTTTTCATTTTGACAACTGGGGATTTTTTAACTGCAAAAAATGTTATTATAAATGACAGGGGTGTCAAACTCATATCATCATGGCAGCATCACGTGATGTATCAGGACTTTTTCTCCCTTTGCTAAACCAGGCATAGGCGTGGCTAGCACATAACACATCCAGCCCGTGATCCAGGAGTTTGGCAGCCCTGGTATATACATCAATAAGAGAGATGATGGTATTTATTTAGCTGCCCACCTGTCTCACAGGACATAACATGACTATAGGCAACCACTATAAGTCAGCATTGGTTTGGGAATACTAGATCTATTGCATGTTAGCTCCAATCATCCCTCTTTCCCCTTAAGAACTCTCTGCATTAACCACAATTAGCAATGTAACAAGAATGCATTCCATCTGATACTCTTTTTCTTTTCTTTCTTTCTTTAATGAAGAAACTACAGAAGGTGACACATCTAGCATATTGTTCATTTCCTCCTCCAGATTAAAAAATAACATAGCTGCCTTCAACTAGGAAGGGGAAATGGAAGTTGCACTAATATTATTACATGTAGAAATGTCTTTCTACATCATCTTTTGGGCGTGGGTGGAGGCTAATATCACTTTTACATAGCACTTCATATTTAAATTTGATGACAAATACACTTCCATGCATAATTTCATTTTCCCTTTACCTGCAGAATTCGGAACATTGCTGTAAGTGGTAAGAACCTTACAAGCATTAGAAAATAAAAAGGGGTGGAATTTGCATTTCTTCCTCTATCTCTAATAGAGAAATGCCCATTTCCCAAAAGAGATGCTTTCCAAATTCCTAGAGAAAAATGTTTTTGTGTGTATATATAGAGAGAGAGATAACATACATAGAAGTGAGTGCCCAAAGATTTTGTGACTCATATTTCTGTATATCTATTACAGAAAAAGAAAAATTACTTCAATTGAGAAAAAGTTATTACATTTGTTCTCAAAAGTTCTTCCCCTTGGTTTCTTCTGCCTCCCAATCTTAAAAAAAAAAACAATTATTTGTTAATAAACTAGAAACATGTTTTAAATTTGAAAACGGAGGAGAAACTCTGAAATATGAATAGAATGATCTCTTAGATTACCTCCAGATTCATTTGTGCATGGAGGCAAAATGGATGTATGTTTCATTTAATCCTGTCTCCCACTTCATTTGTGCTTTGGGTACTTTGATAAAGCTTACTACTGGTATTAGAAGTAATGATTTCCTTTCAGCTAATTCCTTTCTTTCTTTTTCTTTTGTTTCTTAAAGGAAAAACAATCAAATGAGAAAAAATACAGAGGAATTTTTGTGCATGTGGGTGATAGTCTTTGAATTGTGACTGAGGATATGTGACCATTTTTTTTTTTATTGTGCAATGATTTTACCTAAATCCTTTCTAGTTTACTGATCTTCAATTAACACCATTCATCCTAACTATGACATAAGAGAGCCAGTTTGGTGAAGGCACCAGGCTAGAAATTAGGAGTCTGCTTTAAATATGAAAGCTGGCTTGGGGATCTAGTCACTCTCTCTCAACCCATGTCATCAGACTTGGCAACAAGCAAGTTGGTTAGTACTTGTCACAACTAAATGGATCAACACTTGATTAAAAAATGGAGTGGAAGGTTGCACTAGAAGGAAAATGCTAGGAAGGAAAAAAAATCCTAATGATGATCCAACAACAGTCTCCACTGTGTTTTTCCAGGTCAAAAGAGTAGGAGAAGGAAACAAGGTCTTCTCCATTTGATTGTAACAAAATAAACTTGATTCTATCATAATACAGTAAATTCTAAATACATTCTAAAGCAATGTGGAAATACAAATTTTAATTGGGGAGGGGGAGTGGAGTGGAAAGATCCAGGAAACTGGGAGAAGATTTCAGCACAGTATTGTTCCATTTTCTGTAAGATTAAGACTACGATAAGAATATGTCTTTGTTTTTATGATATGCCATCCCTTTTTTTTTAAAAAAGGAAAACATTCTGAACTTTATTTATTACGTTAATATCTTTTCCTCAAGAAGCTTAAGGTGTATACCTAGTGAACGCTATTATATCATGGCCCTTTGAGATAGATTAGGCTGCAATATAATTGAAGTTTCATATAGCAATCTAGTTTCATTGCCTCAATTAATAGTTATGGACAATCCCATGAAGCAAAAATAGAGGGCTGGATTTTTATTGAACTATAGAAATGTATTACATGAACATGAACTAATTATAAGGTGTAAGTTGCATTAAAGGTCATTTGTTGTATCCTCATTTTTGCAACTGGAAATTATGTTCCTTTTTAAATTGCAATTAAACTGTCCATATTTTATGCATGAAAATCTCTTGCCCATTTAGAGTGAGGTCTCCTTGCCTTTCACACTTGATATTCCAGCAATGAATTGATGCTAGCACATAGAAAATAAAAATGCATCATGTCAACAGGCCAAATCCCTGTGTACTGTTGAAAGAATCTAAATGCTTTAGCAATGGCCAGCTATAGTCACCTTGTGTCCAATCAATGTCACACTCCACTGCACATTTTGTCAGTTGGAGCATGAGTGTGATCATGTCAAATACTCCCACTTCAACTTATATATGATTTCAGGTTTTCTAATATCAATGGTTTGGTGTTGACTTTTGTTCAGTCCTACTGCTGGCTAGAACTTAAAGCTCAGTCACCACCTGCAGAGATATTTAGAGTGACTACACACATTTATTCCCATTTACAGCCAGCTTCTGGAAGAATGATCTTCAGAAGCAGTATTAAGAGGGCAGTATTCAGGGCAACACTTCAGCTGTATGACTGGTTGATTGAAAGGGTGTCTCCAATAGTTCTGACTGAATATCACGCTTTAAGACAAACTCTTTCTTAGTCTGGTTTATTTTGATCCCAGTTAATATAATTACTGCTTGTGTCCCAAACAGGATCAGATGCTAAATCATTGTGTATCTTCTCAGTCAAAGCAGTGATTATTTTGCCTTCAGTTTGAATAGATGGCAACATATCTAGTTCTATAGCTCACTGAAAAGAATAAGTTACAGTCCCAGTGATATTTCTGACTGAAAAACATTTACAAAATGTAATGGAATATGTTGTCTTAAATCCATGTTTCCCTGATAGCTGTTTATATTGAGCTAAGTGAAAATTATTAGCAGTTCAATCAATCATCAATGTTATTTCAGACATAGATCAATATAGAACTAATAACATAATAATAATGTTATTTATGTAAATTTGTTGGGTCAGGGGTGCAAAAAAGAATGCCTGTTTATAAAATGCAAATAATTAGTAATTTTAGATATTTAAACATAATAGAAAAATATCAAAACACAAGAATTCTATGAAATTACAATTAATTTTACAATGAAAAATATAAATACTGTGAATAGGTCATATAACTATAAAAGGCCATAACAGAATTTGTAAAATACTGACAATGTAAAGCTATGCTAATTTATGTATGGACAATTTACAAATGGGAAAATATGATTGTAGATTTCTATTTTAAAAAAGTCAACTTAGCAACATATGACCAATAATTTCAATTTCACCCTCACAAGGACAAAGCTGTAGCTCTTGTGATATGCTCTAGTACTACTTTCCAAGAGGGTAGAGACAAGGACATTTTAGCAACCAAGAATAAAAACTGTTCTGTTGTTTGGGGGAACAATATTACACATATAATATTGTCATCTGTATATACTGCACTTATTAGTAGTTAAAGCCCCAGTCACACTGCACCAACGGATGCAAAGAGGATGTAAAATGGACAAAAAAGCTTGCCATCCATTGGAAAATGCGATGTACTCATTGCCTTCATTTTGCTTCCTCTCTATCCGTCCAGCATCCGTCTATTGATGTTTCATCCGCTCAGAAGGTTTTGAGCTGCTCAAAACTTTTGCGCGGAAAATGTATCCAATTCGTCCGTTCTGCATCTGCTACGCATCCGCTACGCATCCGTTCTGCATCCGTTACGCATCCACTATATCCGCTAGGCATCCGCTACGCATCCGCACAACTCGCATCCGCTCGGATGCAAAGAGGAAGCGGAACGGACGCAGAACGGTTTGCAGAACGGATGCAGAACGGATGCAGAATGGATACAGCACGGAAACAAAGCGTTTAAAATGGAAAAAACGTTCGCAGAGGGGACCTATCTCGGATATTAAGGATGTCTAGAGGATGCCTAGAGGATGCAAAGGGACACCTATACTGCCTATAAAAAGGGGGAGCAACTCACCTGCATCTCAGTTTAAGACCAGCAGCCTAGCTGTGCAGACCTCTGCAGCCTTCATCTGACTCTTGCTCTTCCACAGCAACCAGTCATATCCACCGTGGATCGTAACACAGTCCTTTTGGCAGCCACCATCCTTCTGCAACAGTGCGAAGCCATCTACAGGCTCTGTGAACTCTACTACGGGAAGAAAACGAGGCGGCCAAGAAGTGTCTGACTCCGAAGATGGATCGCCAGAAGAGCAGAGGATGGACTGTACAACAAGCTGATGGTGGAGCTGAGGAACGAAGACACTCGTGCATTCCAAAACTTCATGAGGATGCCTCCAGCCATGTTTGACGAAGTTGTGCAGTGGCTGATACCCAGGTTGACCAAGGCAAACACCAACTTCCAGCCCAGCCTGGAACCTGGGTTCAAGGTGGCACTCACTCTGTGCCACCTGGCCTCAGGGACCTCCTACAGGAGCATGCAGTACGGCTGGAGAGTGCCACACAACACCATCAGCATTGTGGTCAGAGAAGTGGTGCAGGCCATCATCGAAGAATACCTGCAGGAGCTCCTCCAGTGCCCCTCCACTGATGAAGGATGGAAGAAAGTTGCAGAGGTGGAACTTCCCCCACACTGTTAGAGCCATAGATGGCAAGCATGTGGCCTACAAAGCACCACCCAAGTCGGGCTCCACTTATTTCAACTACAAGGGCTTCTTCAGCATCATCCTCTTTGCCATGGTCAATGCTGACTACAAGTTCATGTACATCGATGCTGCAGGCAGCGGCTCATGTTCACATGCCCAGGTATACAACGGCAGTAACCTCAAGGAGGGGCTGGAAGGCAACCCCATCATGGGCTTCCCAGATCCAGACCCCCTGCCCAACGACACGCAAGATGTGCCCTACTTCATCGTGGGGGATGACGCCTTCTCCCTCAGAACCTACCTCATGAAGCCCTACACTTCCAGACTCCTCACCCGTGAAGAGAGGATCTTCAACTACAGGCTGTCCAGGGCAAGACAGGTGGTGGAGAACGCCTTTGGCATCCTGGCCAACAGGTTCCAGGTACTTCTCACCATGCAGCATCACCCAGAGGCCGTGAGGAGGATCGTGGAATCTTGCTGCATCCTGCACAATCTCATGCGCACCTGCTACCCAGTCTTGCAGAACAGGCTCATGGACCTCCAACAAGGCAATGGGGACATGGAGCCTGGGGAATGGAGGCAAGGGTGAAACCTGATAGACACTGAGGATGTGCAAGGCCCCAACAGAGCCTCACGGGAAGGGAAGAAGCAGCGCAACCTCCTGAAACACTGGTGCAACTCCCGAGCTGGAGCAGTGGAGTGGCAAGACAGGATGATAGATGATTAATGGATTCCTTCAGCCTGTCTCATCACACTGATGAGATTGGGCCACGTATGTTGGGTGGGCCTACAATGAACAGGGCATTTAATAAAGAGTTGTGTTTGTGTTGATATGTGTGGATGATTATTACATTATTATTGATAATAAAGGGCCATAGGTGTGGCACCTGGGAGGGTGGACCATCCCGTCCCACTATGCTTTCACTGGAGGTTTATCTATCCCACAGCTATTACCCATCCCAAAGGTATCCCTGCCCATCCAACTGCTATCTCAACCCATCCCACTGCTATCTTAACCCATCCCACAAGCATGCAAAGGCTTAAACCATTTCTAAAAGTTTCCACCAAGACTTTATTACAAAAAAAGAAATGAAGCAAGTGTGTGAATGAAAGATAAACTTTATTGAACAACAAGCTGTAAAACAAAAATGACCCAAGTCAAGTGTCCAAATAAAGTCCACAGGTAGCCAGCTACCCAGTCTCTGGCACTCTTATTGGTCACTCGGAGGTGTGCCCAGTCTCAGGGGTGAAGGGTCCAGGTTCTGTGGAGGTGGGTGGTGCTGGAGTGCTGGTCTGAAGCATCATTGGGGTGCCTGGCCCCGAGAGGACAACAGGTGACGGTATATTGAGGAAGCTCTCAGACAGCTGGCTCAGACCCACAATGCTGAGAGGTCCTTCCTCCATGCCATGGGGTGTCAGCCCCAGTACTGATGAGAGATGTACTGAAGCTGGGCTTGGCTGTGGGGTGAAGGAAGGAGAAGTGTAGTGGGGCTGTCTGGTCTGCAGCTGGGTGAGGACTGGCGTGGGTGGCATTGCTGTCGTCGGTGGCATCATTGTCGTGGGTGGCATCGGTGGCATCAATGGAACCGGTGGCAACGGTGTTGTTCGATCACTCTGTGCCTGGACTGGGAAGGGCTGCTGCCTGTGCTGCTGGACCTCCTGGTAGCCGTAGCCCTGGTAGGTGAGGGGCTGTGGGAAGCCTTGGAATGGGAGGAACATCACCTGTGGTGGAGGTGGAGGAGCAGACCTGGACTGGGTGGGAGCAGGTTCCACTGGATCTGGAGGATTGTGAAGCAGCTCGGTGATCCGGTCCTTCACCACCTGGTACTGGGGTTCCTCCATGTTCCTGAGGGTCTGGTTGACATAGGTGAGGAAGGGCTTGCGGTTGGAGGATGAGGAGTCGGTGCTGACCAGCTGAGAGAGGAGATCTATACTGGTGCGGATGGTGTCCCTGATCTCCAGGAGGACAGTGTGGCTCTGCCCCTCCTGCTGTCTGGCTCTCTGCCTTTCTGTGGAGGCGGAGCTGGGGGGGGTGGATGCGGCTACAACTGTGGTGGACTCCATGTCTCCTTTCTCCCACCGCACCAGGGAGTCCTCCACGCGCGCCACCACGGTTAAAACACCTGTCCGCGGGTTCTCTGCCATGGCACCTTCCACAGAAACCTGCCTGGAGACAGGGACTGACTCTCGGCCGGAAGAGGACTGGCTGTCAGCAGGCTGCTGGAGAGAGAGGGTAGACAGAGGGGCTCCTGGTGCTCCTTGGTGGCGGATCTCACTCTCCAGGAAGCTGCACCTGGCCATGACGTAGGTCTCTCTGTCCGTCAGCTTAACCGTGGCCTGGCCAGATTTCTTGAGGTGCAGCTTCCCGTACCAGGTGTGCATGTGCTTCCACCAGCCGAGGAGCACCTCCGAAGTGTAACCCATACTCTCCGCCCTCTCTCTCCAAGCAGCCTGCTTCCTTTTGGTGTCCCTGTACAGCCGGTGTCCCTTCCGCCACAGATAGTCATTCTCTCTCAGCCACTCCAGCACCTCATCCTCGTGTTCCTCCTCGATGAAGTATTGCCTCCTCTCCCGTCCCTGCATACGCCTCTTCCTCCCTTTGGCAGGACCAGATGGGCCCTCATCAGATGGGCTCCCAGGTGGTAGGGGCTGCTCCTCCACACCACCAGCAGCAGCAACACCAGCAGGATCATCATCATCATCATCATCATCAGCAGCAGCAGCAGCAGCAGGATCATCATCAGCAGCAGCAGCAGCAGCAGGATCACCATCATCATCATCATCAGCAGCAGCAGCAGCAGCAGCAGGATCAGCAGGACCAGGATCAGCAGCAGCAGAGTAAGCACCAGGAGCCCCAGCATCACCAGCAGCAGCAGCACCAGCAGCACCAGCAGGACCAGGAGCACAAGCAGGACCGGGAGCACGAGCAGGACGAGCAAGACCAGGAGCACGAGCAGGATGAGCAGTACGAGCAAGTCCAGGAGCACGAGCAGGACAAGCAGGACAAGCAGGACCAGCAGGACCAGCAGGACCTGCAGGACCAGGAGCAGCTTCAGCAGAGTACGCAGCAGCAGAAGCATCACCACCAGGAGCAGCTTCAGCAGAGTACTCAGCAGCAGAAGCACCACCGCCAGGAGCAGCTTCAGCAGAAGCTCCAGCACCAGAAGAGCGAGCCCGAGCAGCAGAAGCCCCAGCAGAAGCAGAGTCAGGGACAGGGGGCGGGAGGGTGGCCCTGTCCCTCTTGCCAGGGATGGCGGCAGGTTGCTGAGACTTTCACTTCTTCCCCATGGTTGTGGGGTTGCTGGCTGGCAGGAAGGCTGGCAGGGAGGCTGGCAGGCACCAAGGCTGGCAGGAAGCCTGGCAGGAAGCCTGGCAGGAAGGCAGGCAGGGACCAAGGCTGGAAGGCAGACTGGCTGGCAGGGAGGCTGGAAGTCAGGCTGGCAGCAAGGCTGGCAGGCAGGCAGAGAGGAAGGCTGGCAGGGAGGCTGGTCAGGAGGCTTGGAGGCAGGCTGGCAGGAAGGCTGGCAGCAAAGCTTTCAGGCAGGCATGCAGGCAGGGCAGGCAAGGACTCGATGTATCCTGCAGCAGGTCTTTCCTCCAAATGCTGGTCATGTGCGAGCTGCTTCCCTTTATATCCGCGTGGCTTACGCAATGTATCCCCCCCGCATGCACAATTAACGCCAGGCATCCGCTAGGCTTCCGCTCTGCATCCGCTTTATCCGCTGTGCATCCTCTCTTTCCGTTCTGCGTCCGCTTTGCTGAGGCCCCCCGGAAGCCTAGCGGATGTGCCATCCGCTCCCATCCGCTTCCATCCGCTGGGCTTCCGTTCCGCATCCGCTTTCCATCCACTCTGCATCCTCCCCGCATCCGTGTTATCCGCTCCAGTTATGCAAATTTTTGCCCCTTTTGAGAGCAGATAACAACGGATGGAACATTTTGCTCATCCGTTGTGTCCGTTTTGCATCCGTTGGGCAGTGTGACAGGGCCTTAAGATTGCTTAGCCTTGATTATGTAAATGTAACTTCTTATGTAACATTTAGTTGCAGCAACGTAAGAAGTAGCAGTATGTATATGTGTACACTGTACATGTATCCCACATTTCTATTTGCTTTGAGACCACAAGAGCTATAATTCTTCTGCAGATTGAAAATAGAACATACTTTTGGGCTGTTATCTTTGTGAGGATTCAGAAAAATCCCTGGATGCACATTTAGCCCTGAAATAGAAGCTTTTTGTGACATTGTTATGCACTGAGCACATCAGACTGGAGACAAACCTCTTCTGATGTGATGAAAGAGTTCTTTGAAATAGACTCTTGTCTTTTTAGTTTCAAAAAATATGAGAAATGAAAACCTATCCTTTGGAGGAACAAGGCCTCAAAAATTTTTAAATAGATCTAATAGCTGAATTATACTAATTATACTACTGGAGATAAACAAATATTTTATATTTGAAGGCTCAACATAGAGGTATCTGCTTCAGCTTTCTGAATCAGTGTTAACCAGCATTTACTGAAAAAGTGGGAAGCTTGTGCTTCCTCCAAATGTTGCAAAACCATAATTCCTCTTCCACAAAACTGAAATATTCATTGACTTGTATGGAACTTTTCTTTTGAAGAAAGTTCCCTCTATTCAAAGATTCATAGTAATGTGGCTTAAATTGTTACTGCTATGGACTTCTTGCTGTTCCCTGAATTTGTTTGCTGTTAGACATTTTATTATGTGATGTTGGAAGAAAAATCAGGTCCTGTTCCAAACTGGGAGAAAAATGCTGAAATAAAATGGAGGCAGGCTGCAAAAAAAGAAGGTCTCTATTTATTTGGTAGACAGAAATTTAAGTGACAGCAGCCAGATTCCTATGAGATCATAGGGATCATGGTGGGCTCTATAGTAAAAGGGGGATAATCTTGTTATTTCAGCTCCTTCCCTATTGTGTTTTATATTATGAGCCACAGTGGCGCAGTGGTTAGAATGCAGTACTGAAGGCTACTTCTGCTGACTGCCGGCTGCCTGAAATTTGGCAGTTCAAATCTCACCAGGCCCAAGGCTGACTCAGTCTTCCAACCTTCAAAGGTGGGTAGAATGAGGACCCAAACTCTGTGGGGAAGGCAATATGCTGACTATGTAAACCACTTAGAGTGGGCTGTAAAGCACTGTAAGTGCTATTGCTGTTTGGAATTTCTGGCTGCTCTGTTTTTATAAATAGACTGGTCCAGTTTTTCTGAATGGACTCAAAATCTCCATTCCTAAAGAGTGCTTCTGCTTGAGGCTGTTTTCCTACAGCGGGAAGACTGGAGCTGCTTTCTGCCTTCAATTTTCAAGAAAATGTCTCTTCTTTAAGCCCATGTCACACTGCACCAACCGATGGAAAGAGGATGTAAAACAGAGAGAAACACTTGCCATCCGTTGGTTAACGCAATGCATCCGTTCTGTACTCACTGCATCCGTTCTTCTTCCTCTCTATCCATCCAGCATCTGTCAACTGAGGTTCCATCCGCTCAAAAAGTTTTGAGCTGCTCAAAACTTTTTGAGCGGAAAATGTATCCAACGCGTCCATTCTGCATCCACTACGCATACGGGGAACATCCGTTCTGTATCCGTCATCATCCGTTACGCGTCCACTACATCCTCTAGGCATCCGCTGTGCATCCGCACAACTCAAATCCGCTCCAGCGGAAAACGGACACAGGGAGGAAGCGAAACAGACACAGAATGGACGCTCAGCATTAGTAGCACGGAAGGAGAAAGGATGAAAGTGGATGCAGCTCGCAAAGAAAGCATTTAAAATGGAAAAAACGTTCACAGAGGGGACCTATCTTGGATATTAAGGATGTCTGCAGGATGCCTAGAGGATGCAAAAGGACACCTAGTGGAAAACCTATATTGCCTATAAAAAGGGGGAGCAACTCACCTGGATCTCACTTTCAGTACAGCAGCCCTGCTGTGCAGACCTCTGCAGCCTTCATCTGACTCTTGCTCTTCCACAGCATCCATTGATGTCCACCATGGATCATAACACAGTCCTTTTGGTAGCCACCATCATTCTGCAACAGTGCGAAGCCATCTACAGGCTCTTTCAACTGTTCTACGGGAAGAAAAGGAGGCGTCCAAGAAGTGTCTGGGTCCGAACGTGGATCAGGAGAAGTATGGACTGTACAACAAGCTGATGGTGGAGCTGAGGAACGAAGACCCTCATGCATTCCAGAACTTCATGAGGATGCCTCCAGCCATGTTTGACAAAGTTGTGGAGCGGCTGACACCCAGGTTGACCAAGCAGAGCACCAACTTCCGGCCCAGCCTGGACCCTGGGCTCAAGGTGACAGTGACTCTGAGCCTCCTGGCCTCAGGGACCACCTACAGGAGCATGCAATATGGCTGGAGGGTGCCACACAACACAATCAGAATTGTGGTCAGAGAAGTGGTGCAGGCCATCACAGAAGAATACCTGGAGGAGCTCCTCCAGTGCCCCTCCACTGAAGAAGGCTGGAAGAAAGTTGCAGAGCAGTGGTATCAGAAGTGGAACTTCCCCCACACCGTTGGAGCCATAGATGGCAAGCACGTGGCCTGCAAAGCTCCAGCCAAGTCAGGGTCACTTATTTCAACTACAAGGGCTTCTTCAG
Organism: Laticauda colubrina; assembly: GCA_015471245.1. Classification (NCBI taxonomy): domain Eukaryota; kingdom Metazoa; phylum Chordata; class Lepidosauria; order Squamata; family Elapidae; genus Laticauda; species Laticauda colubrina. The sequence goes on from BLBF01000045.1 coordinate 14,761,235, forward strand.
CATCATCCTCTTTGCCATGGTCGATGCTGACTACAAGTTCATGTACATCGATGCTTCAGGCAATGGCTCATCTTCAGATGCCCAAGTATACAACGCGAGTCACCTCAAGGATGGGCTGGAATACAACCTCATCATGGGCTTCCCAGATCCAGACCCCCTGCCCAACGACACGCAAGATGTGCCCTACTTCATCGTGGGGGATGACGCCTTCTCCCTCAGAACCTACCTCATGAAGCCCTACACTTCCAGATACCTCACCCGTGAAAGGATCTTCAACTACAGGCTGTCCAGGGCAAGGCGGGTGGTGGAGAACGCCTTTGGCAGCCTGGCCAACAGGTTCCAGGTACTTCTCACCACCATGCAGCATTGCCCAGAGACCGTGAGGAGGATCGTGGAAGCTTGCTGCATCCTGCACAATCTCATGCGCACCCGCAACCCAGTCTTGCAGAACAGGATCGTGGACCTCCAACAAGGCAATGGCGACATGGAGCTTGGTGAATGGAGGCAAGGGAAAAACATGATAGACTCTCAGGATGTGCAAGGCCCCAACAGAGCCTCATGTGAAGGGAAGAAGCAGCGCAACCTCCTGAAACACTGGTGGAACTCCCCAGCTGGAACAGTGGAGTGGTAAGACAGGATGATAGGTGCTTAATGCATGCTTCCTTCAGCCTGTCTCATCACACTGATGAGATTGGGCCATGTATGTTGGGTGGGCCTACAATGAAGAAGGCATTTAATAAAGAGTTGTGTTTATGTTCAAATGTGTGGATCAATGCTTACATTATTACTGATAATGAAGGGCCAAAGGTGTGGCACCTGGGATGGTGGACCATACAGTCCCAGTATGCTTGCACTGGAGGTTTATCTATCCCACAGCTATTACCCATTCCAAAGGTATCCCTGCCCATCCCACAGGTATTCCTGCCCATCCCACTGCTATCTTAACCCATCCCACAGGTTTCCCTGCCCATCCCACTGTTATCTTAACCCATCCCAAAGGTATCCCTGCCCATCCCACTGCTATCTTAACCCATCCCACAAGCATGCAAAGGCTTAAACCATTTCTAAAAGTTTCCACCAAGACTTTATTGACAAAAATAAATGAAGCAAGTGTGTGAATCAAATATAGACTTTATTAACAACAAGCTGTAAAAGTGTCTAAATAAAGTCAACAGGTAGCGACCCAGTCTCTGGCACTCCTCTTGGTCACTCGGAGGTGTGCCCAATCTCAGGGGTGAAGGGTCCAGGTGCTGTGGAGGTGGCTGCTGCTGGAGTGCTTGTCTGAAGCACCACTGGGGTGCCTGGCCCTGAGAGGACAACAGGGGGCGGTGTGTTGAGGAAGCTCTCAGACAGCTGGCTCAGCCCCGTGATGTTGAGAGCCCCTTCCTCCATGCCATGGGGTGTCAGCCCCAGTACCGATGACAGATGTACTGAGGCTGGGCTTGGCTGTGGGGTGGAGGAAGGAGCAGGGTAGTGAGGCTGTCTGGTCTGCAGCTGTGTGAGGACTGGCATCGGTGGCGTGGGTGGCATCGGTGGCATCAGTGGTGTGAGTGGCATCGGTGACATCAGTGGAACCGGTGGCAACAGTGGCGTCCGATGAACCTGTGCCTGGACTGGGAAGGGCTGCTGCCTGTGCTGCTGGACCTCCTGGTAGCCGTAGCTTTGGTAGGTGAGGGCCTGTGGAAAGCCTTGCAATGGGAGTGACATCACCTGGGGTGGAGGAGCAGACTTGGACTGGGTGGGAGCAGGTTCATCTGGGTCTGGAGGGTGGTGAAGCAGATCAGTGATCCTGTCCTTCACCACCTGGTACTGGGGTTGCGACATGTTCATGAGGGTCTGGTTCACATAGGTGAGGAAGGGCTTGCGGTTGGAAGATGAGGAGTCAGTGTGTACCAGCTGAGAGAGGAGATCTACGCTGCTCCTGATGGTGTCTCTTATCTCCAGCAGGACAGTGTGGCTCTGTCCCTCCTGTCTGGCTCTCTGCCTTTCTGTGGAGGTGGAGCTGGGGGTGAATGCGGGTTGGGCTGTGGTGGAAGTGCTGTCTCCTTTCTCCCACTGCGCCAGGGGGTCCTCCATGTGCTCTGCCACGGGTACTACAGCTCTCGGGGGGGTCTCTGTCATGGCACGCTCCACAGATTCCTGCCTGGAGACAGGAGCTGACTCTCTGCTGCAAGAGGACTGGCTCTCAGCAGGTTGCCTGAGAGAGAGGTTTGTGAGAGGGGCTGCTCCTCAGTGGCGGATCTCACCCTCCAGGAAGCTGCACTTGGCCATGATGTAGTTCTCTCTGTCTGTCAGCTTGACCGCAGCCTGGCCAGATTTCTTGAGGTGCAGCTTCCCGTACCAGGTGTGCATGTCCTTCCACCAGCACCTCCGAAGTCTAGCCCAGGCTCTCCGACTTCTCTCTCCAAGCAGCCTGCTTTCTTTTGGTGTCCCTGTAGAGCCTGTGTCCCTTCCGCCATAGATACTCATTCTCTCTCAGCCACTCCAGCACCTCATCCTCATGTTCCTCTTCGATGTTGTATTGCCTCCTCTCCCGTTCTCACGTATGCCTCTTCCTCCCTTTGGCAGGACACATGAGCCCTCATCAGAGGGGATTCTAGGTTGTAGGGGCTGCTCCTCCACACCAGCAGTAGCAGCAGGAAAAGCAGGACCAGCAGGACCACCAGCAGCAGCAGCACCAGCAGGACCAGCAGGACCAGGATCATCATCATCAGCAGCAGCAGAGTAAGCACCAGCAGCGCCAGCAGCACCAGCAGGACCAGGAGCACAAGCAGGACCAGCAGGTCCAGGAGCACCAGCAAGACCAGGAGTACAAGCAGGACCAGCAGGACCAGGAGCACCAGCAGGACCAACAAGACCAGGAGCAGCACCAGCAGAGTAAGCACCAGCAGAAGCACCAGCACCAGGAGCAGTGCCAGCAGAGTAAGCACCAGCAGAAGCACTGCCAGAAGCAGCTTCAGCAGAGTAAGCACCAGCAGAAGCACCACCACCAGAAGCAGCATCAGCAGAGTAAGCACCAGCAGAAGCACCACCGCCAGAAGCAGCATCAGCAGAGTAAGCACCAGCAGAAGCACCACTGCCATAAGCAGCATCATCAGCTCCTCCAGAAGCAGAAGCAGCAGAAGCCCCAGCCGCAGAAGAGTGAGCCCGTGCTGCAGAAGCCCCAGCAGAAGCAGAGTGAGGGCCAGGGGATGGGAGGGTGGCCCCGTCCCTCTTGCCAGGGCTGGCATCAGATGGCTGAGGCTTTCTCTTCTTCCCCATGGTTGTGGGGTTGCTGGCTGGCAGGCAGGCTGGCAGGCAGGCGGGCAGGCTGGCAGGCAGGCAGGCAGGCAGGCAGGCAGGCAGGCAGGCTGGCTGGCAGGCAGGCTGGCAGGCAGGCAGGCTTGAGAGCTGTGTCTGGAAGCAGGTCTTTCCTCTGAATGTTGACCTGCTTGGGATCTGCTTCCCTTTATATCCACCGGGCTGATGCAATGCATCCCCCCCGCATGCCCATTGAACGCTAGGCATCCGCTAGGCATCCGCTAGGCTTCTGCTCTGCATCCGCTTCATCCGCTCAGCGTCCACTCTGCATCCACTCTTTCCGTTCCACGTCCGCTTTGCTGCGCTCCCCCGGAAGCCTTGCAGATTTGCCATCCGCTCCCATCCGCTTCCATCCGTGAGGCTTCCATGGAGCATCCGCTTTCCATCCGCCCTACGTCCTCTCCCGTCTGTTCCTTTCCATGTTGTCTGCTCTGGTTATGCAAATTCCAGGCACTTTTGAGAGCGGATAACAACGGATGGAACATTTTTCTCATCCGCTGTGTCCTTTTTACAAATGTTTTGCATCCGTCAGCCAATGTGACAGGGCCTTTACATCTTTAGGGGAAATATTCTATTTTGCCTTTTTTTAAAATTAAGAATATTTTATTCTGGGGGCAGGGCTTTCCTACACTGACTAGGTAATTTATTCAATCCACTTCAATTGTTCAATCTTCAAAAAAAGATTGCAAATAACTAAGCTCAAAGAACACCGAGGACTCCAAAGTGTGTATCTGAGCTCAATATGTTCTCCTCTATCAGGCAAATAACCTCTCTCTGGTTTTTCTAGAAACAAATAGTCTTTTCTATTTGCTTATTTATTTGGTTTACAAATGTTGAAATTCTTATTCTAAGCCAGTGAGACAAAACGATCATTTGTAACAGAATGCAGAAATCGCTAACCAAGGAATGCTTAATTAAAGGGTCAGCTAAAAGTGATAATTTGTCTCCTATCAAAAGCCTTTTACATTACTGATCAGTCTCAGAGAAACACATGAATTTCTAAGCTTTCTCAGCTTGAGCTTTAAGAAAATATATTGTAGAATGCTCCATTAGGTGTGTTTATTTTTTTATATAAAGTAGCTCTTTGCACTGTATGCCTGCCATATTCATCCCATTACAATCAAGCTCTTTCAAAGTTAGCAGAAAATCCCAAGGAAATAAGAAAAAAAAAAAAGAGGAAAAGTATTTCATATATGTACCTTACATACAATACAAAGGGTTACATACATATACCCTAATTTATGTTTAAGGTAACTGATGAAAATTTGATTAACGGAACTTAAAATTAAATAAAATAAAGATTTTGCCTAGCAGCACTTGAGGCTTAAGGAATGCAGCCCCTAGATACCATGCAAAGATAAATACATTTAGCCCTCAATCACAAGAAAACAAAAGTCTTCTATGTAGTTTTGATTCTACTATTTAAAGGACTCAAAGCCAAATTGTTCTGGGAAACTAATTTAAGAAACATTTTTTTAAAACATACTTGTTTAATTAAAATTAAAATGATATCTTATTTCCAGTTATTTGAAGCCATTTCTTAATCTTCAGCATGTTGGAAAAGGAACAATGAATCTACTGGTACTTTTTTATCCCTCTCTTACACACATGAACTATTATCTTTTAAAGTTTTTGACATCAAAGAATAGTAAAATGCGAACGGGCTGTTTTTTTTAAATAAACACACTAACAAACCAAAACCTGCTGTGTTCAACAGGGCTTTGTGACTTATCTGCTTGAACTCCAAACTTTATGAAACAACTTTCTATCTTACCACTGCCTTTTTAAAATTTTTATTACAAGGGTGCCTCTAAATGGCAGTCTCATCACAGAGCAATATTCGGTGTAATCCTTTTAAAATTTTCTCAGTCGTTTCATTTCGTAGATGTTCAGCATCTCTTCAAAGACTTGAGATAGTTTTAGAATCCAGTTTCATTTTCTAATCCAGCCAGGGCTTATGGAAGGGGGGAAATAGAATTCAGTGTGTTATTGGGGCTGACTTGTGCTCATCTTAGAAAGTTAACAACAAGAATTCCTGTTATTGTTGTTTTTCCTTTTACTACTCTGAATCTTAACTTTTGTTATCATCAGCAAGCAAAATTGACTGAAACAGGATTAAACTGTGGTTTTTTAATCAATTAGTTATTACCAACCTACCTTCAGTTGAGGACCTGTATACTGCATGAGTCAAAAAGAGGACTGTGAAAATATCTATGGACGTCTCACATCCTAGAAATAAACTGTTTCAACTCCTACCCTCAAAATAATGCTGTAGAGCACTGCACAAAAGAACAACTAGACAAAAGGATAGTTTTTTTTTCCAAAATGCCATCACTCTGCTAAACAAATAATTCCCTCAACGCTGTCCAACTATTTGCAAAGTCTGCACTACTATTACTATTAATCTTCTCATCACTTCTTATCACCCATCCCTTCCCACTTGTGACTGTATGACTGTAATTTTCTAGCTTGTATTCATACGATTTTGACTGTTTCCTAGTATGATTTGATTGCTTATTGTACCCTATGATTATTATTAAGTGTTGTACCTGATGATTCTTGACTCTTGATGAATGTATCTTTTCTTTTATGTACACTGAGAGCATTTGCAGCAAGACAAATTCCTTGTGTGTCCAATCACACTTGCCCAACAAAGAATTCTCTTCTCTTCTCTTCTCTTCTCTTCTCTTCTCTTCTCTTCTC
>BLBF01000045.1:14774297-14784377 GCA_015471245.1 Laticauda colubrina
AAACCTAAGAAAACATATATATATATATATATATATATATATATATATATATATATATATACGTATATATATACACACACACACACACACACACACACGCACACACACACACACACATACATGTATATGTACACAGCTGTGTGAAAAAATAATGCACGCTTTCAATTTTAAGCTGTATTTACATGTTTAATCAACTTTTCTCTCATAGAAACCACACAAAATTAGTACTTGATGAAAAATTATGTAGTTGGATTGAGATGCATAATTTGTATTAATATAATCAAAGTATTTTTAAGGTTTTGAGTGAGTCTGTGTGCGAAAACAAGCACAACTTGAATTTTTGAGAATGTTAGGATTGAAAGTAGCCAATCAGCAGCCAGTTTTGGCTGACCAATTAAAATGCACAGAGGCTAAATCTATTAGCCAATCAATGTTGTCATACTCTCTGACTATAAATAGGCATGAAAAGCATAGAGAAATTTAATTTAGCTCTGGCTACAAGCAAGGATGAAGGCCTTTGCTTTCACCAATAGTGAGCAGCGGCATCGCATCATGTGCTTCATGAAGAGGGTTACTCCTGTAGAGAAATAGCCAAGAGAGTGAAATGCCATCACACCACAGTGAGTAGAGTGGTTGAAAAATTCCAAATAATTGGTTCAGTTGATGACAGGCTCCACTCTGGAAAACCAAGAAAGTCAACAAAACACCAAGATCGGGCTCTACAGCGCATTTTGATGGCTGACAGGAAAGTTACTTCACTTCAGATTACAAGAATTTGAGATGAAACATGTGATGTAAAAGTGTGCACAAGCACAATACGTTGCAAACTGCTTGCCAGAGGGCTCAAAGGCTGTAGGGCTCGAAGTAAACCTTTGCTCACAGATGCTCATCGCTCTTGTCGATGTGCGTGGGCCAAAAGTATGCCAAGTGGACCAACGAACACTGGGCCAAGGTCATCTTCAGTGACGAGAGCAATTTCTACTTGACTGGGAATCAGTGCAACAAGTATGTGAAAAGATTTCCAGCTGAAGAATTTAGGCCGTACTACCTGAAGCATCCCTTTCACATGATGATCTGGGGCTGTATCGCTGCTTCGGGTATTGGTCAGATACAAATGTAGGGAATCATGAATTCCAAGCAGTATGTTGAAATCCTGGAAAAGACCATGCTTCCTTCAGCTCAGCATCTTGTAGGGAAGAACTTTTACTTCCAGGATGACAGCATTCCTTGTTATCGAGCCAAGTCCATCCAGTAGTGGATGAAGAAGCATGGTGTTCAATTCCTGGATTGGCCAGCTCAGAGCCTGGATTTGAACCCAACTGAGAACTTGTGGGCCAACATTGTGGTCCAAGATTACAAAATAAGCAAGAAGCATCTGAAGAACTACTATTGACCTCACCTCTTTCCTAAGAGGTCTTTAGGGGACATGCATAAGCGCACAAACGTGCCTACCGTACCTGTCCTATTGTTTCTTTCATTTTTCTTATTTGTATCCATTTCATATATTCATAACTATGTATATACTTATACCTTTTTTCTTGTAAGTGATTGACAAATCAAATACATAAATAAATAAATAAATAAATAAAAATAAAATAAATAAAGACCAAGCAGGAGCTGACTGAATTCATTATCGCAGCCTGGCACCACATTGTCACCAAAGATCACAAAGGCTTATACTGTCTATGCCAAAGCGATGCCACCTGGTGATAATAAGTGCTGGCCAATTTCATATTAGTTACCATGTTTGGTTACCTAAATGGTCTTTTTCATACAGACAATGAAAATGTTAACAGAACACTAGCATTGGCCTTAGTAATTGCAACATGCATGTTTTTCACTTAAAAACCATCAATATTTATTTAAATATAACAATCTTTGCCTAGCAGTTAGCATAAAATATAAAATCAATGGCCTATCCAAAAAATGTTATAAAGCATAAACCGTAAACTGTAAAGGATGTATTTAACTTCTTAAAACAAAAGCTCTATCAAGTTAACCAGGATCCACCCATTCCCTGTCAGTGAAGGGAATAAGCTATTTGTTTGTCTCCACTTTGGCAATTGTGCAAGAGCAATTTGTCACATTCTGTCATATGTTGCAAGCTGGGCTGTTGGGCTTGTGTGACTCCATCTGTCATCTCTTTTTGTCCCACTGACCTTAGTTTAATGTGGATACCTTGGGGCACAGCCATTCTAACAATACACCAAAGAGCTGTCTTCATAGCTGCGCCTTTATTTCATGAGTTCTGAAAGCATGAAGAAAAATGTTGTAGGAAAGAAATAAAATAGACAGAAAAGAACAAGAGGGAGCTTTTCTCGTCTTCTAGACATGGTGAGGAATATTTGTAATGCTGAGAGCATACTGTGTATCTCTCATAACACCGCTCATAAAAAAAAGCTTCTTACTTGGCTAAGCCAATAATAAAATGCCTTTTTATAAGGCAAATGATTTCCTACTCTGTATTCTCCCTAGCTCTTTTGAATGGTTTTTTTACCTCTCTATCACACACACACTGAAGGAAGCAATGGGTTGTGACCATTCCTTCTTTCTTTAACTTTTTCAAATAATTATGGATCCTTCTCAGTTCCATAGACATCATATTACATAAAAATAAATTCAACACTGTACAGCAAATAGGAAGAAAAAAATATTAAAGTAAGATGGGAATGATGTGGCATTAAGGTGTTCATAAATTGGCATCTATAAGCCATTTCTACAGTTACGGACTGATGACCCTTGAAAAAATAATGTTGTTGCTGGATCCGATGAAGTGATTGGTTTTGAAACGGCAATAAAATCACTCTTGTGATTCGCCGGCAGCCTGTGCAGATGGCAGCAGAATCGGACAGTGGGGAAGAAAGGGGACCAATCTGGGAGTCTGCAGAGGACTCGGACGAGGGTCCTGTGTCTGATGCAGAGATGGGGCCAGAACCATCTGGGAGTGGGGTGCTGTCTTCAGAGTCTTCAGAGCAGAGGTGATATTCAGCAGGTTCTGAGCAGTTCTGGAGAACTGGTAGCAGAAATTTTGAGTAGTTCGGAGAACTGGCAAATACTACCTCTGACTGGAGATTTTACAGTATTCTTCCCCTGCAACGCCCACCAAGCCACAGCCACAGAACTGATAGTAAAAAAGTTGAATCCCACCACTGATTCAGAGTCTGTCAACAGCGAGGCAGAGGACCTAGGGGAACCTATTCCCAGTGCGCATGTGCGCAGAGCTGCCAGAAGGCGAGAGAAGTTGAAACAAAAGGGGCAACTCAGGCGTAATGCTGGGAAGTGATTGCCCCTCCCATAAGGTTCAAAGGACAGGCAAAGATGACAAAACCTTTGCAGGAAGCAAAGTTTGTTCAGTTCAGATTTACTCTTGAAGCTCTTTGTACTTTGGTTGGTTTTTGTTCTAATTTATTTGACACTTCTGTTATTGGCAGCACTTCACAGGAAAGAAAGATGGGTGCTTATCTCAAGGGACTGTTTGAGATTCATTACCAGTTGAGAATGAAAATAATTCCCAGTGTTGCAATAAAACAAGATTTGTTTTTAAAATAAGCATGTGAGTAATTAAGGTTTTGTAACTGAAGGTCAGAAGGTCAAGTTTTGGTCAGGTTCTGACCAATCATTTGGTCACAACAATCATTCTAAGTTATGACAAAGTGTAAAGACATAATTATAATACAGACATAGACAGGCAAGTATAAACATAGAACATAGAATAATAGAGTTGGAAGGGACCTTGAAGGTCTTCTAGTCCAATCCCCTGATCAGGTAGGAGACCCTATACTATTTCAGACAAATAGTTGTCCAGTCCTCATTTTAAAGCCTCCAGTGTTGGAGCAACCACACTTCTGAACGCAAGCTATTCCACTGGTTGATTGCTCTCACAGTTAGGAAATTTATCCTTTTGCTTCTCTCCTGAATATGTTAGGAAGTCAGTGAGGAAGCAGGAAAAAAAGAGAATCCAGTAATGTAGCCACAGTCACAGACTATCAAGCAGATTACCTTTACAGACAACTTTCCCTCCTGAACATTTATTTTTAACACACCTCATTTTTTCTTGTTTTTCTTATTTTCCAGTCAACTTCAGGTGGATTTTACATGGAATCTTCCAAGATAGCTGCTTATTATTTACAAACTTTTACAGCATCCACAACTATTAATACCAGTAGATTCTGTCTGATGCTATTATCCAAACAAGAAAGCTTGCTTAAGCCAATCATTGAATTTTGTTTTAAAAAAAGTTTATACTATGAGAATAAACTTGAGCTAATACTCTTTGGACCACCTCCTGGACAAGAGCTAAGTTATTAGACATCTAGCAGTGAGTAGTTGAGATCCAGTTAGGTATAGTGGCTAAGACATCAAGCTAGAAACCAGAAGACTGTGAGTTCTAGTCTTGCACAAAACCAACTTGGTGGTCTTGGGCCAGTCACTTTCTCTCAACCCCAAAAAGATAGCACTTGCAAAACACATTTGAACAACCTTGCCAAGAAAACTGCAAGGGCTTATCTAGGCAGTTTCCAAGAATAAGAAATGACTGGAAGAAAATTGATTGAATTTACAATTTCGAATTCATGATAATTCTTTGAATCAATCTTTCCATTGTAGCAAATTTAAGAGAACCCAGCATTTGCTATGAAGATAAAATGCCTTAGTAACATAGCAATCTCTTGTTCCACCTAATCTTCTCTCTGCCCTACATAATGTCTAATAGATGGGCTGGTGAATACTTTGAGATAGGTAAGTTGCTATTCAATAACCAATTTACCATATCTTTTCCGAAGGAAGAAATACATCCATGATTTTGTTATCACAGTAATTAACCAATTAAAATTAAAAACTGAGCCTAGATGACCACATATGCCCCAAAACTATGGCTGTCAAAGATGGAAATGTCAGATGATTGGCAGTACAAAAACAGATTAATGTTGCCTCAATTGCAGACTTTGTGGAGGGAGTTTCAGGGGATAAATTGCTGTTGCCTGGTCATTCTAGTTACACTGAAAATAGAGAAGATTTACATTCCAAAGTAATACTGTATTTGGCTTGATGTATTTTGAGTTGAAAGAGAAGTGATTTCCCCAGAATTATAGCCTCTGAGTCGCTTCCTGTAGTTGTAAAAATAAAAAGGTATGTTAAAATGAAGCCATAAGCCATTATTTCAAAACAAATGACAATATAAATGAGCCAAAAAATAATAATATCAAGGTTTGGTGTACATGTACAATGTGTGAATGTGAAGGGGGGTAATATTGTTCCCATCTAATGCCTCCATTCCCCCCATTAAATTTCAATTTGGCTAGGAGCATGTCAGAATGACAGAATCTCGTTTAAAAGCTGCAAAGACAACTGACAAAAAGTACATTAAAATTAGATTTAGAATTCAAAGAAGGAAAGCTTTAAATCACTATAGGGATGTCTGAGGGGAAAGATTGATAACAGATGCCATTTAGTACATATTATTAACAAACCATTCAAGCTTTGAAGAGATCTTGTCACTACATCAACTTCTGTCTATGTAAATAATATAGATGGAAGATTTTTACACATCAAAGATACAGAAGGAAAGGAAAGCGGGACATGCATTGAGAAGGCAGGAAAAGGGGAAAAAAGAAAAGAAAGTATGACTTTCAATTGACATTGCTACTATAAATAAACCAGAGAATAACAACACAGGAAATCATCATCATCCTCTTCATCAACATCACCACTGCCACATCCTCGGAAACCATTCCCATCATGAGAACAAACATTCATCAGACAAGACTGTCACATTATTACAACATTTAAATGTCTGAAAGTCAGCACATCAAAGTGACTAACAGAAAGTGTTTATCTTTTAAATCCTTCCAGGCATCACATTCTGTCTCTAATCTTTTTTTGTTTTCACTTACCTTTATGCTGTTTGGGTAAAACAGTGATGTGTGTTTTGTTTTAAATCACATTTAAAGCTATAGGCAACGGACGTTTAGGTTTTTCCTTCCAGTGGCATTGATGACCAGATAATAGGCAGATATGGATTTTTTTTTAAAAGCTGATGTTAATTCTCCACCCCGACTTCCTTGTTATTCTGTCCTGACATCCAATTCCAAATTAATATTTGCTTTAAATCCACACAAGGCGATAGTGATGCTGGAGGCTGTTAATGTAATTTTAAGGCAATGTGTACTCCAAATAAGAGAGAAATCACGGGAAAGGAATGTTTTGCTTGTACTATTTAATCTGGGCAACAAAATTTCTCTCAGGTTCTTTACCACTTTGAAGATCTACTAATTCCTTCCACTTCAATTAATGCACTGTATATTTACTGGTATAATGTCCAACACAGTAGTAAGATAAGGAGGGGATACAGGCATTTATCAACTTATGACCAAAATTGATCCCAATATTTCTGTTATTAAGCAAAACAGCTGTTAAGTGAGTTATGCTCCATTTTATGACCATTTTTGTCATGGTTGTTAAGAGGAACATTGCATTCATTAAGTGAATCATGTAGTCATTAAACAAACGGCTTCCTCCATTGACTTTCCTTGCCATGAGCCTTCTGGGAAGGTTACAAATGGCGATCACATGATTGCATAATATATGACAGTTGCCAAGTGCCTGAATTTTGATCAGATGACTGTGAGGATACTGCAACAGTCATAAGCATGAAAACAGCCGTAAAGCACCTTTTTTCAGTGATACTGTAATTTTGAATGGTCACTAAAAGAATGGTGGTGGCAAGTCGTGCAGTGCCCTATAGGTGGAGCTCTTGCTTCACAATTAGGAGCTGTGAGTTTGCTCCTAGGTAGCGGCAGATATTTCTCTCTTTGGGCACAATGAGAATATATCTGCTGAACAAAGCTCTGCATTGACAACAGGAAGGGCATCCGGCTATTAAAACACTCTACTAACTCCATTCAGTTGTCCAGACTCCAGCCTACAAAGGGTTATGGGATCATTAAATGATTAATGATGAAATGAATGGTGGTATTGGTATTTCTACCAGTATATCTAGGAAATCAAATAAGTTAAGAGAAAAATATGGAAAGCAGTACCAGCAAGGAGGAAGGATGGTGGGTGAGTATGTAGCACTTGCAGCTAATCTTCATTTGGGACTACTATAGGTTGTAGTATAGTACACTACAGGTAGTCCTTGACTTACAACAGTTTCCTTAGTGACCATTCAAAGTTACAACAGCACTGAGAAAACTGACATGATCATTTTGCACAATTATGACCTTTAAGCATCCCTATGGTCATGTCATCAAAATTCAGATGGTTGGCAACTGGTTCTTACTTATGACCATTGCTGTGTCCCAGGGTCCCTTTTGCAGCCTTCTGAGAAGCAAAGCCAGTGGGGAAGCTAGATTCACTTAACAACCAGGCTATTAACTTATCAACTGCAATGATTCACTTAACAACTGTGACAAGACAGGTCGTAAAATGGGGTAAAAGTCATTTAACAAATGTCTCACTTAACAGCAAAAATTTGGGGCTCAATTGTAGTCATAAGTCGAGGACTATCAAGTTGTTGGACTAACACTTGGGAGATCCAGATTCGAGTATCCTCTCACACAGAAGCTCACCTTGATTGGGTCTACATTTCTCAATGGAGGAAATTATAATGTCCTGACCATTAGTGATCCATCTACCAAGCCACCTGGTTTTAACCTGCCTCTATAAAATGGATGAAACCAAACAGACTTCGGTATGACACTGGAAGAGGTACCTCTGCCCTGTATCAATGAGACTGGAAGATTCCCCTTGTTACAATTGTGTTGCTAATATGCAAACTATTAAACACATTGTACAAGACTGCTTACAACATGCATTCTCTGGCTCCTTAGAAGTTCTGAATGAAGGTATGCCAGAGATCTAAGGATCACCTGAATAGCTAAACTGGACATCCAGTTACAAGGCCATTGTTGTATCCCTGTAGATGTTTTGTTTATAATTACATGGGTTGTGCATATTTGTTTACTTCTTTTCTTTGCCATGTTCTCATCATACACTAATAATAAGAATGGGGGAGGGGGAATTTTTTTTCCCCATAGATACCACTGGAAGGTGAAAGTGCTCTGTAATTCCTCCTTGAGTCAGTAACAAAACAGGATCAGGTCCATGAAAAAGACAACTTTTCCTTCCTAGTATTATGCATTAGCCGAGGTCATAATGACTTGTCGATTTGAATTAATATTGCCAGGAAGAAATTTAAACTTGAGTTTCAATTTTGTGCACCACACCCTTTACTTAGCCATGATTCATGCAACGAGAGGAAAGTGACGCGATGAAAATATATAAACCAATGCTTGTTCTATTCGGGGACTGTTATTAATCAGAGATTTACAACCAAACCCCCATCATGTTAGGGCTGGCTGTGCTTTCCAGCTAATGAACACTGCAGTCTTCAAGTGATATATTGCACCACACATTGAATCATTGCTCTTTCATTCTGGTAGCATATATACAAACAAGTAAAGATAAATTCCAACTAGTGTGCTTGTGTGTGTGTTTAAACCAACCCTTCCAAATGCACACTTGAACTTCAAGCGCTATGATGGCTGTATTTATAGATCGTCCTTGACTTAAATTTAGTTCATTTAGTGATTGTTCAAAGTTACAACGGCAATGAAAAAAGTGAATTATAACTGTTTATAACAACTTACAAGCATTGCAGCACCCTTGGGGTCATGTGATCACAATTCAGGTGCTTGGCATCTGACTCACATTTATAATGGAGATTCAGTTATCTCACTTCTCAGTTCTCATTTATCAACAGAAAGTTCGGGCTTAATTGTGACTGTAAGTTAAGGACTACCTGTACTGTCACACAGTGGTGGGATTCAAATAATTTAACAACCGGTTCTCAGCCCTAATGATTTCTTCCAACAACCAGTTCACCAAACTGCTCAAAAAGTTAACAAGCAAAAGTGGTGCGAACTGGCTGAATCCCACTGCTGCTGTCACACTAGAGGGAAGGCTGGAATGCCATTTGGGAGTTAATTTCCCTCTTGACACAATGTTTGAATTTCCCAAAGATGCTTTTTCAAAAGGCAACTGCACTTTCTTTGTTTTCCTTGAAGAGCTTTTGCTTTTCATCCAAGACGTTTCTTCAATTACAACTTGCCTCTTGAAAAAGCATCTTTGGGACAACCTTGACTTGGATGATTTAGAATCTCCATCAACGCAGATAAGTTTGAAAGCTACATGAGTTGGATCTAAATTTGAAAGAGTAAAGGCCCTGTCACACTGGCCGACGGATGCAAAACGTTTGTAAAAAGGACACAGCGGACGAGCAAAATGTTCCATCCGTTGTTATCCACTCTCAAAAGTGCCCCGGATTTGCATAAGCAGAGCGGACAACACGGAAAGGAACGGACGGGGGGAGGACATAGGGCGGATGGAAAGTGGATTCTCCACAGAAGCCTAGTGGATGGAAGCGGATGGGAGCGGATGGCACATCCGCAAGGCTTCCAGGGGAACACAGCAAAGTGGACGCGGAACGTAAAGAACGGATGCAGAGTGGATGCAGAGTGGATGAAGCGGATGCAGAGTGGATGCCGAGTGGATGAAGCAGAGGCAGAGAGAAAGCCTAGCGGATGCCTAGCGGATGCCTAGCGGAAGCCTAGCGGATGCCTAGCAGATGCCTAGCGTTCACTGCACATGCGGGGAGGATGCATTGCGTCAGCCCCGTGGATATAAAGGGAAGAAGCTTCCAAGCAGGTCACCATTCAGAGGAAAGACCTGCTTCCAGACACAGCTTACCAGCCAGCCAGCCAGCCAGCCAGCCAGCCAGCCAGCCCACCAGCAACCCAACAACCATGGGGAAGAAATGGAAGCCTCTGCCATCTGCTGCCAACCCTGGCAAGAGGGATAGGACCACCCTCCCACCCCCTGGCCCTGACTCTGCTTCTGCTGGTGCTTCTGCTGCCCGGGCTCGATCTTCTGGTGCTGGTGCTTCTCCTGGTGCTTAGTCTGCTAGCACTGCTCCTGGTGCTGGTGCTTCTGCTGGTGCTTACTCTGCTCGCGCTGCTCCTGGTCCTGCTGGTCTTGCTGGTGCTGCTGGTGCTGCTGGTGCTGCTGGTGCTGCTGGTGCTG